>LPNX010642757.1:0-50081 GCA_001517045.1 Pseudotsuga menziesii
CCCCGAATCTTGAGTAATTCTTTGATTGTTATAATTGTTGATTCTTATTCCTGTAATTCAATTCTTAGAACAGCTGAGTGTGATCTGTCGCAATTGCATCTTTATATTATAGTTGATTTATGATTTTGGATTCTGAGTGTGATTAGATCAATAGGCAGTTCCATTGAATTAAGCATTAAGTAGAATTTCCTTTCTGTCAGTAATTGTCGATTTCATTTCTGGTTGATGTATTGAAGGAAGAGTTGAATTTGTAGAGTTAGATGATTTGTGGGATCATGCATAGACAAGGGGATGAACAGAGTTATTAAGAACAGTATTTACTATAATGATTTGGTGTTTGGCATATACTGTGCACTTACCTTTTGAAACAAAAGACTTCCCTGGGTTGACAATGAATTTCGTAAACTCTGTATGTTGATAACAATCTATCTGCATTTAGGGTGCTCGACATAACTCACCTAGGGTCGAATTCTCTAGGATAGTATAATAACCCTAGGGCCCCACAACGACAAGTACTTTAACCCTTGAACAATAGGAGGATTACCCACAATGACTTGACATGACTTGTTTATATTATAGAAACTCCCAATAGGAACATCGAGGCATGAAATGACTCAAATACATTACAGACACATCCTGGAGTAAGCATCGGATTACAATACATAAGATATATAGATGAATACATTCCGAAGTTACAAATACATCAATATAGAATGGAGTTATTGAACAAGATTACCAGATTGTCATGAAGATGTCCTAAGGCGTGCTTTCATACAAGAAGTTGTCATATAATTATTGGAATGAATTTGTTGCATGTTTAGTTTACATACTGAACAAATGTCCTACTATGAGTGTTAAAGACACGGGTCCTCTAAAGATGCTTGGAGTGGCACAAATATTAGTGCCTCACAAATCAAAGTTTTTGGATATGCACCATTTCCACATGTACCTAAACAATTGAGGAAAAAGTTGGAAAAAAGCAGTGAGAGAAGTATCTTCATTGGTTACAGTGAACATCGCAAGGCTTACAATATGTATAACCCTATCACCAAAAGGGTTGTGGTGAGAAGAGATGTCAAGTTCCTTGAAGACAAATTCTAGAGTGATCCTGAAAATCCTTCAACATATATTTAGTAGAAGGAAAGTTTATAACTTCTAGATATACCATTCAAATTTCCAAGATTGGAGGTACAACAAGAGGAAGAAACACCAACAGATAGTCCATCACAAAACCAAAAAGCAAAAAGTTTGAGGGAGAAATATGAGCAATTTCCTAGTATTAATGAGCAAATTAAATATGCTTTGTTTTCATGTAATTCAACATCTTTTGAGGAAGAAGGAAAGGAACAATGAGTACAGGTAATGAATTAAGATATTGATGCTATAATAAGAAATTAAAATCGGGATCTTGTTGACCTTCCAATAGAAAAGTGTAATATTGGAGTCAAATGTGTCTACAAGACCAAAATGAACGAAAAGCAAGATATAGAGAAACACAAATCCAAGTTGGTTGGTAAAGGATTTTCTCAACAATATGGTGTTGATTATGATGAAATTTTTCTCTAGTATCGAGGATGGACACCATCAAAGCTATACTTGGAATACCAGATCAAAATAAATGGCATGTTTATCAAATGGGCGTGAAATATTCCTTTCTCAATCGAATATTTGAATGTAATGCACCTAGAATCAATAATTTATTATTAATTTATGCAAAAAATAATTTAATTATCATTTTTATTATTTTTATTATTTTTGACAGAAAGTCAAAATAAAACATTTGTAATGAATTATTATTTAGTAATAAAATATACTGAATGGGGACAAAAGTGGAAATAGTTGTTGAAGAGTGCTTGCTGACCCATAAGAGGAAAAGAAAAGTGGTTGAAGCTACTGAGTGAGAGCTCAAGATGCAGGAGGAATCATCTCCAAAAACCAGGTCACAAATCCTCGTTGGGTGCTAAAGAGAAGGAGGCTCATAAATGACCAAGTTCAAGGAAAAATACTATATAATAGTATGTCCATAAGAAAGAATGAGGCTAACATTTGATGGGGATTAAATATGAGGATGCAAGAGATGGCGCATTGAAGGATTTTTCTCTTGTGGTTCAACGAACAAGCTCTGAGGTTCTAGAGCAAGTAACTTGGCTACTATGGGAGTTGGTTGGGAGGAAAAATTTTTCCACTTTTGTTTTCCCAGCAGTGGTGCGAGGTTTTAATCCTATGTTTCAAATTTACAGTAGAATGTCTTATTCTAGATCTGAAATGGTTAATGTAAAACCTAGGAGGCATCAATTAGTCTAGATTATTTATCAGTTTTAATTCAGCTATGTTTTGATTATAAATGTTAAATGGAAATTACGGAACTTCTTATATCAAGAATCCATACCTAAGTTAAGATACCCTTTTTAATGCTTTATATGATTAAAATCAAATTATGCGCTTAATAGTATGTTATCGAATTATATCTATTTATTTTTGATGTGATATATTTAGTTTTTAATGTATCTCTATATTCGTTTTTCCTTCTTATAAATTTCCTAATATGTGCATTAAAACTTTTACATGTACAATAAAAAAATATTCTAATAATGTTAGTATAAATCTAAATATCTTCTAATTTGGACAGAGTTAGAAATAATATCTATTCCATTCCTTAAACATCAAGAGTATATGTGATATAGACACACACACACACACACACACACACACACACACACACACACACACACACACACACATATATATAGATGGATGGATGGATGGATGGATGGATGGATAGATAGATAGATATTCTAGTCTTTACATATCTAGGACCACTTTGGTATTTAATTATAATATTTAATTCATGTACATGACATATCTTTGACAAATAAATCTACAGTTACATAGTTATCTCTAATTCATAAGACAAATCTTATATAAACAAACCTATATGTTTAGACCCCTACAGAACGAACGCAAGTTAATACATAAACCATCTTGTACGGATCCAAGTAAATAGCCATAACCGAATCGAATATCCATAGTATAAAGCCATATCATATCAGAGATCCAAGTAAACGATCATAATCACAACAAAAAATATTGTATATTATTATTCTATGATGGGCATAAATCCTTAAACACAAAATCTAACAACAAGATCTTGAATCAATTGCATGCTTTCTAGTTTAACTACAAATTTTTCCCATTTAAATTGCAAGATTCCATGATTTGTTTTTTAACAATTTATAAATATACCTAATTATGTTCGTAAGACCATAATCATGGATTCCAAAAATTATATTACTTACACCCACACAACCTAAAACATTGCTGCTAAAACCAAACAAACCCTCATACGGGTGGTATTTTATCAAACTAGCTACTACATAGAAACAAGTAAAGACCGCACTGGTCACATCCATCTATGAGTATATGGTTGTAAGTCCATTTATAAATGGCTGCCATTATAAAACACATAAATCAATTCAATGCATAGTAAAGCTAACAAGCTTTAAAAAAACTAGATTAAAACCCTCTCATGATTTTCATCAAAAAGATAATATTAATTACATTATTATATATAGAGTAAGGTTTCAAACCTTATACAATATCAAAAACACTTAGAATGACCGTAATACCATCAAGGATGGAAACTTGAGATTTAACATTTTAAACTCGGATAGAATTTGCAGTAAATACCCTAAGGGTCATCTCTAAAAAAACAATTTACAAGCATAAAAATACAAGCAAAAGTCATAACAGTAATTGCATAGACCCTAGGGACGGTTCGCTATTTTAAATAAAAAATGCATACACCGAAGTGGCTGTAAGACCATCCAGGATGGCTTCCATCTTCTCTTCTGAAACCTTTGATAAAACTGTAAGGGTAGGGGAGTAAGTCCATCCTTGATGGTATCTGAATCACATCGAAGATGATTAAGAAGAAATACAATGAATCTAAATTCATTTCCAAGGCAAATGGATACACACTCTCTGCAAGTTAAACCCTAATGGTTTTATTTTGACAATGCTTGTAAACAAAAGGGGAAATTATTTTCAAAACTAGTGTGGTTTCCACTCTCGACCCCATGCTCATACCCAACATTACCTGCAAACAAATCATTTACACCTGTAATTGATTGTAGATTGATTTCATATTAAAAAGAACAATAAATGAAAAGTTTACATCATATATTACTTGGGTGTTTAAAAATGCGGGCCTTGGAGGAGGTGACCATGTCTCCTCCCTCAACCTATAAACTTTACAAGTTATAGTTAGAAACAATATCCATCGATAAAATGAAAGAAAGGAAACGATTTAACGCTTCTTTTAACTTACATTGGGAGTTTTGCAGAGAGGACCAGGGGTCGGCTCCTCCGGAGTTACCCTTATCCATCCTCTACCTGCAAACACAAACTGTAACCTCCATTAGTGCAATAAATACTAAAATTTTACCAAGTAAAATGAAGAGGACAAGTTACATGATGATTTTTACCTGTTAACACGCATACTGCATGGTCGAACTATTGATAGAATTCATTGAAGCACAAGCATTGCAATCTATACCTCCAAGAAGGTCATGGGATATCGAAACACATCGAAAAGGTTAAAGTACAAGGCTATTAACAAAATTTTAAAGAAGAAACCCTTACACTATAACCATTACCCCAGAGAAGAGCTTTGGATCTCGCCGATTTTAGAACAAAAACAACCATTACAATAACCAGGGTTTCAATAAACAAAGGACAAATAAAAACCTTGTAAAACCATTACAATCCCATTGTACAGGTGTAAGGACAAGATCACTTCTCGAGCCAGCTCAAGAGCCTGGCTGTGTTGTAAAATTGCAGAAAAGAGAACATTTAAAGTCAACCAAGGTACCACTTTATTACACTGCCAGTGCAATCATGCCCCGAAATCATTACATGCATA
Source organism: Pseudotsuga menziesii (assembly GCA_001517045.1). Taxonomy (NCBI): domain Eukaryota; kingdom Viridiplantae; phylum Streptophyta; class Pinopsida; order Pinales; family Pinaceae; genus Pseudotsuga; species Pseudotsuga menziesii. The sequence goes on from LPNX010642757.1 coordinate 4,922, forward strand.
TTCTAAATATCAAAGTTCAAACCATGCAATACAAACTCCAAAAATTAAACCATATATTATATCGTATGAACCATGGCGTAGATCGTTCATACCCAGCCTTTTATTTTAAGCCAATAACCATTACATCATAAACCATGGTGTAAGACTTTCCATACCAAACTTTATATCCTGCCAAAAAAATATTTTCTTAAAACTTTAACCCTTTGATTTTATTATAACGAAGGTTTAAACTATGGTAGGTACCGTGTGTATTACAAACCCCAAGCCATTGCGCTTAGGGGAAAGGTGAAAAACACACAATAATCTTAGGATATGGTAAGGCCTAAGCCCTTTCAACACTATAAGAAACTTATTAAATACGGGATAGGGTGAAGACCTAGATTAGTCACCTAATACTGGGGAAAGTAAGGCCTTAGTAAAAAAAATCAAATTAAGAGAAAGTAAACTCACAACATCACTTGTGTGGCTATGACCAGATGATTCGAAAGGTGTTGACCATTGCCTCAACAAACAAAACATGGCGTAATAGACAAGATGAAGATATTAACAACTTGCATAAGGAGAACATGAGTAATCTGGTAGTAAATTACACTAAATCAATGCATGTAATTTTTCTTTTTTTTTAACGCTTTTGATGTGAGTTACATAATGGCATTAGAGGATGGTTACAGCACGAGGAATGAACCAACTCAACAATTAAACTGATAAATAACCCCAAAAAAATAAATTAGTTTATTTTGGGGGTTAATTCTCTTACAAAACATAAAGAGAAGGATACATTTATTCTTGCAGGGGAAACATGGCAGATGAAGGGATGTCTGCAGAGGAAGAACTCCACCCAAAAAATACTTTAAATAATTAATAGGGTAATTTTAGGGATGGGGAGATTTGGGTGAGTCTGAAGGAAAGTCAAGATAATAAATCTGAACTACAATGAACTGTTAAGGAAATAAGATCATAACTAAGAAAAATTAAAGAAGATAATGAATGAATCCTAAAAGATCAAGAGGAATTAAATGCTATTTTATTAGCTAAAATACATAACGAAGAAAATGAGAAAAATAAAGAATCTGAGAGTATTGTGCAAAAAAATACACCTTATAAACGTAAGGGAAGAAAACTAGAATTTGAAGTCGATAATACATGTAGACAGAAGGAATATTGTCTTATTTTATTCATAATAGCATACTATATAGACTATAATGATTATAGCACTTGGATGGATTATATGTAAGTTATATAGATAGGTAAGAGATTGTAGCTATAAACTATATTTTATGTTAATTCGATATAAATTTTAGGTTTGTTTCACATGTATCGTTATTGATGTCAAAGGAATTCTCATTGACGTTAAAGGTATTGAATTGATTTCAAAGGTATCAGTCAAAAGAATTAAACTGATTTTAAATATATTGAATTTATCGATGAACATGATCATAGACAAATGGAAGTGTTAAGGAGATTGTTGAACAATTTGAAATGATGAATACTTCCCCACACACAACTAGTTTGAAGAAATACATATCTAAGAACGTGGAATTCCTATAAGGCAAAAGACCTCACTACAACAATGCTCATAAGTGTGCAAATAATAATCCATAAGTAAGAACATTGAAAATGGCATATATGTGCAAATACCATTTGTGTGAGACTTATGAATGAAGAAAACGAAACATAAAATTGTGGCGTAATAGTCCTACAAATAAAAGGGTAGTGGTACGATGACTTGTGAAGAAAAATATGTGTTATGAACCTATGTGCAAAAGTCCCACAAGAACCTTAAATGCATGTGTGCCAAATATCACAATATTGAATTGTAGTAAGTGGTGCATTGATGTATATGATGACTTGAAGAAGACACATACTAGTGGGGTGTTCATCAAGCATAAGGAACTTCACCAAGTGGTGACATATCTTGTGCCAAGAAGACTATAAAGAAGCAAGAGACATATGTGGTGAAGCAATCTTGTGAGATGAATACATGAGATAATCTGGTTAGACAAGCTTTATAATTATATGGGGTATCAACTAGGCCGACTTATCCTTGCTTCCAAGGCCTACTTGACTTGGAAGACTCAAAAATACATTTTAATAATACTTTTGTGGGTACTACAGACCCGACTTACAACAAATATTTTACCTCAATACATTACATGAAAAAATACATCAATGACATCCCTAATTAGAGGAACAAAATATCCGGAAGGGGTAATAACAATAATAATACAAAATACAATATCTTCCATAGTTACATTTCTATAACACTCCCTCTTAACAATGAATGTATTCTATAACACAACAATACATTTGTACAACTTAGTGGTAAGTCTATACGTCATAGGATGTTTTCACAACTATATAAACATTATCATTATCCATGGAATATTGCCATCACGGAGCATAATATCTTGATGATTCCATCACGAACACACATGTACGAGTGTTGTATCTCGATGCATCACAACAAGCATCGCATCTCGTCTCATCATCATAAGCATCATATCAATTCTCATGGAATCGTCATGAACATCACATCTCATCACATCATCACGAGAAACACATCTCATTGCATCATCATGAGCATCTCTAATGCAAGAGCATCCAGCTTGAGGTCCATTAAATGATGAATCAACTTGACTTGTAATCAAGTTCTATATAGGGTTTGTTGATAAGTAGATAGAATTAGTTTTGATTGTAATAAGTGGCAATTTTTCCTTTATTCTCCTCGATCCCTGCATGAATTACTCAAGGATTGATCTTTGTCGATAGGTTTTACTTTTGTTAGGTCCTCAGATCCAGCTTAGTCAGATATGACAAGTTTTTCAGAGTGTTATAAAACGATTTTAGAATGAAGGGAAAAGAAGAGTGCAGTAGAGTGGAGTGAGAGAAGAGATAAAAAAGAGTGTGCACATAAGGAGTGAAGAAGTAAATTCTTTGTGCTTGAGTTTTCGATATGATTGAATAAATAACAGAGGATTAAATTTTGTGTGTTTTGATGAATTCCATGTTGATATATAAATTTGTAGAAATATGAATTCATCCTATGTCCACTCCATATAAATTATGTGTATAAATTCTTAGTTTCTAAGTTATAGAGAAATTGATCATGTCAGTGATCAATTTGGCGATATACGAAGAAAGATCTCAAAGGAGATTGAACGATAGAGAAATATCACGACATAAATCAATGGTCATAATTTGTTCCACATCTGGAAATAGATCAATGGATGAGAATAAACCCATAAGAATCAACGGTGTGGAAAGTTTGAGTTTCGGAATCGGGGAAATATGGAAATTGTGATCCCGCATGCAGAATAGACCACTGCGGACATAATTAGTTGCAGAAATAAAGACTATAAATCCGCATCCTTCATCCTGCATCCCACGAGTTGCAGAAGGAGATATGCACGGAATAGAATTCAAATAAAAACGTTTCAAGCATCTCGCATTCCGTAGAGTTTGCAGAAGGAATATTTCTGTCAGGAAATTCAACCTGTTAACAGAAGTCTTGGACAGATTTGGTCATTCAGGCCATCAGTTTTCATATCAGAGTAGAACAAATATTCTGCGTAGTGATTCAACTGATTAGTTGAATTTGCAAAGAAATATGTCGCCGAGAAGGGGATGCACACATAGAATTCCTATGGGACGTGGTCGATGAAGACAACCTCCAAAAATTGAAATGGGAAACACATGAGAAGAATGGAAGAAAGTATAGAAGTGATGGAAAGAAAGAACCATTCAATAAATTCAGATGAGAGTGATGAAGAAGCTGAATCAAAATCCTCTGAGGAAGAAGAAAAAGATCCCGAGGAAGTCAAAATATTGAAGATATTGATAAAAACCATTGGAAGACTAAGAATAGAAGTACCTATGTATTCAAGTAACTTAAATGTTGAACAAATTATGGATTGGATTAATGATCTAAGTAAATAGTTTGATTTTGAAGCGATAGAAGACAAGAAGAAAGTAAGATATACAACTACCAGATTGAAGGGACATGCTACTATTTGGTGGGATGAGCTCCACATCCATAGAAAAAGAAGAGGTAAGAAAAAATTAAGTCTTTGGATAAGATGCTGTATAAGATTAAAAGTCAATTTATGCCTAAGGGCTGCCAGTTAAATTATCTTAGGAAATTATAGAACCTTAGACAGAAGGATGTGACAATAAAAGAATATGTAGAAGAGTTTTTTAGACTGAATATTAGATCTGGGAACACAGAGGGAGGTCTCGAAAGAGTAGCTAGGTATATCAATAGGTTGAGATATGATATACATGATGAACTCGGTCTATTGAATTTGAAAATTGTAGAAGATGCATATCGGGTATCTTTAAAGATAGAAGATAAATTACTAAGAAAACAAAACTAGAGGAATATGGGAAAGAACATGGTAAGAGGCAGAGGTTTTCCAAACAAAGGAGGTAGAAATTCTAAATATGAACTTGAAATTTCTAGTAGTAGCAGTCAATGATTCTAGAGAGAAGGATTCATAGGAGGTAGAGGAAGAGGTAGAAATAGAGGTAGAAATATAGATAGTAAGATGTTATATTTGTGGAGAGGTTGGACATATATATGTCTTGGGATTGTCCAAGAAATAAATCTATAGGTCAAAGAAATGTGAATGTTGCAGAGGATCAAGAAGAATTAAAAGAAGAAACAGAGGTGAATAATCCTCCAGACGATGGAGAGGCTCTTATGTTGAAGAGAGTCTTGGTAAATACATAGAAACAAGTATGTGAACCACTTCAAACAAAAATTATTCTTAGAACAAGGTGTAAGTCACAAGGTAAGTGTTGTAAAATGGTTATTGATAGTGTTAGTACTGATAATTTGGTTTCCATAGAGAAGGTAGAAAATATTGTATTGAATAGGATGAAGCACCCCACTCCTTACGAAGTGTCTTGGTTATAGAAAGGACATCAACTCTTGGTGAATGAGCAGTGTAATGTGGAGTTCTAGATTGGTACTTACAAGGATGAAATATTGTGTGACATAATGCCTATGGATGTGTGCCATATACTCTTAGGGAGGCCATGGAGGAAATCTGTTCATGATGGGGGTAAGAATACTTATTCTATGGAGACTCGATGAGAATAGACATACCTTGTCACACTTGGAAGATGAACCAGCTCAGGGAAGTTCAGGATCAAGCATTCTGCTGATTTCTTGAAAAGAACTATTACAAGAAGTTCAGAAAGAAAAGTATCTACATTTTTCTCTTATTGGTAAGACAAAGGTAATTTTAATTTCTACAAATTTGGATGATTTTATAGATGAAGTTAAAACTTTGCTTGATGAATATGATGAAATTATTGTGGATGAATTGCTAAATGAATTACCTCATGTAAGAACTATTATTCATCACATTGACTTAATACTCAGTGCAAGTTTACCTGACAAAGCAGCTTATAGATTAAACCCTCTAGAAAATGAAGAAATCAAAGAGCAAGTACATGAGTTGTTGGAGAAGTGATTGGTGAAAGAGAGCTTGAGTCCTTGTGTCGTACCTATTATGCTAAGTCCAAAGAAATATGGTGGATGGAGAATGTGTATTGACTCTAGGGAAATCAACAAGATCACTATTAGGTATAGATTTCCTTTACCCAGAATTGATGATCTGATGGATTGTTTAAGTGGTTCAAAATATTTTTCCAAAATAGATTTGAAGAGTGGGTATCATCATATTAGAATAAGGGAAGGGGATGAATGGAAAACAACATTTAAAACAAATGATGGTCTATATGAGTGGTTAGTGATGCCATTTGGGCTTACAAATGCACCCAATACTTTTATGAGATTGATGAATGAGGTTCTGAAGGAATTTACTGGAAAATTCATGATAGTATATCTAGATGACATTCTGATTTTTAGTCAGAATAGAGAAGAGAATTTAAGGCACCTTAAGTTGGTGTTGAGGACTTTGTAGAAGGAGAAGTTGTTGATAAATTTGAGGAAGTGTAGCTTCTTAAACAAAGAACTGGTCTACTTGGGTTTTGTAGTTTCAGAAGAAGGACTAAAAATGGATTCTGATAAAGTGCAAGAAATTTTAAATTGGCTAGTTCCAAGGAATGCTTATGAGGTAAGAATTTCTCATGGGCTTGCTAGTTTCTATAGGAAGTTCATTAAGAATTTGAGTTAGATTTGTGCACCTTTGATATATATTTTCAGAGGAAGTAAACGTCCTTTCAAATGGACCAAAGCAACTAATAGAAGTTATAAATTGTTGGAGAAGAAAATAATTGAGAAGCCTATTTTGCCTTTGCCCAATTTTGATAAAGTGTTTCAAGTGGACATAGATGCTAGCCGAACAACAATGGGAGTAATTTTAAGTCAAGACAGAGGCTAGTAGAATATTTCAATGAAAATTTGAATGAAGCTAAACAAAAGTACTCTTCGTATGATAAAGAATTATATGCTATTGTGCAAGCTCTTAAAAAGTGGAGACATTATTTAATGCCTAGGGAATTTGTTTTGTATTCTAACAATTATGGTTTGCAGTTCATCAACAACTATCCTAAAGTAAATCAAAGGCATGCTGAATGGGTAGAATTTTTGCAGAACTTTACCTTCGTTATCAAACATAGGTAATTCAGAAGTCTAATAAGGTTGATGATGCTTTGAGCAGGATAAGTTTGGCAATGCACGAAGTTAAGATCAGTAATTTGGGATTTGAAAATTTGATTGCTATGTATAAAGAGGATGCAGATTTCAAGGACATTTATGATGCCTATGAAAATCCAGTTACCCATAATAGAAGCCATTGGTTAGATTATATGTTACAGGAAGGATTGTTGTTCAAATATAGTAATTTTTTTATTCCAAGATGTTCAATGAGGGAAAATTTAATTCAAGAAAAACATAGTGGGGGTCTCTCAGGACATTTTGGGCAAGACAAGAATTTTGTTTTGGTGAGTAATTTTTATTTTTGGCCAAAGATGCAGCATGATGTGAATAAATTTGTTGAAGGATGTAGAATATGTCAACATGCAAAAGGGAGAATTTAGAACACATGATTGTATCAACCATTACCTATTCCAGCTAGGCCTTGGGATTCAATAAGCATGGAATTTGTTTTAGGTTTACCTAGAACTCAGAGAGGTCATGATTCAATTTATGTTGTAGTGGATAGATTTTCTAAAATGGCTCATTTCATTGCATAAAAAAAGACTAATGATGCAACAAACATTGCTAATCGATTATTTTCAGAAATTGTAAAGTTGCATGGTTTTCCTTTAAGTATTGTGTGTGATAGAGATACAAAATTTGTTGGTCATTTCTAGAGAAATCTATGGAATAATTGGGGACGAATCTCAGTTTTAGTTCTTCTTATCACCCTCAGACTGATGGATAGACTGAAGTGGTAAATAGAAGCTTGGTAAATATACTGATAAGTTTGGTGTATGAACATCCAAAATAGTGGGACTTGGATTTAGCTCAAGCTGAGTTCGCATACAATGATTCACCCAATAGAAGTACAGGTATCACTAGTACAAAATGAGGAATTAGCTACTAGGTGACTAGAAATTCTAGTCACCATAGGTTTTTCAAGTGATTTTCTACTAAATATGAGCAATTTTGATTGACCCAACTATAAACGACTAAAATTAATGACTAATTTAGTCACCAGTTAACAAATATGACTAGATAATAAGTGACAGAGTTAAAAATGACTAACATAAAAGACTAATTTAGTCACGACATAACAAATGATTAGCTAGAAGAATACGAATTAGTCATTTATGTTAGTCATTTTTAATTGTGTCATGGAAAATTGCAATTGTGACAATGAAGTGTTACAATTTAGTAAATTTTGTAATTTGTCTACATTCTATTAGTAATATTGGTGCAAACTGTTATATAAGCAAACCGTTAAGCACGTGCCAAAGGAAAATTAGGTTCCTACAATTATGAATTAGGTACCAGAACCAGTACCATATCGATACCTATAAGCATCATAGATATTTGTTGATCCTTCAATGTAAGAGTCCCAATTATTCCCATACTGAGGTGCTTTTCTAAATTCAATATAAATATCATGATCTGTGATTGTCAAACTAGCTGCACCAGTCGACGTAGCTTTACCAGGTTCATTTCATTTAAACGTCGTAGCATTTGATCCAATAATAATTGAACTGGTGGAAGTGCCAAGAACAATATTTTAACCAATCAAAGACTCAATTATGATTAAACTGGCCTGCTGACCTAGAACCAGTCTCAGATCCATATGTAGTAAAGGTAGAGGCCTGACCCCATCTCAGAGTTTCAGGTAAATATTTTGATTCCACAACTTCTTACAGGCCTGACCTCATAGAATTTGATACGTCTAATGCAGTGATGACCTCTCCTTATCACTATCAAGTTGAACCTCCTTTATGCATTGTGTCCAGGTAAATTTTTCATCTGACGTCACCACCCACGTGATTCACGATGTGCACAACTCTTCTCGTCCAATGTCTTTGATCCAAGTTTATTATATATACTACTATAACAAAAAATACCATTAAACAAATATTATATAATAATAAAACAAATATTATATTTATATAAAACACAAATTATTATATTTATATAAAATACAAATTAATTAAATTTTATATTAATCCTAATTTATAAAACCAAAGCCATTGATTCTCTATAGGTTTGGCTAAAGGAGGAGAAAAATGAAACCCTTCAACATTGTTGAGTGATGTTGAAGATTCATCAATAACATGGAGTTCTTGTTCTCAACTCAAAAGGTAATCCTGTCAATATTCGTAAGTGCTTGGAGGACATGCAATGTTGAGTTTGACACACTAAATAAATTTTCAATGCAAATGTAAATGTTCCTCTATTGAAACTAATAGATGAATAATGCCTATAAAATGAAATCCATGCATTATAATAGAGGGGGAAATTCTATGTGAGGAAATGCCCTTTATGCTTCCTGAAGAAAAAATGGTTGTCTTGTTGGAATGAAATTGTCCTCGTTATTTTCCTATTCATTTTCATTTTTATGTTGACTACAAGTTTCATCTTTTTCATTATATGATGTGTTATGGTGCATCATGAATTGTCCATGCAAGTTTGGTAGGTGCATTGAATACATATATTAGTATAAGACTTCATTGTTTATGTTAGTTACGTTAGATGTTAGTTGTTAATTGTTTATGCTAGTTTCTTAGTATATATGTGCATAAAATACATAGATTATCACTATGGTCACATTATGAGATTTAGCGGTTAGGGGATTTAGGGGTTAGGGGGGTTAGCTAGGGTTAGAAATAAACAAATGGGTTTATTAATCAGTGCAATATATAAGTCTGGTTCCAATCCTGGTTCATTTTCAATATTTTTGTTTGATCTAGAGGAAATTGAACTAATGTCAACTGCATGATCAACCAATGGGTAAATTTTTTTGGAATCTGAACATGCTAGGAATTGAAACCAGGGCCTACCCCTGGCTGGTGGGTTGCTTTACCAATGACCCCTCTATCCTTTCCATGAAGGGCACCCTTAATGTTTTGTGTTTCCATAGAACCGTGCATTGCCATATGCGACATGTTTTTTTGCTACAAAAGAAACTAACCTTATGCTGTTGTGATTCACAAGTGAGCCTTGTTTATGAGCTTTGGCTGAAGTGTTTGCACTCGTAGGACTATTTCAATGGAAAGGTTTTGTCTTTTATTTCCTGGGGTATCTGCAATTCATAACATTGAGAAAACAACGTGTAAACTATGCTATGAGGTGATCATGAATCTGGTTCCCTCCCCATTGTGGGCTGCTTTAGTCAAGCATGACAAATTTATCTCATTTTGTTTCTTGGAAGATCTGTAATTCATGATACTTAGTAAAACTATACATAACAGTCCTCGGCAGTCTCACTCCCAAGGGTAAGTGCCCAATCTCGTGTGACATCAGGTACATGTTCTTATAGTTGGAAAAACATGAAATAAAATATATATATAAAACTTTAAAAAACCCTAACACAATGTACTAACACTAAGGCATGTATTATAAATGACCCTTTTTTTAAAGTATTATTTCATTTATTTGTTCTCATAACTTCCCTTAACATGAAAACCAATTTCCCTTATTTATTACAAACTTCAAAGACTTAAAAATTTTGTCGAGGAGGACTCAAACAACAATCACAAAAACTAACAAGATTACTACTCTCTGTATACCACATGTGGGTCCACTTCCATTCACCAAGTCATTTGGGTAACAAGCTGCGATGCAACATGACATGTAGGTGACTTGGTTGTTGTTAAAAATTTGAGTACATGGTGAATCGATTAGCACTCAAAAACTAAAACCCTAACAACTAGGAAATTGAAAGGCTCAGGAACTAGATTTGTTGTTGCAGGCTTACATCACTGGTTGACTAGTCCACATTTGTAGGGGAGGAGATCCACTTCAACATGTTGGATTTGACATACCACCCATGCTTAACCTCCATGGTGTTGGAAATAGGACAAAGAGAGACACCCTTCCCCTTAGGGCCTCTTGTTTGAGAAATATATAGTGTTCCATCGGGACGCGTCCCCTAGGGTCGAGAACACGCCCCCTCGCTTCTCCACGCATCTGGGACAGGGAAAATATTAGGGAAACGTTTCCCCACATCTTCCTTTTGGGGTAAACATGAAGAAACACATTTCCCCAGGTGCAGAACATGTTTCCCCTCTAGGCGGGGCTTCTAGGCATCCCCCCACATCCCCCACGTCTACCTTCATGGAGGAACGCCTAGAAACCCCTAATTTTTAGATTTTTTATTTTTCAATAAAAATTATTACATAAAAATTAAAATTAAATTAAATTGAATTTGATTAAAATTTTAAATTTTAATTAAATTAAATTATAAATTGAATAAATTATAATATTGAATTAGATTAAATTTATAAAATTAAATTAAAAATTAAAAAAAAAACTCAATTAAATCATAACTAAACTAAATCCTAACTCATAAAACAAAATTAAAATTATTAAATCCTAACCTAACTTCCTAAAACACCCTCGGGATTTCACTTCACCATTTCATAAACTTGGCAGTCATTACCGTGGAAAGCCCTGAATTGAGCCGTGAAGAGTTTTCAGTGTTGAGCTCATGGAGAACCGTGGAGTGCCTCTGCCTTGAACAAGTGAAAGGCTGAAAGTTGCTGCCCTCCCTGGACCGAAAAAAGTGCAGCGAGTAACTACTGCTTCTTTTATTTCTCCGAATCAACCGAATTTGTCTTCTTCTCTATGCCATTCTTCTTCAATGGGTGATAAATTTCCTTGTCTCCCCTATGTTTTTATATCATCCGACAATCTTATAATGCATTCAGTCAGTGCATCAATGGTTTCATTCTAATAATATTATGGAGATAGATGGATCCCCTTAGTCAGCTTGATAGAACAATTATGCGCCTCGATCAGAGATAGAGGTAAGAATGTTGTTGTTCCTTTTTTGTGAATCCCTAAAGAAACATAAAAGAAGAGGCATAGATTAAATATAGAACTTTGGTGGGCACGTCTATTTCTACAATCGGTCAAATCATTCCTAAACTTGTGGATACCGTATAACTAGTGGAGAGCCAACCGGTGTAGAGTTGCAGCCCATGGACAGTCGCAACCAACTGAGGATCCAACTCATGGACAGTCTCAGCCCATAGATAAATACTATCTTGGAAAACCGCTGCACCTTTTGGAGAGTAGTTGGTTATTGGAATTTGGAGGAGCCACTGATTTTGAAGGAGGAACCTAATTTTATTTGGAGGAGAGCCATTTCTTATTGAAGGAGAGGTGCTCTTAGAGTAGAGTTGAGAGCCAGTTCAACTTCATCCACTAGCTCGAATCTTGGAGTACTAGATCTACAAGTTGGAGGTAGGGTCATCACTCATGCCTCATTAAAATTTGTTAATTTAAAAATTAGAACATTGAACATTATCATATTCCAATATCCATGTTATAAAATAATAAATTTTATGCCCTGGATTGTTTTATGAAGATTGAAGACAAACTTGGATTGTTTTATGAAGATTGAAGACAAACAGTGCCAAATTGAAATTGTGCCCAAAACAATGAACACACACCAGTGTTTCACTTTATTTAATGTTCAATGTTGTTCTAATGTTCCCAAACATGAATATGAGGTTCTTTCACATATGGTTTCATGCCCATATTTTTTGGTTCACATGATACTATTGTTTATAAATTTTTGTGTTGTTTTTTTAATTTTTTTTTAAAGCTCTTGCCTCTCATTTCTAGCCATTAAATTCAATGTTTCATTGTTTAGGCATGTTATTTCAAGAAATTTAAAAAAAAATTACAAATGAAAGTGAAATCCTTGCCGCAAACTTCCAAAACTTTACAAATCACTTATCAGAAAAATTAGAACATAAGACTCAAAAATTGAGAAATTATCAGCATGAGTAACTCTAGCAGTGGCAACGATTCAGATTATGATGAACAAGGGACATGGACATGGATAGGTACAAGATAGGGGAAGCCAATGCAAGTGGGTCTAGTACTTCGGAAACGCCCACATCAACAACATCAAGCAAAAATGAAATCCCAAACTGCTCTAATCTCTGCACATCGAGGGCATTGCATGAATATGGAAAGGGGACATTTAATCCCCAAAAACCCCTTTTTCTTTATGTGAGCAAAGTACCTGGAATTTCGCCCCCAACCAACATAAAAACAAAGAGTGGATCACATCACTAGGCATGCAATATTTTTGGCCATGCTTGGGTAGGGAGTTACAGTCGGGTTAAATAGCAGTAGGAAATTTGATGAATTCCATAATGATTACAGTGCTTGGTAGGAGAATCATGTAGCTGTTTATGGATGTGTAAAGGTGTGTTCACTTCAGCAGTAAATACTTCTTGTATGATAGAATATCTTGCAAGAAAGTTTCATGGTTCTTAATATAAGGTTCTCTCCAAATATCTCTTACCACATGTGGTTTCACAAAATTAATGCTGATGTCCATCATTTTCTAGGCATGCAACTTGTTATTTCAAATAAATTGCAAATATGAAGTGCTGTTAATATTGGTTATTGGATGTTGTTATTGTTGTTAATTACCTATTTTTACCTCATAAAATTCCATACATTATTTCTTGCTAAAACCACATAGTAAACCAATAAAAATGGTGCAATAGTATTCTAAAATTTGACAAGCAGTTACAACAGTCACACACAAAGTGTTTGTCAAAAACTCCCTATCAAATGCATTCATAATGTGGGTCACAACCAGAATAGAAGTGAGGGTAATTAATATCATTGCAAAAATACTTATCAGCCCAGTTCAACTATGTCATTTTCAAAGCATAGCATTGAGCTTGAATTCCCATAAAGAGTCTTCATTGTTGTTACAATAATTACCTTTCAAAGTGTTGATGAAGTTATAAATATTTGGTGGCAGTTGGGTGAAAAATTTGGGTAAAGTTAAGATAGGAGAGTTATAGTCAGCTGCAACAGTCTACATATTAAGTGTTTGAAAAAAGTCTCCACAGAAATTTAGTTGGTGCCTATTGTTACCTACATCAGTCAGAGAAAGGTTTGCAAAGTGTTGGTCAAAATTAGTGAATTAAAATCAGTACATCAGATAGACAAAATCCATTTAGTTGGGTCAAGTTCTTTACCCTGTTATGTTTGGTGTTAATAATATGACTTACAAATTTCTAACACGGTGATAGTCGAATATTTGACAAGGTAATAAGCCCAATCTATTCAATAATAAGTTGAAAATTTTAGTGCAATTTTACTTGGGAACATTACACATGTGACATATCTACATTGCTATATAGATCTAGACAACAATAATCAAAATTTTTGTGAGAATATGAATAGAAGACATAAGGAATATAGTTATTTAGATGTCAGAGTATTATCATATATCAGTTGGGTGGTTAGGATAATATCTTTTGAATTTAAATCATCAAATCCTCAGTTGTACGTAGTATACTTGTATTTTAGTAAGGCTAAGTGGAAATTGCATTTTAACAGTTTCATTAGAGAAAGAACTGATTAGTTAGATCTCTGGTTTATTGTATTTTTTTGGAATTAAATCCCAAGATTTAGTGTGTCTTTGATTGCTTTTGATTTGTTTGGAAATAAGTGCACAGTTTCACAATTTTACTTTTCAAATAGATAACCAGGGTCTATTGTCTCAAGTGTTCAAATTTTTAAAGTTGAGATGCATTGGACCAAGAGAAGCTAGTTGGTGCAGGAAGCCGAGAGTCCAATAAGTAAACTCAACAACCTGTAGGTCTTTTTTCCAAGAGAGCAGAACAACACAATTGGAAACACACACAAACATAGTATCCATTACAAATTTCAGATTTCAAAAGCAATTTCAGATAAACCTGTTCTTGGATATGTTATCTCAGATTTGTGTTTTTCTTTCTAGAGCCACCAATGCTCCCATGACATCAAGCTGTCAAAGCTCGCGAGCTAAAATTTTGAGTTGTCCTTGAGCTAATCCAAGCTCTCGACTATTGAGTTACTCCAAGTTGTGTTTTAATAGATATTTGTGTTCTTTATATAGGCTGAAAACCTCCATAGAATCTACTCATCATAGTTGACCATGTTATCTAGGTCCATTTTTTTGGCAATTACCAACTGCCACATGTGATAAAAACAATGACCTCCTGAAACTCTAGGGAATTGTAGAGCCTAATATAAAGTCTTGTCTTAATTTTTGATAGATATACAAATGTCAAGGAGAAGAACCATTCGTGTGCAGATTGACATCTGTTGTAGAGAGTTTGGCATCAAGAATTGAATAATAGAATAAGAATAATTACCTTGGGAACCATAGAAAATTTCCACTAACCTCAGAAATAATGTCGGTTTTCGAAGTAAAGATATAGACTGGATATTAAAATTCCTCCCTTTGTTCATTCACACTGACACAACCAATAATTATGCAATCTATCTATAGTATGTACCCACCTTATTGACAAATTCATCTATTGACAACTCCTACAAAGATACCAATGTTTCCATAATTGGCATCTCTTTTAAGTTTTAAATTAGAACATTAGCACCCATTTTCTATAGGTCCCTTTGGCACTACTTTAAACTAGTTTGTAAGGAAATACTCATGCCAAATTGGATGCGGTAAACAATATATTTTTGGACTATTAATAACCCACCACAAATTGTGCGATGATTTATGAAATAAAGACCAGATTTCCCAAACTGAATGACATCATCAACAATTACAACCTACAGGTAATTTCAAGAGTTTACTACTGAATTGATTCAGGAAATTATAGGAAGAGTGTTCCAATCAAAACTCCAAGAGGGATGCCACTCATAAATTACATCCATGGAAAAGAATACTGAGACCCTTGCACCTATCAAGTGCTTGCATAGAGAACAATTCTACATTCTAGGCTTGAGCCTGGTTGTACGTCAAGGCTTTGATCATACGCATCGCCATCAGTGTATAAATTGCCATGTATTGTTGTTCCTTAGGGATGGTCTATACAAAATCCTTCCACAGATTGACAACATGTCCCATGTAACTAAAAAATATTATATGGAATATTCTAGTCACTATAACTACTAAATTTGAGGAAATTTTCTAGCTCACTATAACATACTTCAAGACTGCCCTATACACAGCCCGATGTCAACTCCAAACTCAGACCTCAGTTTGCTCACAAATTTGCCACTTTCTTTCTTAAATGTATTCTTCAATGCTGCTCCTAACCTATTGTTGCATAAGAATTTGAAAATGATTTATGATAAATGTTGATCATTTGTTTTTTTTCTCTACGAATTGGTTTTGATGCAGATCAATTAAAGACTAGATAGATGAAAATAACAACCTGTCTTAGCTATATGAATTGGTCTATTGCACCACTTCAAACACATCAATTATATGAACATGTTTCTTTCATCTTTAATTGCAACATATAGCCTCCTTTTTGCATAACAAGGAATTATTGGCATTATAGTTGTTATAAAAATCTCTCTAAGATGGGATTCCCTCAAGAAATGTGCTAAAAGAGTGCAACACTCCTTATATGGACTTACATTTTGAGCATGCCATGAAGACAATCAAATATTTATTGATGTTTTAGGTGTTTTTGTTCATGAATGTGCAAGAGGTGGTTTATAAAAAAAAAGGCTTTAAAGTAGCCTTTGTTGTCACATATAATTTCCTTTTAGCCTGGGCCTCCCATATATAAGGAATTTTATTGACATGTGGTGACATCCTAGGTTTAACACTCTTCAAGTGTCGTCTTATGCATGTTGTCTAAACAAATCACAAACAGTGTTGCAACCTAGAGAATATATTATGTTGCTTGTATCAGTGTAGTAGGAAACGTTTAGGGCCCAATTTAACTAATGGTTAAATCTCTTCAAATCTTCATTTGACTAGCACTCAGTCTGTTGGTTGTCATGTTGGAACAGAGGGAATATTGAATACTGAAAATGCCCTCCATTTCCTACTCTAGAAGAACAACAGTTAATCCCAGAAAATGCCTCCTCTAGTGGTTGTTTAAAATTCCAAGACATGACTGAAAAATGGCTGCCACAAATCCATTATGCTACATGTTGCACCTAGAATATGACTAATGAATGTATCCTTTCACGATCCTGTGAAATGTAGAAACGCCCAAAACCTCATCTAAGGATTGAACATTAGGTATGACTGTTGAGATCATCTTTGGAAGTGGCATATGATTCTAATATTGGGTTTGTTTCTTCGTGGCTTTTGGAACGTTTTTTTCATTGCTTCCATAATACCTTCGTGCAACCTATTTTTTTGTTGAATTTGTACCAGCAACACTAGTACTTGATCCAATGTTCAACTGCCACATTTTACTGCAATCAATTCTTCCTTTATCATCATTTGACACACTTGGAATTCTAGTGATCTAAATAAGTAAGTGAAGTAGGTAACTCCAGAAAAATGAGTGAGAATGAAAATCCTTACTTGACTCACCCTCATTCAGTCAAAACCTTGTTTCTTTTTTTATGTAATGAATTTGGAAGGATTCCTTGATCCTTCTTCTATCTCCTCTAAGTTACACAATTCATAGTTGGTAATGATTTCTTTCAAATAGATACTGAGATAAACATAATGCACAAGTAAGATTGGGGACTTGCCTGGGAGAATTTCACCGAATTTGGATTAGGCGTGACATTCATTCCCACCTATAGTGTTCATTGCTTAGGTTACCCATTGTATTTCTCCCAGATACCACATGTGAATGATGATATGGACCTTGATCTTTGTACATTGCAACTCAATCTTTCCATTCTGGTATACTGTTCCATTTCTCTATTGTATCATCGAATAAAAGAAATGACAGAAGAAGGGATTCCAATTTCTATGTACCAGCCATTCCATTAAACAATTGCACACAATATGTGCCAAGAAGGTTCCCTTTTTTTGTCTAATTATGTAGTCCTAGGTGCACCTTCCTTTGGAATTTCAAAACATTATGTAGTCCTAGGTGCACCCTAGATTGTGCATTCATTGCACCATGGTTCATCTTCACATTAATTCCAAGTTCCAACATAAACACTGCAGATCCTTTTCCCTTCTTGGTCGAGTCTAGGAACATCACCAGAGTGCTTTAATTTCCTTGCATAACTCATAAAGAGGCTATAAAGTAGCCTTTGTTGTCACATATACTTTCCTTTTAGCCTGGGTATCCCATCTATAAGGAATTTTACTAACATGTGCTGAGATCCTGGGTTTAACACTCTTCAAGTCTGGGCTTATCCATGTTGTCTAAACAGATCACAAACAGTGCTGCAACCTAGAGAATATATTATGTTTCTTGTATTAGTGTAGTAGGAAACCTTTACGGTCTAATTTAACTAATGGTTATATCTCTTCAAATATTCATTTGACTAGCATTCAGTCTGTTGGTTGTCATGTTGAAACAGAGGGAATATTGACTACTGAAAATTCCCTCCATTTCCTATTCTAGAACAACAACAGTTAAGCCCAGAAAATGTCTCCTCTAGGGGTTGTTTAAAGTGCCAAGACATGCCTGAAAAATGGCTTCCACAAATCCATTATGCTACAGGTTGTACCTAGAATATGACTAATGAATGTAGCCTTTCACAATTCTATGAAATGTAGAAAGACCCAAAACCTCATCTAAGGATTGACCATTAGGTCTGAGATCGTCTTTGGAAGTGGTATATGATTCTAATATTGGTTTGTTTCTTCATGGATTTTGAAACTTTTTTTTTCATTTCTTCCACAATACCTTCGAGCAACCTAATTTTTTGTTGAATTTGTACCAGCAACACTAGTACTTGATCCAGTGTTCAGCTGCCACATTTTACTAAAATTAATTCCTCCTTTATCATCATTTAACACACTTAGAATTCTAGTGATCTGAATAAGTAAGTGAAGTAGGTGACTCGAGAAAAATGAGTGAGAATGAAAATCCTTACTTAACTCACCCTCATTCAGTCAAAACCTTGATTATTTTTTTATGTAATGAATTTGGAAGGATTCGTTTATCCTTCTTCTATCTCCACTAAGCTACATAATTTATAGTTGGTAATGCTTTCTTTCAAATAGATACTGAGATAAACATAATGGATAAGTAAGATTGGGGACTTTCCTGGTAGAAGTTCACCGAATTTGGATGAGGCATGGCATTCATACCCACCTATAGTGTTCATTTCTTACGTTACCCATTGTATTTCTTCTAGATCTCACATGTGAATGATGATATGGAACTTGCACTTTGTACATGCCAACTCAATCTTTCCATTCTGGTATGTTGTTCCATTTCTCTATTGTATCATCCAATACAAGAAATGACATAACAAGGGATTCCAATTTCTATGTACCAGTCATTCCATTAAACAATTACAGACAATATGTGCCAAGAAGGTTCCCTTCTTTGTCTAATTATGTAGTCCTAGGTGCACCTTCCTTTGGAATTTCAAAAAAATATGTAGTCCTAGGTGCACCCTAGATTGTGCATTGATTGCACCATGGTTCATGTTCACATTAATTCCAAGTTCCAACATAAACACTGTGTTGCAGCTACAACTGTTCTCCCCAATTTTTTTCAAATTTTGGACCCCCCTTTTTATGACTTTAATACTTCATTGAATAACACGTTTGAAGCCTTGAACCTTTTGGTCGCGCTTTATTTTTGGATGATTTTCAAGGATTGATCCTCAGCCTGTTTTCAAAAGTTGCTCGGGTTTGGAATTGTTGTTTTAACCATTGTTGAATTTCAGAGTTAGTGTTTTTATGTTTTGATCGGAGCATCTTTATTTGATCGGAAACTGTAGCCGTTTTTGTTTCCGCCGTTGCGGCTCCCAAACCAGCTAGCTATTCGAAGTCTAAAGCGCTCCGCCCTCCGATGCTAGTCACATGTCTGTAATATTTGTTGCTTCCGCCATTGCATCTCCCAAAGCAACTAAGTGCCCGAAGTCTAAAATGCTCCACCAGCCGATGCGTCAATTTTTTTTAATCGCTCGCCCGTAGTCATTTCTTTTCTGTCGTTGCGGCTGTGCAAAGATTTCGGCTTCCGATTTCAATATCTTCCGACTTTTGATTAAGAGTTTTGTCGCCTGTGGGTCGCATGTCCTTAATCTTTTCTTTTCCACCGTTGCAGCTGTGAATAGGTCTACCCTGCCGAGTTTAGCGCTTTGAGCCTCCGATGAGTTCTCATTTCCTGTTGTGGGTGTTTTCCTTCGAACCCATAAGTGGACAAGGTAGTGATGGCAGCGTTTGTTAAAATTCTCAGATCAAGTGGTGCACCTGGCCATTTCCTGTGGATTAGCTGTTTCAGTTGGTATAATTTGACATTTTATTTTGGAATACAACCCTGTGAATGAAGTACATTGGTTACTTGCAGGAAGATCCAAAATATGGTTCATATTTTCGTGGCGCGAAGGTATTGATTGGAGATAGGATCTCCAGGGGCGCAGGTAAAGTAAAAGACAAGATCGAAAGCAACAAAGGCACAGATATGAAAGGTCCGTCAGTTACTTAGCTAATAATGAGCTTGCGTAGAAAAGATGCAAAGGAGGGATATGAAATGCTCGAAGAACCGAAGAGTCACACATTTGGGGGGAACCCAAGCGGTATACTGATTTTGTTTAAATATTTGAAATTTAGAAGTTACAGGAGCTTTTTCCTGGAAAAAGTTGTAAACCATTTGTTTGTAAGAGGAACTATTTCGTTTTACAATTAGAAATTGCAACTTTTGCTTGTTGGAGAAAGCGTAATGTGGAATGTATCATTGTGATTAAATGAGCAATGTTGAAGGGGAACTATTTCATTTTCAGCTGTGTTTCATCAATTGTGAGAGTGTTTTAACTTCCTAAACCTATGTTCTTGTTTGAATGTTCTTCAGTATATTTTGTGATGTTTTCCACTGTGAGTAATGAATGTTGTTCATAAACAATCAGCTATCTAGTTGTTCAAATATCTGTAATTGTTCATGTGGATTGAAAGAAGTATCAGCTATCTGTAGCTTTTCGGAATGCATGTGCAAAATAGATTACTCACCAATGAATGATAATCATGCTCCCTAGGGATAGGTTAGGTAGTTAGTTTTAATTTTTTGTTGTATGTGATTTAGATGCTTGTGAGTGCTAAGACGAGAGGTAAGAACCTGCGCATCACGTTGTGACTGCTCCTTGCATCCTTATCACCCTGCATGGTTAATTAGGCATATGCATATCATACTTAAATAAAAAATACAAAAATACACGGTGGATCGGGCCGCAACCGGTAGCCAGATCGCAAACCGTACGGATTCCCAGACCGCAAACCGGACGGATTCCCTATACCAAACAATCATGGGAATGCTGACTGGGGAGAATCCCTTGCTGTCATTGCCTGCAAATTTCCAGGCCTCAATAGTTTTGGTGCTATAAGGAGGGACGCCAGTGCATGGCTGGCCGAGGAAACCCGTTTTCCTGAGATTATTCCATCGGTAACAGTTCTGAAAGCAGTGGACTTCATAATCCAATTCTGGAAGAAAGGAATAGAGAAAATCTATATTATGTTGGCAACGAAGTTGTTAATGACCTAAGAAGACACACCAGGGCATATGTAAAGAATATTGGAGGATTGCCATTTATCCCTGAATTTCCCAGAAGAGAATATAAAAGGAAAGATCGTCCTATAGTAGAAGACTCAGTGCTGGTTGGAGACTGGGAAGAACTTGTAGAAACATCCTTACAGGAAGTTGTACTACCTTTGAATCAAGAAGGCCCAGATACCCCTCACAGTTCTCTTGCTCACACTCCTATTGGCTCACCTCCTCACTCTCCACCTAGACCCATGGCAGGAGTAAATGCTAATCCACCACCTTCCTGGAGAGCCAGATCACCTTTAAATATAACGCCTTCGCTACATGATTTACCTCAATCCTTTGAAAAGATGCTGCCCAAATTCGATCCAAATGAGAAGATACTAGTAGATGATCACCTACAAAGTTTTTACTTATCAATAGAAGGGTTGAGGGCTGGGGAGTATGAGGATGTAGTTTGCATACTATTTCCACATACCCTTAAAGGAGCTGCAGCATCATGGTATTTTGGGTTGCCTGCTAACTCTATCTCTGATTGGGACACCTTCGAGAGAATTTTTAGAAGTAAGTATGCAACTCAGAAAACTCATGCAGGCCTCATGAAAGGGCTATGCACCTTGAAGAAAGAAAGAAAGGAAAAGGTGCATAGTTTCACATAAAGGTTTGCAACATATCTCAAGAATTTTTTTGAAGATGATAAACCTTTAGACAAGGTACTGATTGAATATTATACTTCATCTTTAGGCCCTGAGTTGGCCATGTTTGCCAAAATAAGAGCCAATCCTACTTTGGTAGAAACCTATGCAGAGGCAGAAGTAGTGGAGGCTGAAAGAGAAGGTATCGAAGATTATCCAGAACAGTCAGGAGAGAAAGGTGCAGGAAAAAAAGCCTTATTGTTTACTAAGCCTAAGGAAGAGAAATCGCCAGATTTTGAAAATATGGCAAAAATGATGCAGAAGCTTTCCAACAAAATCATAGATTTGGAGAAAGAGAAGGAAACACAAAAGTTCTTTAAGCCCTATTATAAGAAAAGAGAGGATAACAATCAGTCTCAACCTCCTCCTCACAATGCTGCATCTATGAATCTAATAGAAGTAGGAATGGAAAATTTTTGCACTTTCCACCAACAAACACACTCTGAAAGAAATTGTCCTCAATGGATAAACTCAATGACGTTGGTTATGAATCAGCTGTTGGATTCTAAGTTAACGGAAGATGGAGATGAAGAAAGAAAAGAGAATACTACTTCAACGAAAGAACAAGAAGAGGAAACCATGGTTTTGGGGGATTTTGTTTCGTTATTTGATGCTGAAGAGGAAAAGAATCAGGGGTACAAGGACGTCATGGAAACCAGTAGCAACAAGAAGCCAAGGGCCAAATAAAGAAAATAGTCTCTCTCTCCCAAAGATCAAAAGGCTGCAAAAAAATGTAAATAAATTTCAAAATCATTCCGCAGCTGATAAAATTCCTGAATTCTCAATTACCAGCCAAGATCCTAGGAAGACTGATACGTTCGCCAAGCCCACTGAAGAGAAAATGAATGTTGATAAGCCACATTCTACTAAATTGCAAATGGATTATGACATCGTGGAAGATATCAAGAAGGAAAAGGAAAACGTTTCCTTATTTGAAATGTGTAAAGTGACGCAGCAAAAAGAAAGACTATTGAAAGCACTTGAAGCATCGAATGAGAAGCTTCCCACTGAAAATAAACCTCAGGAAGAAGAAGAAATCGACGAAACCAGCATCGGAGGTAAGTCTAAAAGCAAACATCCACCTTTCCTCCTCATGCCAATATTAGTCTATAAAAAGATAAATGGGCAGCCTAAGCCATCCACGTGGAGGGTTGTTCAGTTGGATAGGACAGATGTAAAGGTAATTGGTGAGATGGAAGATGTCCTAGTCCATCTGGCATCAAATGATAAAGTGTGCCAAGTCATTAATATTGTGGTGGCTGATATACCAGATGCTTACAGTCTTGTCCTAAGTAGAGATTGGTCAGCCAAACTAAATGGATATTTTTCCTCAGATTGGTCGCATCTGTGGCTGCCATACAAAGGAAGTCGGAACTAGATTAAGATTTTAAGGGAGCCTCACATGAAATACAATGTTACTCAATTGGATGAGAAGAATGAACCGGTGGATTCTGTATTGGGAAACTATTTTATTGAGTTGGAACCAGGAAATTACCAAGCAGAAGCCAGCAACACATCAGACACTCAGCTTGATCTCCTTCGATTCTCACAGGATGATGAGATTGACTGTAACATAGTAAACTTAGAAGTAGGAGTAGATTCACAGTCAGTAGTTAGTGATTTTTGGACTTTGTTTTTTGATGGCTCTAAGACATTAGAAGGGTCAAGGGCCGGCTGTGTCCCGATCGACCCCCAGAAGAATAAACATTTTCTCTCATGTAGATTAGAGTTTGAATGTACGAATAATACAACTGAGTACGAAGCGCTAGTGCAGGGCTTACGGAAAGCGATTGAATTAAAGGTAAGTAATCTGAAAGTTTTTGGAGATTCTGAAATTATTGTGAAACAAATTCAGAATCAAATACATTGTGTTTCCCCTCACTTAAAGGCTTACCAAAATGAGGTATGGGATCTGCTTAAATGTTTTAATGCATTCAATATTATTTCAATTCCAAGACTTAAAAATGCAGCGACTGACCTGTTGGCCACATCAGCCACTAGGTTGGTACCCACTAATAATCGATGCTCTGTTGAATTACTTTTCAGGCCCTCGGTACCTGATATGATTACCAACCTACGAGTGTTCGATGATGACCAGAAAATTATAGCATTCTTAAAGAATGATGATGTATTTAAAGGATCAAATATAGATGATGAAGAACATCATGCCGAGCTGAAGTATGATAATTTCATCCCAAAGGGAGTCAGAATGTTAGAAAGAATGTTCGATTTAAATGAAAATTTTAGAATACCAGCCAACGTGAACACCCACAACTCATCTCTACAGTTCGAGCTGATAAATTTAGGGACTGAGACGAATCCTAAATTTGTGAATCTCAGCAAATGTTGTTCACCAGCATAAAGAGACAAGTTCATCAGTCTGTTTAAACAATATAAAGATGTTTTCGCATGGACATAGGAAGATTTGAAAACATATGACACCAGCATCATCAAACATGTTATTCCCATCAAAGATGGTGTCAAGCCGTATCGGCAACCTTTAAGAAAAATGCATCCAAAATTGGAACCGTTGATTCAGAGTGAAGTGAAGAAATTATTGGATGCGAGAATCATTTTTAAGGTCAGACACTCTGAGTGGGTATCAAATCTGGTACTAGTGAGGAAAAAATCTGGAGAGATCAGACTCTGCGTGGATTTCAGGAATTTAAACTGTGCTTCAGACAAAGATAAATATCCTGTTCCACCCAGGAGAAATTGCTACAAATGGTTTCAGGTTCTGAACTATTTTCATTATTAGACGGTTTCTCTGGCTACAATCAATTATTAGTAGCCGAAGAAGACAGATTGAAGACCATGTTCAGGACCAAATGGGGAACCTTTTCCTATAGAAGGATGCCCTTTGGGCTTATAAATGTTGGAGCGACGTTTCAGAGGGCTATGGACATAGCTTTCCACGGATTGATTGGTCGTAGTACTATAGTGTACCTTGACGATATTACAATATTTTCAAAGAGGAAAGAAGAGCATGCGTTTCACTTAAGGCATATTTTTGAACGCTGACGGAAATATGGCATCTCACTCAATCCCAAGAAATGTGTGTTCACTGTCATGGAGGGCAAGTTGCTGGGTCACATAGTTTCGAAGAAGGGAATTTCTATCGATCCAAAAAGGATCAAGGCCATTGAATAGATTCCCTTACCCTATAATAAAAAAGGAATGCAATCATTTATGGGAACAATTAACTTCGTGCGAAGATTTGTGCTTGATTTCACTCAGATTGTCAAGCCTCTGCAGCAAATGGTGAAGCAAAATGCAAAATTCAAATGGTTTGAGATTGAAAATAATGCTTTCAACAAAATAAAGACTGCTGTTGCACATGCACCCTCCTTGAAAAGCCCAGATTTTGACAAAGATTTTATTCTGTATACCTTTGCATCCGATGATTCACTGGCATCTGTGCTTACCCAAAAGGAAGATGGGGGGGATGAATTCCCAATATCTTTCATGATGACTGGTCTGCAAGGCGCTGAATTAAATTACCCAGCCATTGATAAAGAAGCTTACGCAGTATTCAAAGCAGTGAAACAATTCAAGCCTTATATATTAAAAAATAGAACCAAGGTGATCGTACCGTACCCAGCTATAAGGTCCCTTTTTGTACAGAAGGAGTTAGGAGAAAGAACGGGGAAATTGGGTAACAGCTCTTCAAGAGTAAGACCTCGAATATAAGCCAGCTTCTATAGTTAAAGGGCAGGGATTGTGCAACCTGATGATGAAAAATGGGAACAATAACGAACACGCCTGGGAAGACGAGGCCGAACTACATTTTATGGATGTATGCCCATTATTCACAACCCCTGATTCTTGGTATGGAGACCTCATGCATTACCTATAGATAGGGTTGTTGCCAGAACATTGGAATTCTAAGCAAAGAAGAGCGTTGTGTCTCAAATCAACATCCTATCAAATTGTTGAAGGAATATTATTTAGGAAAAACTATGACGGAGTTCTCCTAAGATGCTTAGAGAAAGAAGATGCGAAGAAAGTAATGACAGATTTGCATGACGGGCCTGTTGGGGGACATTACTCGGGAGACACTACAGCTTGCAAAATCCTCAAAGCGGGTTACTATTGACCTACACTCTTCAAAGATGCACACGCACATGTCAGGAAGTGTGATATTTGCCAAAGGTGTAGTGGGAGACAACCTAGATCAGCGGCACCCCTAAAACCAGTGATGATTACGGAGCCATTCGAGCAATGGGGGTTGGATATTATTGGAGAAATAAAACCTAATTCCTCCCTATAGCACAAGTACATTCTGACTGCGACCGATTATTTCTCTCGCTGGGTCGAAGCTATCCCACTGCGCAAGATAAATGAAGACGCAGTCATCAGCTTCCTACAAGATCATATCATGACCAAGTTTGGAGTTCCAGTTTCGTTAGTCTTTGATAATGCTAAGTACTTTTCATCAATTAAATTAACTACTTTTGCTCATGATAAAGGGATAAAATTTCATTATTCTGCTAATTACTATCCACAAGGAAATGGCCTGGCTGAATCCTCTAACAAAAATCTGATCAGAATTTTAAAGAAGACTGTAATAGAAAACCAGAGGAGTTGGCATGCAGCGCTCCCAAATGCCCTTTGGGCTGATAGAGTCACCCCCAAGTCTTCGATTGGAGTGTCTCCATATACCCTTGTCTATGGTAAAGAATCCATTCTTCCTCCCAATATCATGCTACCTTCTTCCATAACAGCTCAAGAATCTAGAGGGTCGGATGATGAAGTTTTGCAAATAAGGATATATAATCTCCTGATAGCAAAAGAGGCTAGAAATAAAGCCAGAGAGCACTTTAAGCAACAACAGGAGGTAATAAAGAGATGGTTCGACAAACATAAGGCAGGAAAAAAAGAGTTTGAAGTGGGAGATCTGGTTCTCAAGTGGGATCACCCCCATGATGAGAAAGGAAAACATACTAAATTCTAGCAGTTGTGGGTAGGCCCTTTTAAGATTGCGGCAAAGCTTGGCCCTTCTACTTATAAGTTGCAAAATATTCAAGGATGGGAAGAGAACTTACCAGTAAATGGTTTGGTTCTCAAGCCTTATTTTTCCTAAGTTATGTTTGAGTTCTGTTGTCTTGTATATAAATAATCTGTTTTGGCTGTCTTTTTGAGTCTTTGAGTCATGAAGTTTAGTTTTACTTTAAATTTTTTGTTTGATTTTAAATAAAAGAAGCAAGATTTGGTCGCATTGAGAGCATTAGAATTCTGGACCAACTAAAATCCTTGATTATAAGACTGTGTATTATGGTTTTATCTGATAGAGTTTCTTCTAGTTTAACAGTTTTCCTAAATGGCTGTGAACGCATTGAAATCCTGCTTAATCCATGTAAAGTAACTCAAGATTAAAAGGTCTAGAATACTATTTCGAGGCTCCATCCATCTCACACTTAAAAATTCCCTAGGGGGGTGACAGCAAAAGAACCATGGAAAGGAAGCAGGGTAAACAGTATATTATATATAAATGATCCCATGCCAAGAATTGAAAGACAAAAGGCTAAGAAGATTCAAAACTCCTAAGAAAGAAATGTATATCAAAACAAAGTACTAAATCATATGAGTATAAAATTGCCAAAAGTTCCTCTCCTTCCGTGAGCTGAAAACTAAATACATCTCTCACACTAAAGGACACTATGGATAGATGAGCCTGAATAAAAATTCAGAAAGAAAGGCATGAGGAAGACTCAAAGGACAAAAGTCCAAAAAGCACAAAAAAGTGCAAAATGGCATGGGAATGAGGAACAAATGAATATTTCTGTTTACCAGATGTTACGATCCTGTGGTGTCCAAGCTGGAAGCTACCCAAAGACAGAGGTAAAAAATGAAACTCATACTTCTGGCCTCGAAAGAGTTATATTGACTTTGAAACCTTGGTTTCAATTTTCCTGAATAGGACTACCCTCAATGATTCAAAGTTCATGTATCTGCCATTTGGGAAATCCATACATCTAGAAGAATTCAACATGTTGATTTTATTGTAAACATTTTATTACTTAAGGAAGTAGTTGTCCAGAGATCTAGGTTCACTAGGTAGTCGCCAACTGTTGCAGCTGCAACTGTTCTCCCCAATTTTTTTTGAATTTTGGACCCCCCTTTTTATGACTTTAATACTTCATTGAATAACGCGTTTGAAGCCTTGAACCTTTTGGTCGCGCTTTATTTTTGGATGATTTTCAAGGATTGATCCTCGGCCTGTTTTCAAAAGTTGCTCGGGTTTGGAATTGTTGTTTTAACCGTTGTTGAATTTCATAGTTAGCGTTTTTATGTTTTGATCGAAGAATCTTTATTTGATCGGAAGCTGTAGCCATTTTTGTTTCTGCCGTTGTAGCTCCCAAACCAGCTAGCTGTCCGAAGTCTAAAGCGCTCCGCCCTCTGATGCTAGTCGCATGTCTGTAATCTTTGTTGCTTCCACGGTTGCGGCTCCCAAAGAAACTAAGCGCTTGAAGTCCAAAACGCTCTGCTAGCCGATGCATCAGTTTGTTTTAATCGCTCACCCGTAGTCATTTCTATTCCACCGTTGCGGCTGTGCAAAGCTTTCGGCTTTCGATGTCAATATCTTTCGAATTTCGATTAATATTTTTCCCGCCCGCGGGTCGCGTGTCCTTAACCTTTTCTTTTCTGTCGTTGCGGCTGTGAATAGGTCTACCCTATCGAGGTTAGTGCTCTAAGCCTCTGATGAGTTCTCGTTTCCTGTCGTGGGTGTTTTCCTTCGAACCCATAAGTGGACGAGGTAGTGATGGCAGCGTTTGTTAAAATTCTCAGACCAAGTGGTGCACCTGGCCATTTCCTGTGGATTAGCCGTTTCAGTTGGTATAATTTGACGTTTTATTTTGGAATACAACCCGGTGAATGATGCACATTGGTTAATTGTAGGAAGATCCAAAATACGGTTCATATTGCCGCGGCGTGAAGGTACTGATTGGAGATAGGATCTCAAGGGGCGTGCGTAAAGTAAAAGACAAGATCGAAAGCAACAAAGGCACAGATCTGAAAGGTCCATTAGTTACTCAGCTGATAATGAGCTTGCGCAGAAAAGATGCAAAGGAGGGATATGGAACACTCAAAGAACTGAAGAGTCACACGTTTGGGGGGAACCCAAGTGGTCTAGTGATTTTGTTTAAATATTTGAAAGTTAGAAGTTACAGGGGCTTTTTCCTGGAAAAAGTTGTAAACCATTTGTTTGTAAGAGGAACTATTTCATTTTACAATCAGAAACTGCAACTTTTGCCTATTGGAGAAAGTGTAATGTGGAATGTATCAATGTGATTAAATGAGCAATGTTGAAGGGGAACTATTTTGTTTTCAGCTGTGTTTCATTAACTGTGAGAGTGTTTTAACTTCCTGAACCTATGTTCTTGTTTGAATGTTCTTCAGTATATTTTGTGATGTTTTCCACTGTGAATAATGATTGTTGTTCATAAACAATTGACTATCTAGTTGTTCAAATATCTGTAATTGTTCATGTGGCTTGAAAGAAGTATCAACTATCTGTAAATTTTCATAATGCATGTACAAAATATATTACTCACCAATGAATGATAATCCTACTCCCTAGGGATAGGTTAGGTAGTTAGTTTTAATTTCTTGTTGTATGTGATTTAGATGCTTGTGAGTGCTAAGACGAGAGGTAAGAACCTGCGCATCACATTGTGACTGCTCCTTGCATCCTTATCACCCTGCATGGTTAATTAGGCATATGCATATCATACTTAAATAAAAAATACAAAAATACACGGTGGACCGCGCCGCAACCGGTAAAAACTTTGTTTTTGTTACTTTGACCTACGGTAGCCGAACCAAAAACCACACGGATTCCCTATACCAAACAGTCATGGGCTAGTTGGGAACGTTGACTAGGGAGAATCCCTTGCTGTTGTTGCTTGCGAATTTCTAGGCCTCAACACACTGCAGATCCTTTTCCCTTCTTGGTCAAGTCTAGGCACATCACCAAAGTGCTTTCCTTACATAACTCATACATTGAATTTATTGTCAGCGTCCAAGAATGATAATTTCACTCTAGGTTTGAATTTGGTCTCAGTTTGGTCTCAAAGTCCAGGGTGCATAATGAATCCAACTCACTCAAATATTTATTGATGTTTTAGGTGTTTTTTTTCATGAATGTGCAAGAGGTGGTTTATAACAAAAGAGGCTTTAAAGTAGCCTTTGTTGTCACATATACATTCCTTTTAGCCTGGGTATCCCATCTATAAGGAATTTAACTGACATGTGGTGACATCCTATGTTTAACACTCTTCAAGTTTGGTCTTATGCATGTTGTCTAAATAGATCACAAACAATGCCGCAACCTATAGAATATATTATGCTACTTGTATCAGTGTAGTAGGAAACGTTTAGGGTCCAATTTAAGTAATTGTTATATCTCTTCAAATATTCATTTGACTAGCATTTAGTCTATTGGTTGTCATGTTGGAACAGAGGGAATATTTACTACTGAAAATTCCCTCCATTTCCTATTCTCGAACAACAATAGTTAAACCCAGAAAATTCCTCCTCTAGTGGTTGTTTAAAGTGCCAAGACATGCCTGAAAAATGGCTGCCACAAATCCATTATGCTGCATGTTGCACCTAGAATATGACTAATAAATGTATCCTTTCACAATCCTATGAAATGTAGAAACACCCAAAACCTTATCTAAGGATTGACGATTAGGTTTGAGATCGGCTTTGGAAGTGGATATGATTCTAATATTGGTTTGTTTCTTTGTGACTTTTGGAAAAAAAGATTTCATTGCTTCCACAATACCTTCGTACAACCTAATTTTTTGTTGAATTTGTACCAGCAACACTAGTACTTGATCCAATGTTCAACTGCCACATTTTACTACAATCAATTCCTCCTTTATCAACGTTTGACACACTTGGAATTCTAGTGATATGAATAAGTAAGTGAAGTAGGTAACTCCAGAAAAATGAGTGAGAATGAAAATCCTTACTTGACTCTCCCTCATTCAGTCAAAACCTTGCTTCTTTTTTTATGTAATGAATTTGGAAGGATTCGTTTATCCTTCTTCTATCTCCACTAAGTTACACAATTTATAGTTGGTAATGATTTCTTTCAAATAGATACTGTGATAAACACAATGCATAAGTAAGATTGGGGACTTGCCTAGGAGAAGTTCACCAAATTTGGATGAGGCGTGGTATTCATTCCCACCTATAGTGTTCATTGCTTAGGTTACGGCCCATTGTCTTTCTTCTATATCTCATATGTGAATGATGATATGGACCTTTCACTTTGTACATGCCAACTCAATCCTTCCATTCTGGTATGTTGTTCCATTTCTATATTGTATCATCCAATACCATAAATGACATAAGAAGGGATTCCAATTTCTATGTACCAGCCATTCCATTAAACAATTACACACAATATGTGCCAAGAAGGTTCCCATTTTTTGTCTAATTATGTAGTCCTAGGTGCACCTTCCTTTGGAATTTCAAAAAATTATGTAGTCCTAGGTGCACCCTAGATTGTGCATTCATTGCACCATGGTTCATCTTCACATTAATTCCAAGTTCCAACATAAACACTACGGATCCTTTTCCCTTCTTAGTCGAGTCTAGGCAAATCACCAGATTGCTTTCCTTACATAACTCATACATTGTGTTTATTGTCAGCATCCAAGAATGATAATTTCACTCTAGGTTTGAATTTGGTTTTAGTTTGGTCTCAAAGTCTAGGGTGCATAATGAATCCATCTCAATCCAATTTTTATTGATGTTTTTAGTGTTTTTGTTCATGAATGTGCAAGATATGGTTTATAACAAAAGAGGCTTTAAAGTAGCCTTTGTTGTCACATATACTTTCCTTTTAGCCTGGGTATCCCATCTACAAGGAATTTTACTGACATGTGGTGACATCATGGGTTTAACACTCTTCAATTCTAGTCTTATGCATGTTGTCTAAACATAACACAAACAGTGTTGCAACCTAGATAATATATTATGTTGCTTGTATCAGTGTAGTAGGAAACGTTTAGGGTTGAATTTAACTAATGGTTATATCTCTTCAAATATTCATTTGACTAGCATTTAGTCTATTGGTTGTCATGTTGGAACAAAGGGAATATTGACTACTGAAAATTCCTTCCATTTCCTACTCTATAACAAAAAACATTAAGCCCATAAAATTCCTCCTCTAGTGGTTGTTTAAAGTGCCAAGACATGCCTAAAAAATGGCTACCACAAATCCGTTATGCTACAGGTTGCACCTAGAATATGACTAATGAATGTAGCCTTCACAATCCTGTGAAATGTAGAAACACCCAAAGCCTCATCTAATGACTGACCATTAGGTATGAGATTGTCTTTGGAAGTGGTATATGATTCTAGTATTGGTTTAAGTTCATATCCAAGGTTTTCAAGAGAGAAATTGTGGTAAGGGATGCAAATTGTTTCCATCATTTCGAGGATGGATTTTGTTCCTGTAGGGATTATTGGGGACAGTTAGTTGAATGAGTAGCAAACTAATCAATGATCTTTTGTGGGTACTCTAGGTTCACATATGTGTTGAGGCTGTGATTATGGAATATAATTTTGATAAGAGACCCCCCTAAGTTTTGAGTTGTAAATTTCAATGTAAACCATGATTTCCGAGTGGAATATTTTCCCAGATAATATCCTCATTGGGAAATGTTTTTGTAAAATTAGAGAGCTCCAAAATATGAGGAAGTCCACCTATTTATGTATTTTCCTCTTCTTCTAGTCTGCGTGATACAAAATTGCTCCTACCAAAGGATGAGGAGATCACAAATATAGATCTTTGAAATTATCATTTTACGCATAGCAGCCTAGACCTCCACATACTATCAACTTAATCATTTTCTGGTAGGGATGAGAATTCCTTAAATACTTGCACCTATTCCAGACAGGATAGTCTCCTATCTCAATCTACTCAAATCATAGGCCAGTTCCTTATGTATGCTTAAGTGCTTTGGAGAATTGATCAACACATCAAAGTGAAATAAGTGTATTTCTTGGCACACACAACACGTGTCCCTCCTAACTTCCTAGTAACTAGGATACCATTTTCTTAAATTGTAGTTGCATCATAAAGACATGGTAACCACTGCCTTGTACTTAAATATGTAATGAAGAGTTACAAGCTACACTAATTCACTTGTAATTATATTAACATTAATGATGATCCATGTCTATCAATGTTTACAGGAGTAGGGAGGCATTCCTTCTAATCAAATTTAATTATACGACTTGAAAATGTTTCTTTTATTTTTGAACAAAAAGGCTTAACACTATTATATCCCTTATATTTCCCAAGAATTGGAGGGGTGTAAAACCAAACTAGACACCTTAGATTTATTGTCCTCTCATCTAGAAATGCATTTTTAGCAAAAACTCTGGCCAGTGTTTTCATTCCTAGATCCAAGATTGAGTGAACTTACAAATTTGAATATTTTGGATTGTATGGGATTTATTTAGAGATCAAGTCTACTTTGGGTAGGTTATAGTGGTGAGAGGATGTATAGTTTTGGAATTAGTCCCCTTTAAATGATTAGATGTCAATGTTTGGAAGCCAATCTCAGGTATTATACCAGTTAGGTTTGGTTACATTATCATCAACTCCTCACTGAGGTGTTCATTCTAAATATGTTTGTCAATTGAGTTCTTAATGTACATTTCAATTGAGTAATATCTAGAAGCTAAGATCCAGGGGTTTTAATAAGACAAAGTATTGGGGATCCTCTATGCCAGTCCAATTATGTTTTTGTTCCCCATACATCAAATCTGAAAAACCATTGTTTACATTCAATAAATCCATGTCAATCCAACTTCCCTCTCTATATAGAAACCTGCTAGGAACAAGTATTTTATCTCTCCTTCCCACACTAGAACTACCATGAAAGAGGATTCTGCTGCTCATAGAAGAAGTTGGTGTTTCTTGAAGAAAGTCCACATCAAAGGTTGATCCTTCAGAGCTTGTCAAATTTGATATTTCTGATAGACCAAGTCTAATATTATTGCTTAGTTCTCCCTTATGCAATGTCTCTCTAACCTGCCCAATCTGGCCCAATCCAGCAGAGAGATTGCGAGTTGAACTTGGCTGCCCTGATGCAGTAGAATTTGGCTGCACCTTGCATGTCTTCTTCAATTTTGATGAGCTGGAAGCACCCAATTTAGGAATTGCTGATACTGACTTTGGCAATAGTGACTTGTTGCTTGAGGGACATCTAACAATTTTGGAGGATTCCCCTGGTTCCTTATCTTCAATTCGGTTAGCTTTGAGAGTAGTCACTCTCGTACTACCCCCAATTATTGTAGGGTAATGAGTAGGGTAATAAGTTTTGTGACTTGTCATGTACACAACCTATCCTAGTGGTGTTCTTCCATAAGAATTTTGCTCCCTAGAAATGACCACTTTATTATGATCTTATAAACATCAAGTAAAGCAGCAGTAAAGACATGCTTTTTCCTATAAGTTTTCTTTGTCTTCAGTACAAAAAACAGAGGACCCTGGTTGCTACCGGACTCCTTATAGAACAGAATACCTATCTGACATTCCAAACTAATCGTCCTTAAATTTAATTTAGCTATCCCTAGTCATTAAATTTAATTTCCTCTAGAATTGAGTACCCACCTGATGTTTATGTACTGTTGTCTATATTCCTCTTCTTTCTTTGCAATTCTTTCTCTTTCTTCAATAGCAAACTCTACTGCACATTGAATATCTTGGTAATACATTCTTAAAGCCCTTCTTGACTGCTTTGTCATAAAACCTATATTGATAAGTGTTGACAAAGATTCAACTAAGACTTGAGGCTGTCCACAAAAACAGAGAAAGTCAACATAGTGAACATAGAAGTGCCATTGTAATTAACTGAATATTTGTAAGAATAAAAGATAATTATGAATGAAATCTACAAGGAAAATTTTGCAATTAAACAACATAGTCCACAAATAAAATGAATTTCACTGTTAACGTAAATTCAAAGTTTGGACTAAATACCTGCTGATATTTGGCTTGAGTTGTTGTTAGTGCTTTGCAATACTCTTCCAATAATCCTGTGTGGTAAGCCACAACACCTTCCAGAAGCTCTAGTCATGTGTATCTATCCAATCATTATTATTTAGCAATTAAATCTATGAAGGACACCTTCTAATGCAATCCAAATGTGGAAAAGAACAAATCTATACTAACAACATTTAGGTCCACTCATAACATATATGGCATGTTCAAAGTATAGTCTCAGTATGACACGATTCCTAGCTATAAGGTGAACAAATTTAAACTCCTAGAATCTGAAAACCATAAGGTAGCTGACGTTTAGAATAAATCTCTAGTAAACTCTACCAAAACAAATGATCCGTATGAACATATTCCTTTAGGATTGGATCAAGCTTGAAAGAGAGTTTACGTGGAAATTTCTGGACAAAATTCTCCTTGTAGAACCCTAGATCTCTCCATATTTTCACTATAGCAACGTTCAATCCTTTTGCGGGCCTCTTTTAAACGCATTGCAACCATAGCCAAACAGGATATGTCATGCTGCATGAAATAACACCACACTATGTCTATTTGCAGTAGTGATGCATTATCCACCCTCTAATTAGATAGGAAGGGAAAATTTTGTATACAACTAAATTGAGGAGCAACAGAAATAGGAAGCCTACACATAAAGTTGGAAAATTTGAGAACCAAATAGATAACTCACCTCGATTACTTTTCGATCACAAACAAAAAATGCCTCCTGCAAGAAAAGCAATTGTCAACAAATCCCACAAACTAATTTTCACAATGTCCATCATAACTTGTCCTCCAATAGTAGGATTGATGATATAGCAAGCATAATTTTTAAAATACAGCTACAAGATCATTAGTTTTCCTTTTCTGCACTATTAATAGAAAGATTCATAATTTCTTCCAAGACCTTCATTTCCTAGTCTAAAATAACGAAGGTAATCAGAGAACAGAGGCCCGAAGTCTATTCAGTAAACATCAGGAAGTGGACATCCATATGAGAGATGTATGAGGGATATTAAAACATCAGCAATGAGAAACCTGCATGTTACCTCTCCCATGGCAAGAATATCAAGAGAATCTTTAATTGTCCATTTTTAATGAGATGCCGCCCCTTTGCATGAAGCATCAAACCCATAACAAGGGCCCTGTCACATTAAAAGCATCCTTTTGATTCAATTTCGTCCTCATTTTAAGCTCTAGAAAGTAATAAAGTTCATATGATTAGATTAGTTGCAGTGCCCTGACCATATTATTTCAACTAAGACCAGAAGTACTAACATGTAAACTAGTGAATGGCATAATGAAATTGTAGCATACTATTTCTATTGCAGACAGTGCAGATATAACTCTTGATCCCTGGTTTTGAGTCTGCCCAGGACAACTAAATGTACATATTGATTTCAAACTCTGAAATATCAACTATTTAAAATTTTTTCTTGGAAAAAAAAATGAGAGCATTGAAAGTTAAAGAACCAAAAAATCAAAAGTAAAATCACACCTTTGATTTGTCTCGGTACCAACTTTCATCTTTCCTCCGCTTTGATTCTCAAGTTCGATGTTGAAGTCATTAACTTGAAAGGAATTATCTGTATGTCTCTTTGCCATTGCATCTACTGCAGCTCTGTAGGACAAGTGAGAATATATATGTTTCAATAGAAAATAAAATATAAATTGAACACCATTAACAAAGCAGGTATCATAAAATAAGAGGTATTCTCATACATAACACCCAATTTCATATCTAATATCAAAATGAGCAACAATAAGCAATGACATTTACAATTTAACATGATCCAAAACAACAAAGAGAGTTGTTTTGCAGTTGGGAGTTCTTTGTAGCACATCATATAGTAAAGGAATTATGGCCCTTAGGATATCTTACAGAATTACTCATGCCAGCTTCATATTCTTATGGGTTTGTGGTAAGGATTTCCCTTAGGTTGTATTGGCAGAAAATCTCTTTACCCAAAGACATGGGAGGATGGGGATTAAAGAATCCACATTGCTTTGCCAAAGCACCAGTAGCCAAAGGTATTTGGAGACTTATAAAAGGGGTGGGTCTATGGGAAAAAGTGATTACTCATAAACTCATAAAGTCTCTCACTGTAGAAGAAAGGATTCAGAAAAGGGACAAAATCATCAAAATGGGTCTTGTATGTGGAAAGATGCAGTTCAAGCCTTTTTATACCTGATTTTACCACACTAAATGAATCACACTTGTATGGCCTTCCCCTGTCCCTCTGCAGACTCCTTAGACCCCTTGGACCATTTTTTGTCCTTTGATGTTTCCTAGACCATCCCTAAAAACATGTGAAAATTTCTATACGCGACTTTTAAACCCCTTATCACATATATATGCGGGTTTTACCCCTAAAACCACGTACATCGGGATGTGTAGAAAATAAAAATCCTTTTGGAGTTTTCCTTGACATGGATCCAACTCACTTGTCTCCAGGCCTTCCATATGCCTTGAGATCGCTCGGATTCGACCGTTCAAATTACCCCATTGAAAAGCTATATAAGGAACCCTTTGGATACATTGAAGGCATAAGAGAATTGCGAGCAAAGAAACTATAGTCCATTGTTTCCGGAACTTGTGCTTGAGTCTGCATCTCTTTGTCCCTTGGAGCACTTTGGTGTTCTTCCCAAGCTTGCCTTTTGCTTGTGAGCTTGCTATCGAGAGATGGAGGATTGAGTTGGTGGAGGCCCAAGTGGGGGATTCAGTTTCTCCAATTCGTAGATGTGCCGACAGAGGTTGTATTCATTGTAATCTCTGATTTTTTATTAATAGAAATATCTTTTCCTGTCGAATAATGTATGTTTGAATGAATATTTTATCGATGGATGATTTCAAATGCCTATACATTGTTGATTACATATTCTATAGTAGAGCTAACACCAATAGATATAGCATGCTTGTATTTTTTACTTGTTGTTGAGGAAGTTATTCATCAATTCAAGCTGAAGTTGGAAAGCTCAATGGGGATCTACTTCAACCATCTAGAATAAGGTATGAGGTCTGATCCTTTAGTGTTAGATATTTGATTTCTCTTGCATATTGGAAAGGATTGATTTCTGGAGTCAAGTTATCTGTTGTGGTACCCCAAGCCATAGGAATTTCTCTCCATAACAGAATTGGCAACTCCGTTGGGGAGTTCCTAGTAGTTGTCCTTTGGGGGTTTCTATCGGCATTCAATGACTTTGAATTGCTCTTTTCTTCTCTGTTTCTGTGTCGGGCCTAGGGTCATGTTATCCTGGTAGTGTCTTATTGGTGTGAATTTGGTCTCAGCTTGTCTGTTTGCCTTTATTTTTATGCACTTTTCTTCATGTACACGATTTTTTAACTCACAATCGCGTATATCCGCGGGTTTCACTGCTATATCCACGTACACACGTGGTTTTACTGCGAATAGTCGCGTATGCCCTTATTTTTTCCTTCTAGAGGAAGAATGACTATTGCTGGGTGAATTTTGATGATTCCTGAGTCTCCTTTGATACTGCTAGAGTCTGTATACACCTCTGTTTCTGACCTGAGATGTTTTTCTTAGGGTAAAATTTCTTTTTTGAAGAATGTTCTTGTCATTGCATTTTTTGATTTTTTGTTTTGGCATTAGTGCATTAGATTTCTTTTACCTTAGCACTTTGCTTGAGTACTGCTTGATTGTGCTTGCAGAGTCTGGGGGTTGTAAAATCATTCTTTTGCTTTAGTATCTCATTTTTATTTCAAAAAAATCCAAAAATATTTGATTATCATTATGCATTGCATCTTGCATTTTGCATAGTACTTGCACTAGATTTTCTTTGAAGTATTAGTCAGGATTTCATATAGGAAAGCTTGCATTTATCATTTGAAGAAAATTGTGCATTTCACGTAGTAGCATACCCTGTTTTTCATGGACACAATGTATTTGCATTGATTGTTAGGTGTGCACTTTGCTTCATGTTGTGTCA
Source organism: Pseudotsuga menziesii (assembly GCA_001517045.1). Lineage (NCBI taxonomy): Eukaryota > Viridiplantae > Streptophyta > Pinopsida > Pinales > Pinaceae > Pseudotsuga > Pseudotsuga menziesii. Next base: position 43,610 of record LPNX010642757.1, read on the forward strand.
TAACACCATTGGTTGCATAGTCATCTACTTTTTTTGAGTAATAAAGCCAATTAAAATCAACGCTTAAATAAAATGAACTACACTATTTTATTTGATAGGGTTCACCAACAAGATTAGGTTTTAGGGTCTTGGAATAGTTCATTGTGAGTAAATTCTCCAAGACCACTAAACAACAACATGTGTGTGTCTGTCTAGGTGAGAGTGTGAAAGTTCTTGGTATAATTGGTGTTTCTCAGGATCCTCCTCTCAAAAGGGAGTTAAGTACGAGGCAGTGTGAGTGGTTATTGATTGGGATGACCCCTAGTCATAACTAAGTAGCACCGAAGATATTTCCAGGATTGTATTCATATTTGGGGGCTCTTTCAAGAGTTTTGGGATTTGCTACCTTGCCCAGACGGTCAATCCCGCCTGCAACTGTCTGCCTGAGCATTGATTATATTGAGGTGACCTTATTTTCCTTACCTAGGATATCGAGGGGGTACTTGGCAGGGGTTATTCTGCTGGTGTCCCAAGCAGGTTGGAGTCGGACAGGATAGTCGCTTTACGCGTTGAAGCTAAGGGCCACAATAATTGGTTACGTAACTTTGCTTGTTGTGTATGGGAGTCTCAAGCCTCTCCTAGGAGAGACATACCTGCTTCATTTGGGAGCTCATTTATTCTACCCTTGATTGCTTGTGTTTGGATTTAGATTTTATTGGTGTATGCTCTGTGCACATTAGCTTTCCCAGGGTTTGCATAGTTAGAGAGTATTTTTACATTTTTTGAGTCATTATGGATTTGGGTGTGGCTCCTCGCCATTCTCATCGTTTAGCAGGACTTCCACCTTCTACATATCTTCCTTCATTGGGAGAGAGAGATAGACAGTCTAGGAAGACTACTTCGCACATTGATTCACGCATGATGGGAGACCATGAAGAAGGTATTACTAAAACACCCTCTCCCATTCTAGTGGAAGATGGGGAGTTTACTCCTATGTATGATCCTTCACCTGATATGACTGAGTTAGATCCTGTAATTTCTGAGATAGGTACTTTTCATGATAAACCTACTTACTCTAGTGTTGATCCCCCATTGACGCATTGCCGGTATGGAATGTTGGAAGATGATGAGACTCATTTTGAACCCACGAGCACTAGTTATGGTAGTTATGGTATGTTTGGTTTTCCCACACATGATTTGGAATTTCATGTCGAGTCGAAGTTTGTGCTTAACACTACGCCTGGGGGCACTCCTATTCCTTACCATGTGGATAGGTTTGGGAGCACAAGTCACATTGCACCTTCCATCCCGATGGTGGAAGCTACATCACATATTCCTCCTAGACTTAGGGTTAATGATCCTATTAGGATACGAAATCCAAGACGAGCGACTATAGGAAACACCATGTACATAGTTTCACAGATCCCTTCGTCCTCGGTTCCTTGTTCTTCGAATGTTCACCCTACACATTATTCACGTGGTCCTTTGGGCCGAAATGTTGCTAAGAGTCATGTACATACTGTTGTTACTTGACCAGTTGTGTCTCAGGTTCGAGTACCGCCCGATGTTTCGGGAGGTCATGTTCATACTTCTAGAGGTCATGTTACTACTTCTGGAGTGTATATTCCTACTTACAGAATGTGTATTCCTACTTTCGGAGTGTATATTCCTACTTATGGAGTGTCTCATTGGTCATCTCATGTGATGACTTATGGACCTTATTATGGGACATAGTATGGATAGGGTTCTTCAACTTATGGGTACGGGTATCAACAACCCACTTACTCTCCAAATTACGGCTTTGTATCCTCGAATAGTCAAGGTACACCAAATTATGGTGCTTCCATGCCACCCTACACAGGTCAAATTGGAGGAGGGAACTATGGTCAAGGCCATGGTGGTTATGGTAATCAGACCTATGTGAATCAAAACTATCAGGGAGCAGTGCATCGACCTGCTCATCCTAGCTTCCCTTTCCTTGCAATGCTGAATCTTCCTGACTTGTCAAGATTGACGAATGATCCTGTATCTCATGACCTAGCTTAGCCGACTGTCCCTACTAAGCTTCCCTCATACATACCCAAATTTGAGGGCAATCCGAGAGAGGATTCGAGCGAACATGTTACTACCTAACACCTATGGTGCTCTTCAAATTCCTTACACCAAGATTCTATCTGTTTAAGGCTGTTTCAATGCACCCTTACTGGGCCCTCCATGAAATGGTATATAGAGTTACCCAATGGAACATTCGCTTTGTTTGATGACCTAGTGATGACTTTCCTTAACCACTTCTAGCTACCAATGCGTTACGACATTGGTACAGAACTCTTGTCGAAATTTCAGTAGGATAAACCCACGCATATCTCGAACCATATCCAAGAGTGGTGTAGACGGAAGAGGTTGATTAAAGCCTTTATACCGCCGGAATTCCTCCTCGAATGGTTCCTTAAGTCATTATTTCCTTATATAGCGAAGGATGTTTCTACATCCGGAGTGCAAAATGAGGAACAAGCCATTTTTAGGGCGCAGGAACTGGATTTGATTTATGCTCAATCCAGTTTTTTATATGAGATCATTCCCAATTCTCTGCGTTCTAGTTTCGACCCCAAAGTTAAACCTGGACCACATGCCAATGGCATTGTTGGTTGTGCGAGTGCCAAACCTACGGATTCGGTTGTGAAATAGGTCAGTCAATTGTCAATAAACCAATATGCTTCAGGATAAGCCTCGGCTTTGTCTCAACCCACTCAAACGACAAGTGTGATTTTGATGCAATCGTCGGACCAGAAGGGTAACCAACAACCTCGAAGGAATAAAAAGAAGGGTAAGAACAATCATAAGGGTGGGAATAGGAATGAAAATGCTAATACTAATGATAGGAACGCCTGTAATGTTTGGGGGGACAAGCAATCTAAACGTAAGGTTTTCCTTGCAAGTTGTGTAAGGACGATCACCTCACTTACTTGTGCCCTCATATCGATGAAGCCTCAATATTCTTAGCACAAGGCCCAACTGTGCTAACTAACCCTTTGCCTCACAATCAAAACATGAAATTGAGGACCCATGATCAATCTGGTGGTGATCAAGATCTGCCACAGGGTAGTCATCATGCTTGCATTAACATGGTGTGTGCTACAAAGGTTGTGACCCGTGCGAAGGACTATGGTTTGTCAGAACCCAACCCAAGAAAGGAACCTGATCCACCAGGGACTCCTTTGTGTATTGAAAAACCTATGGATAAAACTAAATTTGCACCTCGCATTCCTAAGGGAGTCCTTAAGTGTTGAGGGCACAATCCTAATTCCTAAGCCGCCCAAAACTATTCTGTTGTCAAGGATTTGGGCCACACTCCTTGTGCGATGTATGCACTAGAAGTACTTCAGAGTTATCCTTCACAAAGGAAGTCTTTTCTTTCCACCCTTTGTGTGAATGATGATAATTCTTCCTCAGTGATTAAATTTGAAACCACAGGACTTCAGCCTTACTTGCCTTACTATGTGTCTCTTTTGACATGACCATCAAGCACACTGTGATTGACGAAGGCGCTGCTACTTCTATGATGTCTTTATCATGTTGGAAGTGTTTAGGTTCCCCTAAGTTGTCTAAATCTGCTACCATGTTGACTTCATTTGATGGGAGATCGTTTAGGCCACACGGGATCCTTCCTTCCCTTAAGGTCCGTTTGGGAGGGAAGACCGCTGTGATAGAGGTTGAGGTGGTTGATGCACCCCTTGACTAGAATCTCTTGCTGGGTAGGAATTGGATGTACAGTATGCAAGCCGTAGCTTCTTCACTATTTTGTGTTGTATTCTTTCCATTTAATGGGAATATAGTTACGATTGATCAAACATCATTCAAGAATCCATTGGTTACCACATCTTCGAGAGCTTTGATCTTGATTGTAGAGCACTCTCAGCCAACAACTAGGAGTGTGGATGTGGGCATGTATCCATCCCTTATTGGAAGCTTTAGTTTCCCTGCACCTGTCCTTATGATAGGGTCTAGTTCCGGTGAGGCTTCGACATCTGTGAGATTAGTGTCTTTTCGCACGAGTCATATGAAAGATCCTTGGATTCTTCCTACACTGAATACTTCAAGTGATCCCATCATGACGGATGTGTCATTGCCTACAACTATGGTAGATTATCAAGCTAATATTGGGTGTGTTGTAGAGCCTATTCCTTCCTCTTCACAGATGGAAAAGGAGGACCCATATGTGCTGCCTGCATGGGCAGTTCAGTCTTCTCACGTGCATGACTACCTTGATAGTGTTTTTCCTTCAGACGAAGCGATTATTGAGGCCATGTCAGGGGTTGAGCCACCTTTGGAAGAGTTGCATCATAGATCCTATTTTCTTCCTGAGCTTAACCACTTGGAGAATGAGGACTTTAGGGAGATTCTTAGTGAGAGAATTGGTAGTCCCATCATTCCATTAAGCTCTTCTGGACCGATGGCTGATGGGAACATGGTGAATATATCTCCTACCATTCCTATCAATATCTCTCACAATCCTGGTAGGATAGAGAATGTCTATATTGGGGTAGAATATTCCCATGCTGAGATTCAAGAATACACCGAGTTGTTTAAAGAATTTCATGATATCTTTGCTTGGTGTTACGATGAAATGCCAAATATCGACCCTCACATTGTTGAACATGAGATTAAAACTTATCCCAATGCTAGGGGTATTTGACAATGCTTGCGTGCAGTGACTCCTAGGAAAGCACCCACGATTAAGGAAAAGATAGAGAAAATTTTGAAAGTCGGTTTTATCTATCCCGTTCTCTTGATGGAGTGGGTTTCAAACCCCATTTCGGTTGATAAGAAGTAGGGAGTGATCTACATATGTATTGATTTCCATGACTTGAATCGTGCTTGTCCTAAATATAATTTCCCCACACCATTTATAGATCAAATCTTGGATGAATGTGTGGGTAGCAAGGTATTTTATCTTATGGATAGATTTTTCGGATACAATCATATACAAATTAAACCCGAGGACCAACATAAGAATGCATTTATTTGTCCTTGGGGAACCTTTGCATATCGGAAAATGCCTTTTGGCCTTAAGAACACTAGAGCTACTTTTCAGTAGTCTATGACCTTGATCTTCCATGATCTCAAATCGATGATCGAAGTGTTTTTGGATGACCTTGCTGCTCATTCTCGTATGAGAATGCGTCATTCCTACCATTTGAGATTAGTATTCGAAAGGTGTCGCCATTATTTGGTCAAGTTAAATCCTCACAAGTGCATCTTTTGTGTGAAGTCTAGTCACTTATTAGGATTCATTGTTTCCAAAGAGGGTATAAGAGTTGACCCTTTGAAGGTTGAGGCAATACTTCAGTTGTCTCCCCCAAAAAACAATAGACATCTTCAATGTTTGCAAGGCATGGAAAACTTCTTACAGAGATTCATTGTCAATTTTCCCAATTTGACTAGAGGATTTATGCGTATTTTGAAGAATGACACTACCTTTTGTTGGGCTGAGCAAGCCCAGGAGTCCTTTGATGCGCTCAAGCGAGCCCTATCATCGCCCCCAATGATTAGTCCCCAAAACTATAGTCGTGATTTTCTACTTTATGTGGCCGCATCCATGGAGACAATTGGTATGGTTTTGGTTCAAGAGGATGAGGAGATCCAAGAGCATGTCATATAACATCTGAGCCAGAATCTTATTGACATGGAGATCCATTATTCCCATGTTGAGAAGCTTTCCTTAGCTACCGTACATGCGGTTCAACGGTTGGGACATTATATTCTCCTTTTCTAGACCTTGGTTGTAGCCCATGTCAATCCATTTCAATTCATCCTGACTCAAAGGATGATTGGGGGAAAGTATAATAAATGGATTGTCATCTTGTAAGAATTCGATCTCGAGTTTGTTTCGGCAAAATCGAATAAATCATTAATTTTTGCGGAGCTTATATCAAATTTCCCAAGCGAAGCCGAGTAGTTGGTTTGTGAAGATACATTTATAGATGAGAATGTTAGAATAATCAACCCATAGTTTACCCACTTAGACATTAATTTAATTATTTTTGTCTTATTAGCCTAGTTCATGTGTCCCACCTTTTGCAAGTTGTCTTTTACCTATCCATAGTGGTCTAACTTGCCTTATTTGACTCATGTAGCGCATGGGAAAGCCCAAGGAATCAAATCTGCTTTATTCCTGGCCTCCTAGGTGCCCTTCTGCTTTTTCTACTTTATTGCCTACTTTTTCAATGTTTTAAGGAAAATGGGAAAGCTAGACTAGGTGAGGTGAACTAGTTTTTTGTCCTCTTCATCCTCCACTCTTTTCTCTTTGGAAAAGCATGTATGAGCTTCCATTCCACCACTCTTTAGCTTTCCTAAGCGATTTTGCTAATTTGTGAGCTCCATGAAAGATTTGGGATCAACTTTTTACACCTATGGGGGATTTGCTTAATTTTAGTAAGCCTGCTTTATGCTAGATTCGAATTTCTCCTCATGCATTCGAATCCCTGATGTATGT
>LPNX010642757.1:50164-64464 GCA_001517045.1 Pseudotsuga menziesii
TTATGTTATAGGGTTGTCTATTGTACACTGATTTAATACAGTTTAGTGTTCAGCTCCAATTTCAGTCTCTTTTGTGAGTGATTTTGCATGATCAATTGTTAATTGTTGTGAGTAAAATTAATCTATCACTGGGTTCAATTTCCACATGGTATCAGAGCCATTGTAGATTGATTTCTCTCCTTCAAAATTGTTTTGCAGGTTCGACATTAGTGACTGGGAGCCTTCTACTGACAGCCGGGACAGATTTTCTAAGCTATGGATCAATCACAGAAAACTATCTTGACTCCTTTCAATTTCTTTGAATGGAAAGCAGAGATGGAGATACTGTTGAGAGTGAAAGGCCTCTACAGGGTGACTATGGCAATATAAGTAGAGCCCAATGTAGCTGCAGAGAAGATAAAATGGCACAACAGGAGGGATGAGGCCTATCATTTCCTGTGTCTGAGTATTTCCAGAGACATCCTTTTCCATCTTGATGGATTGACATCACCAAATGAAGTATGGGAGAAGCTTTCTGATATTTTTGGAAAGACAGATGAGATGAGGGGACATCAAATCGAAAATGAGCTGATTTCTCTGAGTCCAAATAGCTTTGAATCCCTGTAGCTATATTTCTCCAAGTTCAAAGCACTTGTTTTGTAGCTGAAACAATGTGGGATCGAAAAGAAGGATGATCAGATCATCCTGGCCATTCTCTCGAAGCTAGGCCCTGACTATTCAGTGTTTGTTTCGACCTTCTATGCCACAAAACTGATAGCTCGAACCTGGAAGATGCCTAGCCTTGCAAATTTCATGGAATCTCTCACACAAGAACAGGATAAGCTGGTGATGATGGGCACCATCAAACCATCCAAAGATCAAGATTTGATTGCTGGAGATTTGAAGGTGGATTCAAAAAGAAAAAAGAAAGCTAAAAATCCACCTGAGCAAAAGAGAGACAAGAAACAGTCTCCGGAGGATCCACAAGGTTCCAAGAAGAACTACCAGAAGAAGAAAAACAAAGGTGAAATGAGCAAGTGCGCATACTGCAATAAGGGAAATCACACTGAAAGCTCTTGTATGAAGAAGCAAATAGACATGCTGACCCAAATCTTGGAGAACAATGGCATCTCCCTTCCAGAAAGCTCAAAGAAGAGAGAAGGAGGATCAAGTTCAGATGACAGAGAGAGAGTTCATGCATTGGTTGCTGGCACATCAAGCTCACCCAGTTTTATCATTGATTCTGGAGCTTCAAGACACATGGTTTCGACCAAGGAGGCCTTCTCCTCACTTGATATGTTGAACGGACCACCTATAGTACTGGGAGATGACTCTCTCACTGAAAGTTTGGGCAAAGGGAGGATTGATCTTGATCATGGTCAGTTCAGCAATGTCTTGTATGTGCCTGGTATTGCCTCCAACCTCTTGTCAGTGTACCAGATGACCCACATTGGGTCTCCTAAGAAATCCATATTCTCCCCTGATGAAGTTGAGATCACAGAGATATCAAGTGGTAGAGTCATTGCAAAAGGAGTTGTGAATCATGCCCAAAAGGTATACATGTTCTCACACTTCCTACCTTACTCAAACCCCTCTGCTCTTCTGATTCATGCTAATGAAGCAAGCAATATTTGGCATGAAAGATTTGGCCACCTAAACTACAAATATCTTTCTGATCTTAGTGAAAAAGAGATGGTCATAGGATTGCCCAAGATAAAATTTTCCAAAGGAGTCTACCAAGGTTGCATCCTAGGAAAACACCCAGAGCATAAATTTGAGAGAGCTAGTCATGAGAGAACCTCTGCAGCCCTCGAGCTGATCCATAGTGATGTTGCTGGCCCATTCCCTCATATGTCCATGAGTCAGGCCAAATATGCATTGACCTTCATTGATGACTTTTCCAGGTATTGCTGGGTTCACTTCCTGAAACACAAGTCTGAAGTTTTTGTCCTATTCAAAGTCTTTAAGGCTTTGGTTGAAAACCAGTCTAGAAGGAAACTCAAGGCCCTCAGATCTGACAATGGTGGTGAGTATGTCAAGTCTGAGTTTATTAACTATTGTGCAGATGCAGGTATTTAGATGCAGTATTATATCCCTTACACACCACAGCAAAATGGTGTTGCTAAGAGGAAGAACATATCACTGAAGGAGATGGCAACATGCATGATGGAGGCCAAAAATTTGCCACCAAAGTACTGGGCCGAAGCTATCAAATGTGCAGCCTATACTCAAAATAGGGTGCCTCACAAATATCTTGATGGTATGACTCCCTTCGAAGCATGAAGTGGGCACAAGCCAGATGTGACCCATTTCAGGATTTTTGGCTCAAAGGCTTGGGCTAGAATTCCAACAGAGAAGAGGAAGCATTTGCAGCCCCAAAGCCAAGAGTGTCTTTTTGTTGGATACTCTAAAGATTCAAAAGGGTACAAACTGATAAATTTGAGCACAAACAAAGCCTTTATCGAAAGGTGTGTTCAGTTTGAAGAAGAACCCCTTGCAGTAGTGGAAGTTGGAGAAGCCTCTTCTCCACTTGAACCTCAAGAAGTAAGTAAAGAGTTTGTTGAACATGCTGATTCTGATTTTTATGATGGAGATGAGTTTATTGCAGACCCTAAAATCCCTAAAAGGCCAAAATGGGCAGCCAAGACACTACATGCAGCAGGAGAGCCAGCTGGGGATCCCAATGACCCAAGGAGGACTAGATCTCAGTTTGAGAGTGGGCTGTGCATGAAGGATCCTATGTTTGCTGAAAAATTCTATTTGATGGTGGAATCTGATCCTCAAGCATATGAAGAATTAGCAGGAGATCCAAGATGGCAAACATCCATGAAGGAGGAGTTCAGCTCACTCTAGAAGAGCAACACATGGGAGCTAGTGGATCTTCCCCCAGGGAGAAAGCTAGTACAGTGTAAGTGGGTCTATCAGACCAAATTTTCTGCTGATGGTTCACCACTGAAGTACAAGGACATATTGGTAGGCAAGGGCTACTCACAGTTTCATGGCATAGATTACAATGAGACCTTTGCCCCAGTGGCAAAGATGGATTCCATCAGGCTAGCCTTAGCCATTGCAGCCTCAAGGCAATGGGAGGTACATCACATGGATGTAAAATGTGCCTTCCTGAATGGAGATCTCACTGAAGAGATATATATGCATCAGCCTCAAGGTTTTTCTACTAATCCTTCTCTTGTGTGCAGGTTGAGAAAGTCATTGTATGGGCTAAAGCAAGCCCCCAAGGCTTGGTATGCCAAGATCGATAGCTTCTTGCTATCACTGAATTTTGTTCGGTGCAAATCAGATCCAAATGTCTATTTGAAGTTAGTTAATGGTTCATTAATGATCATTGTGTTATATGTTGATGACCTCCTCATTACAAGAAGCTCAAAGGCTGAGATTGCTTCCTTAAAAGGAGCTATGAACCAAGCCTTCTCCATGACATATTTGGGGCTCTTAAGTCAATTTTTGGGGCTTGAGATTGCTCAAACCAAAGCTAAAATAAAGGTGCACCAGTCCAAATATGCCTTGGACTTGCTGAAAAAATTCAAAATGAAGGATTGCAAAGCAAGCAAAACTCCTTTCCTTTCAGGAGTGAAGCTAGAAGAAGTTGATTCTTCACCTATGGTTAACAATACATTGTATAGGCAATTGATTGGATGTTTGTTGTATCTGACACATACTAGAAATGATATTTCTTATGAAGTAAGTGTGGCTTCTAGATACATGGATCAGCCTCATGAGATCCATTGGAAAGCAGCCAAAAGGATCCTTAACTTTGTTCAGGGAACAAGGACACATGGGATCTTCTATAAAGCAAAATATGATCTTGATTTGATTGGATTTACTGACAGTGATTGGGCAGGTTATAGCACAGATAGAAATTCCACATCTGGATATGTGTTCATGCTTGCAGAAGGGCCAATCATCTGGTCAATCAAGAAACAGAGTGCCATTGCACTCTCATCTACAGAAGCATAGTACAGAGGAGTTGTTAATGCAACAACTCAATGTTTATGGTTGCAGGGATTACTTGGAGAGTGTGGCTTCGAATTAGAGTACTCAACTACCATCTACTGTGATAACCAAAGTACCATTCGAATCTGCAAATATTCAGTTCAGAAGTAGAGAACCAGACACATTGAGATCCATATGCACTACATCAGAGAGCTTGTGCATGATGGCACCATTCACCTACTCTTCTGTTCATCTTAAGAACAAGTAGCTTATATCTTCACCAAATCATTTTGTGAGAATACCTTCAGCAATATCAAATCACTGCTAGGGATTACTAATCATGCTGTGAAGCATGAGTGAAGACAAGATTCCAATTTTTTTTTTTTTACAGTCCATGTTTAAGGGAGGATTTTCCCAAGTTGGTTTTGCCTCTTTCCTTGTTTAAATGGACATGCAGTATGTAAAGGGTGACTAAGACATGTTGCTAGGCCCTATAATTTTCTGATATATTACTCATAAGTCAGGCTTAAGGGGGGGTGTTAGAATAATCAACCCATAGTTTACCCACTTAGACATTAATTTAATTATTTTTGTCTTATTAGCCTAGTTCATGTGTCCCACCTTGTGGAAGTTGTCTTTTACCTATCCATAGTGGTAAAAATTTCCTTATTTGACTCATGTAGCACATGGTAAATCCCAAGGAATCAAATTTTCTTTATTCTTGGCCTCCTAGGTGCCCTTCTGCTTTTTCTGCTTTATTGCCTGCTTTTTCAGTGTTTTAAGGAAAATGGGAAAGCTAGACTAGGTGAGGTGAACTAGTTTTTTGTCCTCTTCATCCTACACTCTTTTCTCTTTGGAAAAGCATGTATGAACTTCCATTCCACCACTCTTTATCTTGCCTAAGCCATTTTTCTAATTCGTGAGCTCCATGACAGATTTGGGATCAACTTTTTACACCTATGGGGGATTTGCTTAATTTTAGTAAGCCTGCTTTATGCTAGATTCGAATTTCTCCTCATGCATTCGAATCCATGATGTATGTTATTTATTCATCAACCTATTATATTACAGGGTTGGATATTGTACACTGAGTTAATACAGTTTAGATTTCAGCTCCAATTTCAGTCTCTTTTGTGAGTGATTTTGCATGATCAATTGTTAATTGTTGTGAGTAAAATTAATCTATAACTGGGTTCAATTTCCATAGAGAACATCTTCTTAATCTAAAATTTAGACCCATGGTATGGGGATATTATTATATATTTACAAACATTGAAGGTCCCTACTCACCTCTCACGAGATGAACGACGACGATTACATCACATATCGAAGAATTACCTCATAGTGGATAACACTTTGTACCGCCGTGGGGTAGATTCCATTTTATGTCATTGTTTAACTCACAAGGAGGCTAAGCTTGTGCTGAATGATTTCCATGGATGGGAATGTGGTGGTCATTTGCAGATAGTGTAGATATAACTCTTGATCCCTAGTTTTGAGTCTACCCAGGATAGCTAAATGTACATATTAATTTCAAACTCTGAAATATCAACTATTTAAATTTTTTTCTTGGAAAAAAAAATGAGAGAATTGAAAGTTAAATAACCAAAAAATCAAAAGTAAAATCACACCTTTGATCTATCTCAGTACCAACTTTCATCTTGCCTCCGCTTTGATTCTTAGGTTCGATGTTGAAGTCATCAACTTGAAATGAATTATCTATATGTCTCTTTTCCAATGCATCTACTGCAGCTCTGTAGGACAAGTGAGAATACATATGTTTCAACAGAAAATAAAATATAAATTGAACACCAATAACGAAGCAGGTATCATAAAAGAAGAGGTATTCTCATACATGACACCCAATTTCATTCTAATATCAAAATGAGCAACAATAAGCAATGACATTTACAATTTAACATGATCCAAAACAACAAAGAGAGTTATTTTAAAGTTGGGAGTGGTTTGTAGCACATCATATAGTAAAGGAATTATGGCCCTTGGGATAGCTTACAGAATTACTCATGCCAGCTTCATATTCTTATGGGTTGGTGGTAAGGATTTCCCTTAGGTTGTATGGGAGAAAATCTCTTTACCCAAAGACATGAAAGGATGGGGATTAAGGAATCCACATTGCTTTGCCAAAGCACCAGTAGCCAAAGGTATTTGGAGACTTATAAAAGGGGTGGGTCTATGGGAAAAAGTGATTACTCATAAACTCATAAAGCCTCTCACTATAGAAGAAACGATTCAGAAAAGGGACAAAATCATCAAAATGGGTCTTGTATGTGGAAAGATGCATTTCAAGCCTTTAGTCTTGTTGGGGATTGGAGGGTTTGATTTTTCAGGATATCTACAAATATTTCCCAAATTTGGGAAATTTTAAAACATTTTATAGGCAGGACATTGTGTATGCATTTGCAGTAATAGTTTGGGAAAGTTTGAACCATTTTATAGGTAGGACGTTGTGTATGCATTTGCAATAATAGTGCCGGGGATACAATATTGTGATCAAGGTCTATGACAATTAGTGCGAGGCTTCTTTCCTCTAGTAGTATCTATTTTGAAGTTGATGAATTTGGTAAGCTGATGACTTCCTAGATCAAGATTTGTATTGATTGAATTGATATTTATGAACTGACTCATGGAAAATTCGTACCATCATTTCATTCTTTATTTTCACATATATTTGAAGTATGAATGTTGGTTTACATAATATTATGTTACTACAAGAGTATTGATATAAGTTTTGGTCAATATTCTTGTCCATTTTTTTTTATTGAGACTAGGATGTTGTAAAGCTGGTGGGTCATATTTGCCTTATTTCTTTTCCAGCTAAGATTGAGATATATCTTCAGTTATTTCAAAATATGAAAAGAATAAGAATAAAAATAAATAGTTATTTCAACAATTTTTGCATTTAATTTGGAATAGTTTTTCCAATTTATGAAAGTCGGATTAAATAATATGGTTTCATAAGGTCAAGAATAGGGATGCAATTTATTATTACCATTGTGGTGTAATTTTTTGGATGTCATTATATATAGGATGTGTGAAAGCTCAAGTTCATTTTTTTTCATTTCCCCACTAACGTTACCTTGACTATCTTTCAATGCTCATTCCTTTTTGGCTTCAGACAGTCATAGAGCTAGTCCACAAAGATTCTTTTCCACACTAGGAAATCAGATGATTTTCCTCATTCTAGTTCTAGAAGAGACTTTTGTTTCTAATATCTATTGATAGTTCTACCTTGATCCAAGAAGATGTGCCAACCTCTACCAAAGACAAATATTTGTTGCTGGTAGATAAGGTTACGCAGGAAGGTTTTTTATGTATCTTAGAGATGATACAAATATCCATGACTTTTTGGAAGGGGTGTGTCTCAGCTGATGCCAATGGAAGATGGTTTTTCAACTATGTTCAGTGGGGTTCAACCCAAGACTGCCAATCCTATGCATGCATGTGATGAAAGCCTTATGTAGTAAGTTAGTAACCTGATCCTAGACTTGGACATGAGGATTGTCTTCAAACATGGCTATGTCACCTTCTAACCCCATGTAGATCCCATGATAAATCAGCGATAGAAAATTGTAAAACTCATCCTGAACCCCAGAGAGACTTTAATTTTTTTTCATGAACAACAATAAGGAATATGGACAAAAAAGGAATATTCTTGGGCTTCGATGAATTATATTTTAGTTTTTGTGCAAACTGCCTAATGGGGACACATTCAATAAATTGTGTATTTTGACTTGGGAAGCTAAGGGGATCTCATTGAATTCATATTAGGATCTGAGATCTAGATACCTATGCCCTCTGTTTAATTGTGACTCTATTTTTTGACATGTGCTTCAATATGTCACTTGGAATATTGTAAGTAGCACATGTTTTAGCCATCAAGGATAAAACATGTCCTTTCTATTCAGATTGTCAATCTGCTGCCCTCAAGGGGTGTGTCTCAACTGAAGCCAATGGAAGATGGTATTTCAACTGTGTTTAGTAGGGTTAAACCCAAGAATCACTATCCTATGCATGCATGTGGTGAAATACTTATGTAGTAAGTTAGTAACCTAATCCTGGACTTAGGAATCAAGAATTGTCTTCAAACATGGCTCTGTCGCCCTGTAACTCCCCATGCAAATCCCCTGCTAAATTAGGGAGAGAAAATTGTAAAACTCATCTTGAACCCCAAAGAGACATTAATTTTTTTCATGAATAGAAATAAGGAATATGGACAAAAAAGGAAGACTCTTCAGCTTAGAGGAGTTATATTTTACTTTTTGTGCAAACTTCCCAATGATGACACATTCAATAAATTGTGTATTTTGAACCGGGAAGCTAAGGGGATCTCATTGGATTCATATCAAGATCTCAGATCTATATTCCTATGCCCTCTGTTTAACTATGACTCTATTGTTTGACATGTGCTTCAATATGTCACTTGGAATATTGTAGGTAGCACATGTTTTATCCCTCAAGGCTACACTTCACATCCCCAATGATAGATTTCAAGTGAACTATCCTCTTTGGGTTGACTCTTGGACTACAAGTTGATCTCCATTGTTTTGTTGACCTATTTTCTGTGAGGTACAATAATATTCTAATCCCTAAGTGATAAGCAATAGGACTATTGAAGGTTATATTCCCTTTTGCATCAATGACATTAGTTAGTCCCAGTCCTCAATGCACATTGGGTGTCCTCAAATTTTGAGGACACATGTGTTCTTCAGATACATAGTGTGGAGTCCTCCCTTGAATCACACACACACACACACACACACACACAAGAACACATATACATGTCCATGAAGATGTTTTCTAGTGGCTACTTGGTGTGGTTGCTGTGAAGAAGACCCAGGTTAAAATCATGGAAGGCTTGCTCCTCCCTTGCATGGGATTTGTGGTTGTGGCTTGCAGCTGGGCCATCTCTTTTTGGTCACATGCCTTGTTGGGCTTTGTGCTAGATCATTGATGTAGGATGTGGGAAGTTAATTTGTAATTTGTGCTAGCTTAATACCCACGACCTGATCTTCACTAATAAAACATTCTAGAGGGTGGGGCCACATTTTTGAGGGATTTTAGTCCATTGGGTTTTTTTCCTTCAAATATATATATGCTCCAAACAGTGGTTTAAGATGATTGAACTACTGTATTTATTTTCTTGATGACCATGTAACTAACAAATAAAATTGGATGATGAAAAATGGGAAAGAAAAAGAGAAAGTTCCAAATGATTTTATATGAATGATTATACAATTAAACATCTAGTGGTTCTACTTCTCTGGAGGATTACACTCTGCCACAATTGCAAGCAAGTTAAAAGTCCAAACTATTGCTAATGTTTGTCATATTGTAAGAATCTGGGAAAAACATTTCATTGCTACGAGGGAAGTAATTCACTAATTGCTAGTTTCTAACGGTTAAGTACTTCACTAATGATTGTCTAATTATATGATCTTAAATTGTATGAAAACATTGATAGAAGTTTGATTATTTTATTTGTTGTGATATTTCAAAAATATTAAAGTGGCTTATCAATTTCTTTCCCATGCAGGTTCCATTACTTTCAGGCATGGTTGATGGGATAGGTTCTCAACTTATGCAACTAAGGCAGTTATATGATGGACCAATATCAAAACTCAAGATGCTGATGATTTTTCATATGGATAAGATAGAAGAGGTTTTGATTGTAGAATATGAGAATGGCAATATTGTTAGATAGACTATGAAAGATAATGATGTCCTTGTCCAATACAAGGTATGGAAACCTTCTAAATTCTAATTTATAAATCATACCCACATAGATGAGTGACTCATGTGTTCTAAATCTTTTGAAGTAACCAAGTATATTTTCTTTCGATTTGATTCACTTTTCTAGGTTCAAGGGGTATAAATTTATAAAAAACACATATTCATATGTTTTCCTACTCTTTTTGCTTAGCAATGTTGTCAAGCACATTGGGATCCTTTTATTGTCAAATTCCAAATAAAAAAATAGTGCCATAAATCATAAGGTCCATGTACCCAGCTGACAAGAACTTCCTAATGATGTCTTTGTAATGACTAATACATGGCTTAACTCATTTGTCATGACCCACACAGTAATAAAATTATTGTGTCATAACACATCTACCGATCACATGTGCATTCACTAAATACAATATAGACCATAAGATAAGATAAGATGAGACACATGAGTTTCCAACAGATGGCTGCAAATAGGTCAATGTGACTGTTAAATACAACAGTGAGGAGTGCAAAATGGGAGTGCAAAGACAACTCCTATAAAAATATGATAAAAGCATATATATTATATTCCAATTAATACCTTGAGGCTAAGATGAAAAAGCTAGTTTGTGTCAGTTGCTGCAAATGAAAATAGATTTTTTTGTTTTTTATATATGTTTTGAGGTTGACAGTATTGATCCATGACCTTGTGGACTGTATTTGTCTCACTCTGCCCTAAATGGGTCATAGCATCAACTGAATGGATATTTAGTTTTGACATTGAGGAATTATGCACATTGTTTTCCATAAGGTGTTCACTTAATTTTTCATGAGGATTTATGGGTTGGTTTCTGAGTTTTCTAGGCAAGTTTAAAGTATGTTGTATTTTTCTTAGTTGTAGAACAAATTCTAGGAAATCCATGCCACCTGTGGACAATGAAAGTAAATGAACATCCCATGTACCTCATCTCTGGGCTATTTTGGGCCCTATAACAGCAAGTTACAACAACAATTAAGCCAACATGGGTATTGTTTTGAACATTATTGGGTGTGTTTCACCTTCTAGCAGCCTCAACATTCAATTTGGGCCATTTTTGTCAATGTGAGGCAGTTATGGGCACAATTTAGGACTATCCATGATGTTCTCCTAGAGCAGACAATGACAATATCTAAGGTATGGAAAAGCTAAAAGTGACCGTGGGTTTGGTTTTTTATTGGGTAACTCCCCATGGATCAATCAAAGACAAATAAGATAATAAAAATGCTAATAATTTGATAAAAATAGGATTGGAACAAGTGCTCCCTTTGCTCCTTTATGGTTTCTCCGAAATCCTAGCTTCCATTGTCTTCTTAGGGAAAATCCCAACCCTAATTCCTTACTTGCATCAACACAAGATCCCTAGCTAAGATACCATTTGACTAGGAACATCAACAGAGGTTTCCTCAACATATTTATTTTGACAAATAGGTTATGTGGGAGTTAACTACTTGCTATGAGAGATATTGAAGCTAACCTCTTGAGTGAATGGATGAACACCAGTTCCGTCCATGCATTCTTTAGCATCCATCAAGTCACTCCCAACTGTTCACTCAACACCTGAATTAGAATTGTGAAGACCATCTTCAATATGTGCAACCTTAACTGTTGTTGTAGCCATATGTGAAGAAGCTGCAAGTGATTGGCTTGCAGAAGTCCCACTTGTATTTTCCCTTGATGATCCATCTTTCTCACTTAGATCCACTCTCTAGCTCTGTTCTTCTCCCTCACTGTCACTATCTCCATCAGAGAATCTAATCACAAGGTTATCATCTTTCTCTTATGCTGCAAGAGATCTAATAGAAAGATGTAGATCTTGCAAAGTGGATAAGAAGACATCATTTTCCTTACGGCCACATAATGGAATTGATAGTGCACTAGAAACTTGTAGTCCTGTCCCATTTCTATTGAACAAATTATTTGTGGAAATAAATTTCCCAGATGAGAGTGGGTGCGGCGCCGACTGTTTTATCTTCCTCTTCTTGTTGGGCATGGAAGCCATAGCCCTTGCTCTAAGTTCTTCAATGTCCATAGTGCTGAAGTTGACTTCTGCACTGAAATTCTTCAACTTGGCAAGTAAAAAATCTAATTGGGGAGGTCATACCCTCTCTTACTCTTAACATCTGCTTTGCCTTGCCTCTATCCTCCTGCGGAAACATACCCTATGTTATAATTTTGTACTAATGGTAGGTTTTGAACAATTATTCATGAACCTTGAACTTTGTACTTGTAAATATAACTCCACACCAAAATACGAGACCCAGGTCTTAGTGAGGCTCTTATATTCCATTGAAGAAGCAACGCATCCCACGTGGGGAGTCAGAGTGGAAGGCGTAAACATGCCATAGGGCCTGAAGGGAATTGGAGCTTAAAACTAATTCATAATTAGATAATCAGGGAAGGGCACTTTCACATTCCACTCAAGCAAGATGGAGACATGCTTTATTACCCTTACAAAGAAATAGTTTCTTGTAGGCAGTTCAAATGGGAAATATGAACCTCATCATGAGTTTCTCTATCCTTTGCTTCATCATAAATGTGCATTTCATGGTCAAGAAAATTCCTTCATTTTGAAAGTCATAAATCTTGATAAGAATATGTCTTTATGCAATTGTGCATTATAAGAACACCGTAGAATACCAGTCTCTCCAACCTTTTCGATAGGTTTAGTCAATCTCAAAAGCTTACTAGAATCTAAATTTTAGTGTAGTCTTATTTTAGGTGACCATACATTCTAAGGAAAGTTCAGTTCTTATCAATGGTTATTTCTCTCTACGAACTATTGTCCAATCATCATGGAAGTTTTTTTAGATCATGTACATCTCAACAGAGAGCTGATATATATTTTGTTATACCTAATAGTTTTTAAGTTTTTTAAGTTTAATTCATGCTTAAAACACATATTTCATTAAATTTGGAAATATTCTATTACAAGGACTTCATCCACATTGATTTTTTTTGGAAATCTCTAAATACGTATTCTATTAAATCTAGAAAAATCAACTCAAAGAACTATTCCATTAAATTTGGAATAATTAATCCAATAAACTACTTTCTCAATTAATATTTTTTATTTATTTCAAATAAAACTTTAGTATTCAACTATTCAAAAAGAAATATTACATCTCAATTAGAACTAGAGGAAATATTACATCTCAATTACAACTAGATGGGTTAGATCTAAAATTTAGAACTTTTGCTAGATTGAGTTCCTTCAAAATGAAGAAAGTCATAGCCTTTGAATCCTACATAATTTATATTAATATTATTTATAGGTTGTATTAGATGTTAAGTTGATTAAATTATTTTATGACATAACATCAACATTGTATTTGTTACTACAGCAATTATAAACATTGTCATAGTAAATATTTTTGTCTTTGTTATGTATGTTGTTTTATTTTTGGAAATTGGCACCACTTATAATCAAAATGAAAAAATATGTTATGACTTTAAAGTCTAAGTTTTATCCTTGTAATGATTAAAGTAAATTATAAATTAAAATAGCAACATTATTTATTATTATTGTTGTTGGCAGTGGTAGTGTATTGGAAACTAAGTTGATGAATGCTTACTTTATGAATAATAGATTAACTTGAGAAATTTCTTACCTATAAATTTATTTAATGATATTGATGTTAGTAAAGCCTCCCTTATTTATTAATATTAGATGTTTTAATAACTAAAATCAATTATGAACTAAAATAGCATTAACGCAATACAATTTGATTTTTTTCATATACAAGAGGAAAGGGGAAAAACCAACTAAACTAATTATTGCAAGTGTTCATTATTTATTTATGAAGCATTTGAGCAATGTGTTTAATTGAAAATAGCATATTTATAATGAAAATATAGATATCTTACAATATTTATATTATCATTAAGATTGTATATCATCTATTAATTTATGTTAGGGCACGGAGGAATCGAACCACCATCGTCCTGCTTGTAATGCAGGTGATCTTCCATTGAGCTAGCACCCTTTATAACATGAGGGGAGAGGAACTGTGTTAACACCTAGATTACACATTTCTAATCCTCCGTGACAAATCAAAATGATGACAGTCTTAGACTTTGATTCTTTCAAAGTGATGAAATTCTTAGACTTTGATTCCTTACATAATTTCTATTAATATTATCTATAGTTTGTATTAAATGGTAAGTTGATTAAGTTTATGTAATGACATCAATATTGTATATATTACTATGATTAATATATTGAATTATATGGTAACTAGTACATTGTTGGTGTTGAGTTCCTATACTAGTAGAAGGTTGGCACAATTTTAGAATGGCCCATTTAAAAACTATTTAATGTAAAGGTTTGGTACCCAATATTGTTCTAAAATTTTCCCTTGTATTTCCCTGAACTAGGCTTCCATCAATCAACCTTTACATGAAGAGTCTCACTTTCATAATTCTAGAAGATATATGAGGTAGTTTTTGTCATCCAAATCATCTCTCCTTCATCATCAGCTTGTGATCTAACTAGCAACATATTTCATTTCTCAAATTCAATCATAGGATTGAATCTTGGCTTTAGCTTGTTGCACTTGGGTCCAACATATACCAGTTCATCTATCACATTATCAAAATCTCCATC
>LPNX010642770.1:5454-33342 GCA_001517045.1 Pseudotsuga menziesii
TTTGTACAACCCACTGCTCCACCTACCACCCCTGAGGACCAGCCGATTGCTCCACATGCCAGTCCCCAGGACCATCTTGTTGTGTTCATGGTGAGATTGATTATTTTATGAAAATATCATGCAATATTAACGAAAATTAACATAGCAATAAATTGTATGAGAACTTATCTTGCTGTTTAAATGTTGCAGGGTGGCATTGCCAAGAGACTTGGATCATGGAGGAGGGTATCTCGCTCACCACTTATGGTCTCATCTCAAGTGAGCTATTTAAAATTTGAAAATGTAATTCTGATATTTAAATTTTGTTTTATACTTGTATAATTTCCTATAGGATTTGACAATTGATTGTTGTCATTTCAGAGCCCATGGGGAGGTGGTCGAAGCGGCTAGAAGAACCAAGCTTCCTCTAGCTTGAAGAAGAGGAATATCGATTTTGGAGTTGGACCTCAGAGCTTCGAGGGTGGGCAGGAGGATTGAGATAGCCTCCTATGTACACTAGCCATGATTTGGAATTTTGGCATGAGTTGCCATATTTTGTACAGGGCATGAGTTGCCATATTTCGAGTTTCCGTATTTTGTATACGGCACGAGTTGCCATATTTTGTATATGATTGGAATTTTTTGTATATTAATATATCATTTTGTACATCTTTACAATAGTAGTTTATAGTTGATTCGCTTGCAATACTTATTGTTGACGAAGCAATAAAGTCCGTATGTTCACAATAAAATGCATAAAAAATTTAACACTGTAGGTTAGTTAACAAAAAAATACACAAATGCATAAAAATACAGTCCAAATTGCAATAGAAAGCACTTGTCTCCCTTTGGTATTTACATAGTAATTCTATTGTTTGGCCTTGTACTTCATTTTCTATCCTTGACTAACCCTAGGAATGTCTATAAAACTAGACTCTAATACTACCTATTAGGCAGCCATAAGACACACCTAAACCATTCTATTCTAGCCTAACCCTTGCTAAAACCCTTTCCCTCTCTCTAAATCAAGGCTTATACCTTTCATTTCTAGACTACTTAGACCCCCACGACTCTCCCTATATCTCTTACTGTAATATCCATTTTGGACAGCCCTAAAACACCACTAACTCATCCTAAGCTTTCCTAACTTATTCACTGTAATATCCTATTTAGGGAAGCCCTAATAGCCTTCTTACCCACCTATCATATCCTAAGTTCACTTCCTTACCTTCCTATCTTACCCACTCACTAACGCCTCACCTCAAATTTGTCCATAACCCAATTTAAAGTGGCACAAAGAGACCCTAAAGGGACTGTATATAAACAATCATTCCCTACCATACTTAAACAAATTTGACAGTGGTATATAAACATCCATAACTTGGAAAAATACTAGAAAATTCCTTGAATTGCTTGCAAGTCATTATGTCATCAAAAAGAAAATGAATATACTTCTTAGCATTCCTAGTTGACTGGAAATTACATCTTGGACTGTCATAAGACATTTTCCTTGACTGGAAATTACATCTTGGACTGTCATATGACATTTTACTTGACTGGAAATTACATCTTGGACTATCATAAGACATTTTTCTTGACTGGAAATTTGATTTGGTTTAACAGTCCCATTGACTTTGAAGCTTGTCACTTATAAAATTGTTTATCACTGATGTTTACTTAAAAATATTGTACCTTTGTCTTGACAAGCTAAAAAGTGAAATATAGGATTCTCATAATGCTAAATGCTTGGCTGGAAATACCTTTATGTCGGTTGAAAAAGAGGTTGAATTTGTACGATATGATGATAACGTCCCATCAACACCACTAACATGCTTCAACCACATGCATAATCGAAATGAAAAAATCCCATAATGATAACGTCCCATAAAAAATGTTCTTCCTTGACAAATAAAAAATGAAACAAGTTCATGAATATGTGTCTTCTATAATGATCTATTGACCACTTGCAATTTTAATGAAGTTTAAAGGAAACTCTAACCCTAACTGAAGTTTAAAGGTTAACCTGCATAAATTAGTCTTTATAATCAATGAGGAAACCCTAATAGCCTAATAGTAATATCCTATTTTGGGGAGCCCTAATAGCCTTCTTACCCACCAAACATTTAGAGCATTTACTCACTAACGTTTATTTCATTTAATGACTAACGTTCTTCAACAATGAATTCATATTCATGATTATTTTGAGTATTTTTACAATATAGTCTAAAACCTATCATCATCATCACCACTACAATATAGTCTAAACCTATCATCATCACCATCATTTTCCATCATCATTGTCATAGTCATCATCATCATCATCATCATCATCATAATCATAATCATAATCATCATCCTCATCATCATCATTGTCATCATCATCGCCAACATTGTTCGTCATCATCATCACCAACATTGTTCATCATCGTCATCATCATCATCATCCTCCTCCTCCTCCTCATCATCATCACCATCATCACCATCATTGTTCATCATCACCATCATTGTTCATCATCATCCTCATCACTTTCATCATCATCATCATCATTGTTCATCATCATCATCATCATCATCATAATCATCGTCATTGTCATCATCATCCTCGTCCTCATCCTCATCATCCTCATTTTCATCGTCCTCATCATCGTCGTCGTCATCGCCGTCATTGTTCATCCTCATCCTCATCATCCTCATCATCATCATCATAGTCATCATCCTCCTCCTCATCATCATTTTTCATCATCATCATTCCATTACAAATGCTTGAAAATAAAATGAAAGCAAAGTTTCAACTAAACCTATCATCATCATCATCATCATTGTCTTCAACATCATCATCCTCATCCTCATCCTCATCCTCATCCTCATCATCATCATCATCATCATCACCATCATTGTTAATCATCATTGTCATCGTCATTATCGTCATCATCGTCCTCATCCTCTTCATCATCATAGTCATCATCCTCATCATCATCATTGTCATCATCCTCATCATCATCATCATCACCAACATTGTTCATCGTCATCATCATCATCATACTCATTATCATCCTCATCCTCATCCTCATCCTCATCATCCTCATCATCACCATCATTGTTCATCATCATCATCATCATCATCATCATCATCCTCCTCCTCCTCCTCCTCCTCATAGTCATCATCCTGATCATCATCATTGTCATCATCCTCCTCTTCCTCATCATCATTGTTCATCATCATCATTCCATTGCAAATGCTTGAAAATAAAATCAAAGCAAAGTTTCAACTAAACCTATCATCATCATCATCATCATCATTGTTCCTCATCGCCATCGTCATCATCATCATCCTCATCCTCCTCGTCCTCCTCCTCATCATAACCATCATTGTTCATCATCATTGTCATCATCATCATCATCATCATCCTCATCCTCATCATCATAGTCATCATCCTCATCATCATCATTGAAATCATCCTTATCATCATCATCACAATCATCATCATCATCATCATCGTTCCTCATCATCGTCAGCATCGTCATCATCCTCGTCATCATCTTCATCATCATCACCATCATTGTTCATCCTCATAGTCATCTTCATCCTCCTCCTCCTCATCATCTTCGTCATCAACATCATCATTCTCCTCATCCAATCATCATCATCATCATCATAATCACTGTCGTCATAGTAATAGTCATCATGATCATCATCCTTGTCATCATCACCATCATTGTTCATTATCATAGTCATTATCCTCCTCCTCCTCCCCCCCCTCCTCATCAACAACATCATCATCCTCATCATCGTAATCATCATCATCGTCGTCATCACAATCATCGTCATCATACTCATAGTCATCGTGATCCTTATCCTCTTCCTCATCATCATCACCATCATTGTTCATCATCATCATCATCATCATCATAGTCATAATCATTGTCAGCATCCTCCTCCTCATCATCATAGTCATCATCCTCATTATCATCATTGTCATAATCCTCCTCATCATCAACATAGTCATCATCCTCATTTGATCATCATTGTCATCCTCCTCCTCCTCCTCCTCATCATTGTTCATCATCATCATTCCATTGCAAATGCTTGAAAATAAAATCAAAACAAAGTGTTTACTTAACAAATGTGCGCACGCATGCCTAACATGTGTGCACAAAGTAGCGCAGATGTGATTTTAGTGCCCACCCATAGAGGACGATCACGCTTTCAGTGCGTGCGCGTTATGTTTTAAACTACACGTGCGCGTGATTTAAATTTAGAATTTTGGCGGTACCGTTTTTCCAACCAACATGGTGGATGAATTGGCTTCTTTGGTTTTAGGTTCGGGTTGCCCAACCAAGTGGCTTGGATTGTCTTATGACATAAAAACTTGTTTGTACCACTTCTCCTATTTCTTGCATGATTTTCCATATATCACGCTTGTCCACTGTTAATGAAAATTCACACACTTGTGTAACTTTGTCTGTAGATTCTGAGTATGTAATTTTTATTTAAATCTATTATCTTTTTATACTTTTTATTTAATTTTAAATGGACTGACATCAATCTAACACAAAAGGTAGTCTATTCACTTCAACTATAACATTTGATTTCCTCACCTATTTAAAAAAATAGAAAAGAACCTGCATAAGAAGACACAAAGACATACATCTTAAAAAAAATATCATTCATTGACTATGTTAAGACCAAGATGTGGTGGACCAACTGTTATAGAAAAAAATTCCTATGGTTCGGGGTACTACAACAGACAGCTTGACTCCAGAAATCAATCTTTTCCAATATGCAATAGAAATGAAATATCTAACACTAAAGGATCATACCTCGTACCTTATTTCAGATGGTTGAAGTAGATCCCTGTTGAGCTTTCCAACTTTAGCTTGAATTGATAGATTACTTCCTCAACAACAAGTAAACAATACAAGCATACTATATATATTGGTGTTAGATCTATTATAGCATATATAATCAACAATGTATAAGCATTTGAAAACATCCATGGATAAAATATTCATTCAAACACACATTATTGGACAGGAAAAGATATTTCTATTCATATAAAATCATAGATTAGAATGGATACAACCTCTGTCGGCACGTCTGCGAATCAGAGAAACTGAATCCCCCACTTGGGCCTCCACCACCTCAATCCTCCATCTCTCGATAGCAAGCTCGCAAGCAAAAGGAAAGCTTGGGAAGAACACAAAAGTGCTTCAAGGGACAAAGGAATGTAGACTCAAGCATAAGTTCCGGCAACAATGGACTATAGTTTCTTTGCTCTCAATTCTCTCATATGCCTTCAATGTACCATAGAGTTCCTTATATAGCTTTTCAAAGGGGTAATGAAAGGTCGAATCTGAGCGATCTCAAGGCATAGGGAAGGCAAGGAGTCAAGTAAGTCGGATCCATGTCAAGGAAAACTCCAAAAGGATTGGATTATGCACACATCCCGATGTACACGGTTTTAGGGGTCATACCCGCGTATATACGTGATTAAGGGTTTAAAAGTCGCATGTATCATTTTTCACATGTTTTTAGGGATGGTCAAGGAAACATCAAAGGACAAAAAATGGTCCAAGGGGTCCAAGGAATCTGTAGAGGGACGGGGGAAGGCCATACAAAGTGTGATTCACCTGGAGTGGTAAAATAAGCTATAATAGATGCCCCCTAATTTGTGAGGTCAGAGGGGTCATACGATGGTAGAAATACATTATAAGTCCATCCTTGAAGTGGAGTGCTGAAGAATACAAAATGCAAGACCAGCCACCCAATCAACATAGTACAATGATACAACTCTGCACATAATTGCAAATACATATATCAGTCTCGGATACATAAGAGTACAATGGCCATGAATAGGCATGATACATGATATCACATAAGTGGCCATCACCATGTACAATATACATAGATCAGAATCTCCATGATGAAGATATACAAAGGATCATGATCTCCATAATGGATGAAGATATACAATGGATCAAGATCTCCATAACAACTAGAAATGTCTGACATATACTGGAATCAAGTCACGAGATCTGAAATCTCATGAACATTGGCATGATCAAGGAGGTAGCATATAAGAGATGCCACCAATCTAGAAGGTCTTCTACACAAACCGCTATGAGTACATGTCCTACTATGTGAATAGAGGTGTCGAGGTCAAACATAGTAGTCCATCGTCTGATTACCAGTCATTAATGTATACCGTTAACAGATGCGAGATCACCCACCGATAATGAAAATGGGAATCAAGGTACTAGAGTGCAAACTAACAAGTGTGAATAAATATGTTGATGTCAAACACTTGAGAGAGTCCATCGATCAGGGGACATTGATGTATTCCCAGAGACTGTCAACGGTGAGAGAGCCTGCCATTGATGACTAGAAGTCTCAAGGCACTCAAAGTGACTCTAGATTCCAATCCCAGAATAAATGATCTAAAGTCGATGGGATGAAATCCGCTGGAAGGAGGGCACTAAGCCATCCCCCATCATCCAACACGAGGAACTCAACAAAGATGTATAATGTGGAAGGACTCGATCATAAGGTGCATGAACTAGTAACTATATCAGGAATGACCGACTCAGGTTTCAACTTCCTTCAAACAAGAGCATAACAGCAAATGGTGACTAAATAAAGGCAGCATAGAATCGATATACAAACTGGGAAATCTCTACAACACAGGAGGCATTGACAGAGGCTCCATAGGGACTGGAAGCTTAACTAGTCGATGGAGATAAACTCAGATAAACGAGTACAGCTCCTAAAGTCAAACTATAAACCCAACCAATGGATGTGATATACAGTGATCTGTTCGAAGGTGACACGACTCGAAAGATGCCAAAGATAACATCTTTCCTTGTCCCACTTTTTGGTTTTTTGATTTTTTTGGACTTTTTAAAATATTTAAAAAGCTTGAAAAAGAATAAAACCGCTTTATAGTTACAGACTAGGAGAAGACGAGTGTCATAGGGGAAAACAAACTAGTTCCAAGCAGTGTAACATACCTATTCTCAATGCAAGGACACATGTGTAGGATATCGACACTTGAGGGAAAATCCCCTCCCAGTAAAAAAAAGGGAATCAAGCTGCAAAGGATATATAAAATGGCTCTGCATGGCTAGACATGGTACAAGCTTGGGCTATATGGCTGAAGTGCAATGTCAGGGAAGCCGACGTAAAGCTCAATAAGGCAGGCAAAGCTCATGCTAATGCAATTACAACTTGACATAAGGGAGTCCTGAGGGAAAGAGGCCAGCAAAAGATCAAGAGGAGTATGAGGCTCTTGCGAAATGTCATGGCAATACTATACAATGGACTCCCACACCCTAAAGGACAGAATGTTAGCATGGGAACCAAATGCATATAAGGAACTAACTAGGGTACCCATGTAAGTTCAAGCTCTACCACTCATACCATGCCACTTCTAAAACAGCAAGAAGGTTCTGTGACATAATAGAGTGGGTTCGTACCTAAGGCTATGATGAAACGATCATAAGGTCATGAAAAATGAAAATGGTGATGAAACCTAACCTATATGCCAGTTTAGACATGAAACCTGAGATCGGCACGAACGGGTCAATCCAACAGCTGAAACGACACTCAAGAAGGTCTCCTACATCATGAATTAGGTCAAAAACGATCCAAAATGATTAGAAGTTGTCGAAACAATAGGAAAGGGGGTAAAAATTTTCAAAAATTTGAAAAATTTCTATAAATATTAAAAAATTTAAAACATTATAAAACATTTGAATTTTTTACCCAATTGAGCTTAGATTTTCAACAGGGAATTCCAGGAGATCCAGCTGGTGGAATCCACTACCATTTCTTCCAAGTACTTACCCATGCTCTTCTCTTCCATTTTGATGCAATTTTTATCAAATTCCATGGTCATTTGAGGTTTCTAGGCCAAACTAAAAAAGGTGCTGTGGCCCACATGGAAATCGAGGGTTTTTCCATGTATAGGGCTGGATATACATGGAAAATTCCTCCATAGTCGCGTATAAGGCCGCGCATGAGGTTTTTTTAGTAATCTAATGGGAAAACTTGCAATTTTTTTGTGTAGGATGGTCCTAGAATGGAGAGAGCGTGAGCATGGTGAGGTATAGGAGGCAGTAAGGGCCGATCTAATGGCTCAACAAGTTCTGCATGCATGTGGACTCTATAAGTTTTGGTGTCTTGGTGGCTTGAGGGCCAAACCAAGACTATTACAGATGCTGGTGGATTACTAGGATCCAAACTCTGAGTCCTTCTAGATAGATGTCATGTCCCTCACTATAGAGGTGGAGGGCATATACTTTATTACTGGACTTTCCCTACGGGAGGAAGTAGTGAACCTTCATTCTCATGGTGGGCCCGGAGGTGGCCTGACTATCAATGAGTACATTGCAGTGTACTGCTATCCAGACATAGAGAAGGTGGGGATTCAGGTCCCAACCAACTCTATACAGGTGCTGGGCCTAAAGGCCATTCAATTGAAATTGGGCAGGATAGCAGGCTTGGCTTCACTCCACCAAGTCTTGCGGCCTCTGATGTTCTATGCAGTGGAGTGCATGAGACCCATGGTCTATGGCTGGAGCACTACACTACTGAGCAACATGAAACATCTGCTCAGTGAGTGTAAGGCGGGTAGAGTGCAGAACTTCGGGTTCAACAGTATATTGAGCATGTTTTTCTTCGAGCGTGTTCGAGGATTGAGCCCCAGAGTTGAAATTCCTCTTCACGGGGTTCGATATCTAGCCCAACGGTGTTGGAAAAATGTGATGCGCAGACTAGGGGGAGGTAGGGTGGCCAACCCCTATCCAGCTGATTTATTTTCTTGGTGGCGATGACAGATAGTTTCCATCGATGACTAACCCTATGCAGGGATTGATTTCCAGGGGGGCCTGGACATGCCTCTACAACTAGGATTGGCATATGGCGATATAGGCAACGAATCTCGACCCTCTCTTTTAATTTTCTTTGAGTTATTTAATTTTTTTGTGTTTACTGATTATATGGAATCAAAAGACATATTTTTGTGTGAAAATACATAGTGAAATATACCATGTGTATGAAGATGTGGGACCACGGTGGCCTGAAGGCTTCCCTCATCATAGACAGAGGGGAAGAGGAGATGATATCATAGGTGTGGATGTGGAGCGGATGCTCCAGAGTATTCATACCAATTTTGTGAGGCTGACACATAGGGTTCCCGTGGAGCAAGTCGAGGACTTTACTGAGGCTATGTAGCGCTAGGTGGTGGGTGTACCACGAGCATGGGTGCGATTATTTCGACGGCTAGCTAGAGCCGTAGTGACCTTCCATGATCACAACCCTCCTCCTCCTCCACAGGATTAGATATCTGGGATTTATACATTTTGTACTACCATGTATTATATCTTGGTGGCTCGAGAGCCCCATTTTTGTATCATGACACTATGTATTACCACATTTTGGATGTTTATATAAATTGTTTTATGGTGATCGGTTTATTTATTTACATGTGTAAAAATTTGTGTTTGTGATGAATTTATTGTGTATGAAACAAATGCCAATCTAACACATAGTTAGCATATGAGTCGGCAACTTGATTATTAATTCTTGGAATAAGTATGTATGTTATATTGTCAAATTGTTGTTCTAACAATCTCACATGTAAGAATCTTCTTAATAACGCCAGATCTCTAACATGGTACAAACCATTAAGCTATGGCACTACTAACTCCGAATCAAGACATACCTCAAGAGAGAGAACGCCATGTGAAATGGAATCTCGTAGAAGCTTAATAATGACACTATATTCAACAACATTGTTTGAACATGGCTGCAAACATATGCCTCCCAAAGACAGTACCTCCCATAGGAGTATAAATCACTTAAGCAGCAGAGGTTGAGTGTTGAGTGTGACAGTTCGCACCGTTCGCGAATCCTATGTAGGTGGAGGATTCCATTAACATCTGCCAAAAGAAATGAAAACTAATCACAAACCGATCACGATAAGAAAAAGACCTAACTATCCAAAAATATACAATAATATACAATAACCAGCCTTGGCTGAGAATCATGCATAGTACTTCTTGATATAAAGCCCATTTCTAGGCTCCGCCAAGGACGTTCCCTCATAATCCACTAACTCATAAGTTCCCTTCTCTAACACACGTTTGACGACATAAGGACCATGCCAAATGGGGTTAAAATTTCTCTCCCCCAAGGGTTCTTTCATTTGATCCCACAAAAGGACCAAGTCTCCTTCACTAAACCTCCTTGGACGGACATACTTATCGTACTGGACCTTTACGCGATGTTTATTTACTTCTAGAGCCACCAAGGCATATCGATGTCGCTGATCAAGTTTCTCAAGGTAAACCAAACGCTCCTCGAGTGGTGAAGTGTCTGGTAAGAGTTATACGACTAGCTTCAAATAAGGAATCTCTCATTCAACCGGAAATATCGACTCCACTCCATGTACAAGTTGATATGGAGAAAAACACATGGCAGTCTTAACAGTGGTTCTATATGCCCACAAAGTAGGATTTAACATGATGTGCAAATTATTCTTGCTCTATGTGATGGTTCGTTGGAGAATGAATTTGAGCGATTTATTCACTGCTTCTATCTGTCCATTCGCTTGAGGGTAGTAAGAGGAGGAATGCTCTTGCTTGTACCCTAACTTTTATGTCGACTCTTCCATCATACGATTCTGAAAGCGCGAGCCATGGTCAGTGACAAGCTCTTTCAAAATTTTGAACCGAGTAATAATTTGGTTGAATACAAAGTGTGCAGCTGTCTCACCGTCGGATTTAATTGTAGGCATAGCCTCAGCCCATTTCATGAAGTAATAAACAACCACTATGATATGATGATGCCCCCTAGCTGAAGCTAGGTTGCAATCCATAAAATCAAGCCCCCACTTATTGAAGGGATTGTCGATGATTATGGGATGTAACGGGGCAGGTTTCGAGTGCATATTACATGCAAACACCTGGCAAGGGTGGCACCTCTTGAGCACATCTACACAATTCTTAAAGATCGATGGCAAAAAATAACCCACTCTTAAGATTTTTTGGGCTGTAGAAAGCCCAGATAAATGACCACCACACGCCCCTCCGTGGCAATCATTCAGCACTACCTCGGCCTTTTCATGAGTTAAACAACGTCGTAAAATGAAATCTACCCCACGACGGTATAAAGTGTTATCCACTATAAGGTAATTCTTAGACACATGACGTAGTCGTTGTCATTCATCCCGTGAGAGGTGAGTAGGGACCTTCAATGTTTGTAAATATATAATGATATCCCCACACCATGGGTCTAAAGTTTAGATTAAGAAGATGTTTTCATTGACAAACGTATCTTCACAAACCAAATCCTTGACCTCGCTTGGGAAATCTGATATAAGCTCTGCAAAAATTAACGATTTCTTCAATTTTCCCAAAACAAATTCGAGATCGAATTCTTGTAGGATGACAATCCATTTATTATATTTTCCCCCAATCATCCTTTGAGTGAGGATGAATTGAAATGGATTGACATGGGCTACAACCAAGGTTTGGCAAAGGAGAATATAATGTCTCAACTGTTGAACATCATGTACGGTAGCTAAAGCAAGCTTCTCAACATGAGAATAATGAATCTCTGCATCAATAGGGTTTCGAATCAGATAGTATATGAAATGCTCTTGGAGGTCCTCATCCTCTTGAACCAAAACCATTCCAATCGTCTCCATGGTGTTATAATAATCAACCCTTAGTTAGCTACCTTAGACATTAATTAATCCACTTTTTTCTTATTTGCCTAGTTTCCATGTTCCACCTTATGCAAGTTGTCATCTACACATCCATAGTGGTGAAACTTGGTAATTTTTGACCCATGGAGCACTTGGGAAACCTCCTGGAATCAAATCTATTTTATTCCTGGCCTTCCTAGTGCCCTTCTACTTTTTCTGCTTTATTTCCTGCTTTTTCAGTGCTTTAAGGCAATTGGGAAAGTTTGACTAGGTGAGGTTAACTAGTTTTTTGTCCTCCACATCCTCCACTCTTTTCTCCTATAAAAAGCATGTATGAGTTGTCTTTCCATTACCTTTTATCTTTCCTAATTGATTTTTCCAATTCATGAGCTCCTTGACAGTTTTGGAAACTACTTTATGCACCTATGGGGGATTTGCTTAGATTTAGTAAGCCTGCTTTTGACTAGATTCGAATTGCCTCTTCATGCATTCGAATCCTTCATGTAACTATTTATTGTGGTAGCCTATGAATTTACAGGGTTGGCTATTGTGCACTTATTCAATACAGTTTAGTGTTCAGCTCCATATTCAGTCTCTTTTGTGAGTGATTTTACATGTACAATTGATAATTGTTGTGAGTGTAATTGTTCTATCACTGGGTTCAATTTCAAAATGGTATCAGAGACTTTGTATATCAATTTATCTCCTTCCAATTTGTTTTGTAGGTTCGACATCATTGACTGGGAGCCTTCTACTGACAGCCGAGACAATTTCTGAGTTATGGATCAATCTCAAAAGATCATCTTGACTCCATTTAACTTCTTTGAATGGAAAGCAGAGATGGAGATACTGTTGAGAGAGAAAGGCCTCTACAGAGTGACTATGGAAATAGAAGTAGATCCCAATGCAGCTACAGAGAAGATAAAATGGCACAACAAGAGGGATGAGGCCTATGGTCTCTTGTGTCTGAGTATATCCAGAGACCTACTTTTCCATCTTGATGGATTGACATCACCGAATGAAGTATGGGAGAAGATTGTTTATATTTTTGGAAAGACATATGAGATGAGGGGACATTAAATAAAAAATGAACTGATCTCCCTGAGTCCAAATAGTTTTGAATCCCTGCAACTCTATTTCTCCAAGTTCAAAGCACTTGTTTTGTAGCTAAAACAATGTGGGATCGAAAAGAAGGATGATCATCTGGTCTTGGCCATACTCTCAAAGCTTGGCCCTGACTATTCAGTGTTTTTTTCGACCTTATATGCCACAAAGTTGACAGCTTGAACCTGGAAGATGCCTAGCCTTGCAGATTTCATGGAATCTCTCACACAAGAGCAAGATAAACTGGTGATGATGGGAACCATCAAACCATCCAAAGACCAAGATCTAGTTTCTGGAGATTTGAGGGTGGATTCAAAAAGCAAAAAGAAAGCTAGAAAGCCACTTGATCAAAAGA
This sequence comes from Pseudotsuga menziesii, assembly GCA_001517045.1. NCBI lineage: Eukaryota > Viridiplantae > Streptophyta > Pinopsida > Pinales > Pinaceae > Pseudotsuga > Pseudotsuga menziesii. The sequence continues at coordinate 18,601 of LPNX010642770.1, forward strand.
AAGACAAGAACAAGTCTCCGGAGGAGCCTCAAGGTTCCAAGAAGAACTACCAGAAGAAGAAGAACAAAGGAGAAATGAGCAAGTGTGCATAATGTAGTGAGGGAAATCATTCTGAGAGCTCCTGCATGAAAAAGCAAATAGACATGCTGACCCAACTCTTGGAGAAGAATGGCATCTCCCTTCTAGACAGCTCAAAGAAGAGGGAATGAGGATCAAGTTCAAAAGACAGAGAGAGAGTTCATGCATTGGTTGCTGGCACATCAAACTCACCCAGTTTCATCATTGATTCTGGAGATTCAAGACATATGGCTTCGACCAAGGAGGCATTCACCTCACTTGACATGTTGAAAGGTCCACCAATAGTACTGGGAGATGACTCTCTCACTGAAATTTTGGGCCAAGGGAGGATTGATCTTGATAATGGTAAGTTCAGCAATGTGTTGTATGTTCCAGGTCTTGCCTCTAACCTCTTATCAGTGTATCAAATGACCCACACAGGGTATCCAAAGAAGGTCATATTCTCCCCTGATGAGGTTGAGATCATAGAGATCTCAAGTGGTAAAGTCATTGCAAAAGGAGTTGCAAATCATACTTAGAAGGTATACATATTCTCACACTTCCTACCCTACTCAAACCCCTCTGCTCTTCTGATTCATGCTAATGAGGCAATCAATATTTGGCATGAAATATTTGGCCACCTAAATTACAAGTATATTTCTAATCTTAGTGAAAAAGAGATGGTCATACGTTTACCAAAGATAAAATTTTCCAAAGTATTCTGCCAAGGTTGCATCCTAGGAAAACACACAGAGCAGAAATTTGAGAGAGCTAGTCATGAGAGAACCTCTGCACCCCTTGAGTTGATCGACAGTGATGCTGCTGGCCCATTCCCTCATATGTCCATGAGTCAGGCCAAATATGCATTGAATTTCATAGATGACTTTTCCAGGTATTGCTGGGTTTACTTCCTGAAACACAAGTCTGATGTTTTTGGCCTCTTCAAAGTCTTTAAGGCTTTGGTTGAAAACCAGCCTGAGAGGAAACTCAAGGTCCTCAGATATGAAAATGGTGTTGAGTATGTCAATTTTGAGTTTATTCAATATTGTGTAGATGCAGGTATTCATATGCAGCATTCTATTCCTTACACACCACAACAGTATGGTGTTGCTAAGAGGAAGAACAGATCACTGAAGGAGATGGCAACATGCATGATGGATGCTAAGACTTTGCCACCAAAGTACTGGGCTGAAGATATAAACTTGCATCCTATATTCAGAATAGGGTGCCTCATAAACAACTTGATGGTATGACTCCTTTCGAAGCATGGAGTGGGCACAAGCCAGATGTGACCCATTTCAGGATTTTTGGCTCAAGGGCTTGGGCTAGAATTCCAACAGAAAAGAGAAAGGATTTGCAGCCCCAAAGCCAAGAGTGCCTATTTGTTGGGTACTATGAAGATTCAAAAGGGTACAAGATGATAAATTTGAGCACAAACAAAGCCTTCATTGAAAGGTGTGTTCAGTTTCAAGAAGAACCCCTAGCAGCAGTGGAAGTTGGAGAAGCCTCTTCATCACCAAAACCTCTGAATGTAAGTGAAGAGATAGTTGAACATGCTAATTCTGATATGTCTGATAGTGATGAGTTTATTGCAGATCCTAAAATCCATACAAGGCCAAAATGGGCATCCAAGACCATTCATGCAGTAGGAGAGCTAACTGGGAATCCTAATGACCCTAGGAGGACTAGATCTCAATTCGAGAATGCTCTGTGCATGAAAGATCCTATGTTTGATGAGAAATGATATCTATTGGGAAATAGGGTAGACCCGGGTTTTAATCCTTTTGATTCGTACCAACAAAAGACCCACAGTGTTGGCCCTTTCAGTAACAACCAGCGAATAGGTTGCAGTCTCACCCGAAACAGCTATGGGGTGCCGCAGAATCAGGTTTCTGCAAGCAGAGAGGGATATTACTGTACCTTAGCCTTTAATAACTTCTAATCAATAACCACAGATCTCCGACATTCATATATATACAAATTCGTAGATAAATAAACGAACAATGACTTGCTTAACCCGTTACTGGGAATTCATAGCGAAGCTATTTATTAGCAGTGATCTTACTTATCAGATTTATCTAATTATTAATGCATACAAGAACATGAAGACAATAACACAAAGAACCACAACACCAGATATAACGTGGTTCACCCCCAGTGTAGGGGTTACATCCACAGAACTGTATTTTATTCAACTTTCTACAAAATCATAGCTCTTATCTGCGCCCTCAGCTGTAGATCTCCTTAAGTCCCTTAAGCTGCACACACAGCAGCAGGCCTCTACGCACACAGCTACAGAGGTCATCCATGCACACAACTGGGACTTAACCTTTCCTTACAAAATAGCCTTAGCTTCACCTTAATTCTCTTTACATCCAAAAACCTAACCTTTCTTATTTACAAAAGTGCCTATTTATATATCGCACTATTACAAAACCATGGACTTAAACCATGGGAACCGCAAACCCTAAACCCTAGAATTGCACCATGGGTTAATTACAAAAAGAGGTTTTTGACTTAGCCCCGACACCCCTAAGACTAATTTGAGTCATAACTCTACTTACAAACTCCTTTAGCTCGCGAAGATACCTACCTTAAGGACCGTTAGGGTGCACGCCCCAACAGGCCCCTAAGACTCACTAGTGTCCTGTCTCGGGACACTCTACGGCTCTTCTGGCAGACGAAATTTAGCAGCAAGGATAGCATACTGCTTGTTGAGACCACGGATGATACTGTCAGTGGACTGTTCCTTTTCCACCAACTCCTGCAGTACCTCGGCTGATGTTTCGGTAGCCCTTTGCTGTGCAAATGCATCATATTCCTTCAGGACTTTAAGTTGGGTGTCTGCAGCAGTGCTTAACTCAAATGCTTCACTAATAAGTGGCTGCATAGCATTTTCCATGTCTGTTGCGTTTGCTCTGCATAATTCAATTTCCTGCTGGAGTTCGTTGCTACGCTTTACCTTGATTATTTTCTCCATGGGTGGTAGAATCTTAATTAAAGATTTTACTACATCCAATTCTGCCTGTTTCTATCGAATGGTTTCTTGCAGTTTCCCAATTCTTGGATGTTCCTGTAGGGTATTCCAGGTCTCCACACTGTCTTGTAACAGCTTTGATGCGCTACCCACAATATCTAAAATTTTTGCTGCAGACGCTTGAATGTCTGTGCGGCGTTGGTCTTTGACCTCAGGTGGACTTTCTGGATGGATGCGAAGTTGAAGCTCCGCGATCTGGGTCTCATGCTCTACTTTGAGCTTCTCAATTTCACTGTGGGACTATTGTGCATAGTATTTCAACCTAGCCATTCTTTGCTCTCGTTCTTACACCAGCTGCACGTCGAAGTCAGGGAGACTCCGACATGCTTCATCCAGTACTCGGACCAATGTAATTTGCTTACGTTCTGCGTCCCTCTTTCGTTGTTCTGCTGCTTCCAGCTGCGCTGTGAGGCTATCATTCTACTTCCTGGTGTCGTCCAACTGGATTTGGGAATAATGATCTTGGGCCTAAATTTCTTTTGCGATAGCAGACTGGCAAAGATACAGTTCTACCATGGAAATTTTGGTGTAATCAATTCCGACTTGCATTGTCATTTCTGCGTGAGACGCCACATCAGTTGTGATAAGGGCAGCAGGGGATACTTGGCCCTTGTGTTCTCGAGCTGGCCATTGCCTTAGTTCAGGCTACGCATTTACCGGGGTACTGCTGGCTACAGTGCCGGTCGTCGATTGTGCTGCTAAAGCCTTCAGCTCCGATATGTGTTGTGTGACACCAGTGATGGCATGCAAGTGTGCAGCCACGAAATCGAACCATTTCTTGGTAAGAACTTCGGTGGACTTTGACAAGGCCTCATCAAGCTCCTCACTTGTCAAGCCAGTAGTGTCGTCGATGTTCTTATCCTTCGACGCCTTTTCTTTCTTTCGGGGCTGTGGTTTGTTCACTTCCTCTACTTCTGGTATCTTGCGCTTATCCTGCCTATTAGGGTCTGGAGTAGTTTTGACCGAGTCCTGTCCTTTGTCTTCTTCGGTTTCCTCTCCTCCACACTAGTTGCTATCATTCTGCTCTGACTCAGTCTGTTCTCTGCTGTCTTCTAGGGGGGCTTGTTATTGTGCGTTGCTAGGCCCTTCGCCCACATTGGTAACTATGGGGACTAGAATGTGAGGTTTCTTTCCTACATTTTCAACCATTCAATTGGCCAATGTTGAACTACTGCCCGGATATCACCCTCAGTGCCTACATATGGTAGCTTGAACCATTGATGATGTTCATCTGCGCGATCCTGGATGAAGGTATGATGCATGTCGGCACTGAAGGTGACTGTATCGTGATAGTGGGAGAATAACGTATGACTGAGCCGCGAGGTTTTTTCCATCTAAAAATGGATATCCATCATATAAAAAGAAAACACATAATTTTTCATCTGCTGGTGTTTTTTTATCCTGGGAAACCCATAGCGATGCATACCTTGCTGCGCCAGATGTGCTTTCCGGAGCATCAGGGAACTTTGTCTCCAGAGGTTCTCGCCATCCTACCAATGCGATAAGGACAAGTAACCATGAGTAATGGAAGGGCCTACCTTTCTCTTGTGCATCGTGAGTGTCTTCCAGGAATTCCTTCGCAATATAGTCTGCCCAGTTGTAGCTGTAACCCTTAACGCAGTTCATAGCAATTTTGATAACCGGGGTAGGTACTTCAGTTGGCTTGCACTTCCGCATGACTTTTCAGGCTAGGAGCTCCGCTGCAAAGCAGATGTGAGGTTCCCGAATCGCAGAAGTGTGATACCCACGTTTTCCCTTTGTCAGGCCGAAACGTTCCTTCATGGTCTGTGCGAGCTTTGTATCCTCATGCTTCGATGGGAATTCGGTCACCGGGTTAGGCCCTGCTCTGGGTAAACTAGTGATCCTATGAATGAGCTCGCCATTGATAGGGATTTTCTTGTCTCCTATCCATAAGTGGCCATCATGAACTAACGCCAGTAGCTGTTTGACCACTATGGTCACCTATGGGCCGCGACCAAAGTGGGGAATGTCAAGCATCTTCAGCAGACCAATGTGATCCAAGCCGGCAGCCCACCGTTTGACTTCTACCAACGTCGCCTCGTCATACTTGACATATTGCAAATATGTTTCTGGTGTGAACTACGAAAACTTGCTACGGTCACTTGTATCATGGTCGGAATACTTAAGCCGGTCTATCTTCCCTGTCATGGACCCAACCAGCTGCACACCTGGTGGCAGTGAAGGGGTACTTATTGTGAACTGCTTGCTCTGCCAAGGAGGTTTAACTCCTGGTCGAAGAGGCGGGACATATGGTGGCCGTCGTGGTGCAATATGCTCCTCCCCGTCGCTTGGTATTTCTACTAAACCAGGTGGATCCATTCCGGAATCCTGCGATGTTTTCCCAGATCGCTTGTGTCAGTCTTCGTTCCGCTTAGAATGAAATTCAGGCTTAAACTGTTTCCTAGCAGACCGTGTTTGCATTGGTGGAATCAGTGCTGGTAGGGTTTCCTCACGTGCTGCAGGCGCAGGTGGGGGGTGGACAATGTTCTTTCAGACCTGTTTGTTCAAATTCTCGCACTAAGTCCTGAAGTTCTTGATCGGCGGACATAGGTTCAATTGTGAAACTACATAATGTGAAATGACGATGCCAAAGGGTCTTCTTGTGCAATCCATCGATCATATTGGTCATAAATGTGCATTGAAGTCACCAAATCTGACAGAGATCCTGCTCCCATGGCACTAAATTTTGGTGGATACCCGTAGGATAGGCAATTAAGGCAATTAAAGTACCAGCACCGCCAAATTGACAGTGTTCCAACGTCCGACTTTTATGATGCGGTGCAACTAGTACCATAGCTGTGTCATGATAAGTACCTCCGTCAGGATAATTACCTTTGGCATATATAGACAAGTTCTGCGACCAAACTGTGAGCTTCGTTCCTGTAGCGTTTTCTGTCAGCCAGCGAGGGCAGGCCTAGGTTATTTCTTTAGCACGAGACATATTAGCGTGCTGAGGCCCAACCTCCACATACCGAGTTTCTGCCGCAAGTTCCTGGGTATGACTAACCATAGGTACCTAGTTTGTTCGAGGTACAAGTGTCCATGCCCCATAATAATGCTCCAAGTGGTCCTGCAGCCTACTCTGCCCATTGAACCTGCTGTGCACCCTCTGGAGCTGAGCCATAAATCTCAGGTGGAAGGATGTCTGACAAGCTTCCCAGCTAGAAAGGTACTTCTTATGGGCAGTCCATCTTCTGGCTGTGGTGACTCCTAATGCTGAATCCAAATTCTCCACTTTCTATGACACCAACATCTGCGTGGGTACTGGCACAATGGACTCCTATGGGTGTGTTGAACCATCAGAAGCGGTTACAGTTCTTGTCTGCGAACTAAGCCATCTGAGGGACTTGGTAATTCTTGCGCATTTATGGCCATGTAGCTCATACAGTCCATTCTTCCAGTTCTCTAAATCATCATCTGAATCCGTCATACAGGAGCTGTCACACTGCCAATCCATAATACCTACGACAGTAGGGTCAATATAATCTTCTTCCTACGCGGTGATATTATAAATGTGCTCGAGAACATCCTGGTCTTCGTCTCTGAGTGGTTCTATATATCTTTCTCCTTGGGACGGGTCTAGGGGTATGATAACTCATGTACCATTTCCTTTGAAGGTCATCTGTCTCTTCTTAAGGTTGATGATTGCAACATTTTCCATGGCCCACTCGATTCCCAACAGGGCTGGATAAGGATTGTTGTCATCAATGATCTCAATAACTTCAAAATCCGCCAGAGTACTGACCCCATAAATATCTATTGGAACACTAAGGAGTCTCCTTGGGGGCACAATCCTTTGCTTATTAGCTAACCTCAATTGTATAGGGGACCAGGCCAGGGCAGGTTTTCCCATTTGTTCCCAGGTTTTCTTGGTTAGGACATTAACTTCTGATCCTAGATCCAAAATGACATCAGTCATATCATACTCCCCTATCTGTACATTCAATCTCATTTCCCTACCAGTTCTTCAAACACGATTAACAGTTTTCTCCTTATCAACTCTTCTCTGAGGGTCTGTGAAAGCAAGAACTTTTTGCAACTCCTTTAAAGCATTCTGATTCCTCAAGAGTTTCATACAACTCTGTAAAAAGGAGGAGAGTGTACTTACTTTATCCGTCGAAGCATCTTGCGGCTGTGAGTCCTGCTGAGATTGCTGTGCAGGTACTGCTGGTGTGCTAGGGTCAACAATATCGCACTAAGCCTCCTTGACTGGCTCTTCATCTCTTGCAGTATCAAGTGCTGGGACTTTCTCGGAGGCCTTACGAACGCACGCCTCGGCAGGCTGTTTCTGCGTATTCTGTATGTGCGTCGTAGCTCCACTCCGGGTGACAACATTGATGGTTGCGGTAGGTCTCTGCTCAATGGAAATCAACTGAATATTCTGGGTAGGGCCACTGTTGCTTTCCTGAATCTTAGCTATCAGCTAGGGGCACTGCTCAATCACGTGATCTACTGCGCGGCAATACCGATAGGTTGTAGTGGGGTTTCGACAGTCACGAGCCAGATGCCTAGCTTGGTTACAGTTGTAACACATGAACTAGCCTCTACCTCTTTCGGCCAATCCACCACGGCCACGACCTCCAAAAGCACCCCCTCTAGAGGCACCACCCCGGTAACCGTAGCCATCATTACTCTACCCTTCATTTTGCACTCGGTAGGTGTCATAAGTGCGCTCTCTCATGAGGTCATAGCTACGACACTCCTCTTCATTATGCCCTACTAACTTATAGAACTTGAAATAGGGGTTATTGGGGACTTGTACATATCTCTGGAGAATATGGTAGTTTTCAGGGCGATGTTGGCCAGTGGTCCGATAGATCTCACAATATAGAACACCAGGGTTGAATTGGTTTGGCACACCCATATTCAGGTAAGTTCTGACCATAGGACACTGGTCCCTGTCGTGACCTTCTGTCTGACATTGTGTACACCAAACCTCCTCTCGACTGGTTTTAGCTTTCTTCATATTGTGAAGCTCCAGGGCCATCGCTGCTAACTGCGCTTGGATTTGAGAAATACCAGAATCATCTCCGACGGGGGCGGTCTCCAGCTTCATTGCAATTTCCAGAGCCTCTTGCTGGTCAGCAACCTTCTGTTGCATGAGTGGAGTTCTGATATGTGGTAATAATGCTGCAATAAACCATTCCTTGTGTTGCGTAGGTCCAATGGTGAAACTGACTTGATCCAGTAGAACTTTGAATCTCTGGTCAAAGTCCCACACTGATTTGTTGTGCCGTTGCTAAATCTCTTTCAGTTCAGTGATACACTGCGATTCTGATTTGGGCTTCTTAAATTATTTGATTATTGCTGCCTTGATATCATCTAAAGTAGGACCCTGAGTACTGGAGAATTTCATGAACCAGGTCAAAGCCCGGTCCCTGAAAGAAGTGACGATCTGCGCGCTTCTTACAGCTAGATCTGTAATCTTCTTAGCATTCCACACCGCTTCACATAAAAACCAGAACTGTTCTGGATCCTTTGATCCAGTTCCTTTGAAAACAGGAAGCTTAATATCATCAGCCAGGTGAGCCATGGTGGATCTGGAAGGGTTGGAAGGGGGACAGGAAGTCGAAGGGGGGGGGTTTAACTGGGGTAGACGGGCTTGCGACAGAAATACTCAGGCTAGGTTAACTGCGACAGAATTTCAAGGATAACGGAGCTGTGCGGTGGGGGTACCGGAGGGTTGCCAACCGAAGGGTGTTCTTTAGGGTCTGACTCTATAGGATTTATAGGGGAAGGTGCGGTATCCTGACCTAAGGAGTAGGATCCCAAATCTCTCTTGTGCCATTTTCCACTTCGCAGCAAACTACTTTGCTCGGCGAAGGTGTTGTCACTTGCAAACATATGTTAGTAACACAAAATCTAACATTCTGATTCAAATAGCAGTATTCTTTTTTCAGCCAATAGCATTTTAATTCTCAAACTAAATAAATTCAAAAGCTTACCCCTTGGTCCTTGGAAGAACCGTCGCTCGGCTTCACTAAAGGAAGTGCTCATGTCGATGGTGAACTCTGTCACAAAGGCCTCAAGAGTCCGCGTGGTCCAGAAATCAACCGTGCGGGAGATCTCATTGTTCACGTTTTTTATTATATTAATTCTTATGGGGGTCCAAACAGAAAACCGCCCCTCGCAGAAGTTTGTTCTTCTCTCAGCTAACCTGGATAACCACTGGTGCAACTCTATGTGGATACTACCAAAGAAAATTTCATAAGCATTACAAAAAACATACCTTTGTAAAAATTCACTTGCGCTACGACACGGATTTTTGTTCTCTTGCTCAGCGAATTTCAGATAAGTCTCATCAAGCCAATCACCGATTTCCTTCACATAGGGCCTCCAGAACATAGCCCTCGAGGTACGACGTAAACCCCTCTTGAGCAGATACTGAGTTCAACCGGCAACGGAACCAATTTGTTGGGAAATAGGGCACCCCCGGGTTTTAATCCTTTTGCTTCGCATCAACAAAAGACCCACAGTGTTGGCCCTTTCGGCAACAACCAGCGAACAGGTTGCAGTCTCACCCGAAACAACTATGGGGTGCCGCAGAATTAGGTTTCTGCAAGCAGAGAGGGATATTACTGTACCTTAGCCTTTAATAACTTCTAATTAATAACCACAGAGCTCCGAAATTCATATATATACAACTTCGTAGATAAATAAATGAATAGTGACTTGCTTAACCCGTTACTGGGAATTCACAGCGAAGCTATTTATTAACAGTGATCTTACTTATCAGATTTATCTAATTATTAATATATACAAGAACATGAAGACAATAACACAAAGAACCACAACACCAGATATAACGTGGTTCACCCCCAGTGTAGGGGTTACGTCCACAGAACTGTATTTTATTCAACTTTCTACAAAATCACAATTCTGATCTGCGCCCTCAGCTACAGATCTCCTCAAGTCCCTTAAGCCGTGCACACAGCAGAAGGCCTCTGCGCACATAGCTGCATATTTCCCTTAATCTCTTATAAAACCCACTGCACACACAGCTGCAGAGGTCGTCCATGCACACAGCTGGGACTTAACCTTTCCTTACAAAATAGCCTTAGCTTCGCCTTAATTCTCTTTACATCCAAAAACCTAACCTTTCTTATTTACAAAAGTGCCTATTTATATATCGCACTATTACAAAACCATAGACTTAAACCATGGGCACCGTAAACCCTCAACCCTAGACTTGCACCATGGGTTAATTACAAAAAGAGTGCTTTGACTTAGCCCCGACACCCCTAAGACTAATTTGAGTCATAACTCCGCTTACAAACTCCTTTAGCTCGTGAAGATACCTACCTTAAGGACCGTTAGGGTGCGCGCCCCAACAATATCTGATGGTGGAATCAACTCCTCAAACATATGAATATGCAGCAGAAGATCCAAGATGGCAAGCAGCCATGAAGGAAGAGTTCAGCTCACTCCAAAAGAGCAACACTTGGGAGCTGGTTGATCTTCCCCCAGGGAGGAAGCTAGTTCAGTGTAAGTGGCTGTACAAGACCAAATTTGCTGTTGATGGTTCACCTTTGAAGTACAAGGCCATATTGGTAGCTAAGGGCTACTCACAAGTTCATGGCATAGATTACAATGAGACCTTTGCACCAATGGCAAAGATGGACTCCATTAGGCTAGCCTTAGCCATTGCAGCTTCAAATCAATGGGAGGTACATCACATCGATGTAAAGTGTGCCTTCCTGAATGGAGATCTCACTGAAGAGATATACATGTATCAGCCTCAAGGATTTTCTACTAACCCATCTCTTGTGTGCAGGCTAAAGAAGTCATTGTATGGGCTAAAGCAAGCCCCCAGGGCTTGGTATGCCAAGATTGATAGCTTTCTGCTATCACTGAATTTTGTTCGATGTAAATCAGATCCAAATGTATATTTGAAGTTGATTAATGGTTCATTAATGATCATTTTGTTATATGTTGATGACCGTCTCATTACAAGAAGCTCAAAGGATGAAATTGCTTCCTTGAAGGGTGCAATGAACCAAGCCTTCTCCATGACAGATTTGGGGCTCTTGAGCCAATTCTTGGGGCTTGAGATTGCTCAAACCAAAGCTGGAATCAAGGTGCACCAGTCCAATTATGCCTTGGATTTGCTGAAAAAATTCAGAATGAAGGATTGCAAGCCAAGCAAGACTCCTTTCCTTTCAGGAGTGAAGCTTGAAGAAGCTGATTCTTCACCTATGGTAAACAATACACTGTATAGGCAATTGATTGGATGTTTGTTGTATCTTACACATACTAGACCTGATATTTCTTATGCAGTAAGTGTGGCTTCTAGATACATGGATCAGCCTCATGAGATCCATTGGAAATCAGCCAAAAGGATCCTTAACTTTGTTCAGGGAACAAGGACACATGGGATCTTCTATAAAGCTAAATCTGATCTTGATTTGATTGGGTTTGCTGATAGTGATTAGGCAGGTGAAAACACAGGCATAAAGTACACATTAGGATATGTGTTCATGCTTACAGAAGGGCCAATCAGCTGTTCAATCAAGAAATAGAGTTCCATTGCACTCTCATCTACAGAAGCAGTGTAGAAATTCAGTCCTGCAATAGATTAATTTCACTCACAACAATTAACAATTGATCATGCAAAATTGCTCACAAAAGAGACTGAATATGGAGCTGTAACACAAAATTATATTAACTGAGTGTACAATAGCCAACCCTGTAATAACATAGGTTTCTGAATAAATAGAATACATCAAGAAAATGAATGCATGAGGAAACATCCAAATCTAGCATAAAGCAGGCTTACCAAAAATAAGCAAATCCCCCATAGGTGTAAAAAGCTGATCCCAAATCTGTCATGGAGCTCACGAATTGGCAAGGGCACATGGGAAAGCTAAAGAGTGATGAAATGGAAGCTCATACATGCTTTTGCATGGAGAAAAGAGTGGAGGATGAAGAGGACAAAAAACTAGTTCACCTCACCTAGTCTAGCTTTCCTATGTGCCTTAAAACACTAAAAAAGCATGCAATAAAGCAGAAAAAGCAGATAGGCACCTAGGAGGCCAGGAATAAAGAAGATTTGATTCCTAAGGCTTTCCCAAGTGCTACATGAGTCAAATATGGCAAGTTTGACCTCTATGGATAGGAAAATAGCAACTTGCACAAGGTGGGACACATGAACTAGGCAAATAAGACAAAAATAAATGAATTAATGTCTAAGTGGGTAAACTATGGGTTGATTATTCTAACACCCCCCCTTAAGCCTGAATTTATGAGTAATATATCAATAATATAGGGCCTAGCAACAAGGCTTAGTCACCCTTTTACATACTGCAAGTCCATACAACCAAGGAAAGAGGCAAAACCAACTTGGGAAAATCCTCCCTTAAACATGGTCTGTAAAACAAAATTGCAGAATCTTGTCTCCACTCATGCTTTCACAGCATGATCAGAAATCCCCAACAGTGATTTGAGATTGCTGAAGGTCTTCTCACAAAATGGTTTTGTGAAGATATCAGCTACTTGTTCTGAAGATGAACAGAAGAGTAGGTGAATGGTGCCATCATGCACAAGCTCTATGATGTAGTGCATGTGAATCTCAATGTGTCTGGTTCTCTGCTTCTAAACTGGATCTTTGTAGATTCAAATGGTACTTTAGTTATCATAGTATATGGTAGTGGATTACTCAGGTTCGAAGCCACACTCTCCAAGTAATCCTTGCAACCATAAACATTGAGTTGCTGCATTAACAACTCCTCTGTACTCGGCTTCTGTAGATGAGAGTGCAATGGCACTCTGTTTCTTGCTTGACCAGCTGATTGGACCTTCTACAAGCATGAACACATATCCTGAAGTGGACTTTCTATCTGTGCTATCACCTGCCCAATCACTGTCAGTAAATCCTAGTTGAAGTAGATCCTAGTTGAAGTAGATCCTAGTTGAGCTTTCCAACTTCAGCTTGAATTGATAGATTACTTCCTCGACAACAAGTAAACAATACAAGCATACTATATATATTGGTTTTAGATCTATTCTAGCATATATAATCAACAATGTATAAGCATTTGAAAACATCCATGGATAAAATATTCATTCAAACACACATTATTAGATAGGAAAAGATATTTCTATTAATATAAAATCAGAGATTACAATGGATACAACCTCTGTCGGTACCTCTGCAAATTGGAGAAACTAAATCCCCCACTTGGGCCTCCACCACCTCAATCCTCCATCTCTCGATAGCAAGCTCACAAGCAAAAGGAAAGCTTGGGAAGAACACAAAAGTGCTCCAAGGGACAAAGGGATGTAGACTCAAGCATAAGTTCCGGCAACAATGGACTATAGTTTCTTTCCTCTCAATTCTCTCATATGGCTTCAATGTAGCATAGAGTTTCTTATATATATTTTCAAAGGGGTAATGAAAGGTCAAATCCGAGTGATCTCAAGGCATAGGGAAGGCCAGGAGTCAAGTGAGTTGAATCCATGTCAAGGAAAACTCCAAAAAGATTTGGATTATGCACACATCCCGATGTACGCAGTTTTAGGGGTCAAACTCGTGTATATACATGATTAAAGGTTGAAAATTCATGTGTATCATTTTTCACATGTTTTTAGGGATGATCAAGGAAACATGAAAGGACAAAAAATGGTCCAAAGGGTCCAAGGAGTCTATAGAGCGACAGGGGAAGGCCATACAAAGTGTGATTCACCTGGAGTGGTAAAATCATCTATAACACCAACACTCAACCTTGTCATTTTAGGGCATCACCAGCTTCCTTAATTTGAAAAATAAAAAATATAACATAAATAAATATGGAAAAATAATGCTGCACTAGACACACGTTTTATCTACAACTCTATATAATTTTTTTCACAAAATTCCACCATTTGCACACGAAACGAGTGGACCAACGCAAACATATTCATTATTTTTGGGGAAAAATATAACATACCAACCTTATAAGAACCTCATTTTTTGGGATTTATGCTTAGTTTCCATAAATAAAAGTTATATATTCTGGAAGGTAATCTGATTTTCCACGTTTCATATTCTTACACCATATTCAAAAACGTTGTGTAGGTACCTCTAATATTTATTTTTGACGTTCATATTTCTATTTTTCCAAAATTCCATTGCAACAAACCCATCATAAGTGACCAGTATTAGCTTGCACCACCCCTCTCAATTCTCTCATATGGCTTCAATGTACCATAGAGTTTCTTATATATCTTTTCAAAGGGGTAATGAAAGGTCAAATCCGAGTGATCTCAAGGCATAGGGAAGGCCAGGAGTCAAGTGAGTCGAATCCATGTCAAGGAAAACTCCAAAAAGATTTGGATTATGCACACATCCCGATGTACGCAGTTTTAGGGGTCAAACCTGCGTATATACACGATTAAAGGTTGAAAATTCATGTGTATCATTTTTCACATGTTTTTAGGGATGATCAAGGAAACATGAAAGGACAAAAAATGGTCCAAGGGGTCCAAGGAGTCTGTAGAGCGACAGGGGAAGGCTATACAAAGTGTGATTCACCCGGAGTGGTAAAATCATCTATAACACCAACACTGAACCTTGTCATTTTAGGGCATCACCAGCTTCCTTAATTTGAAAAATAAAAAATATAACATAAATAAATATGGAAAAATAATGC
>LPNX010642771.1:0-54528 GCA_001517045.1 Pseudotsuga menziesii
GGTCTTGAAGCAAGTACTAGGTTTTTTGATGTCCTCCATTTTTTATTTGATGATTTTATGCCAATTTTCATCGTGTCTGATTTTTTTTGCCCCTCTTACAATTAACACGATAAGATGACCTTTGTGGTTTATATAGTTGGTTAGCTTTAGAATTATTCCCTGGTGTGAGTGATATTTGATGTTTCCTTGCCCTTTTTCCATCCCTTGGTTTCATCAAATCATTGAGGAAGGCATGATATAGTTAATTTAAGAGCCTTTTGATTTGTGCGAATAGGCTTTTTTGGTTCTTTCTACTATGGGATTGCCTTAGGGTTGAAAATTAGTATGGGAAAACAATTTAGCGTTGCCTTAGGGTTGAAAATTAATATGGGAAAACAAGCATCATCAAGACGAGCTAAAAGGAATAAATCAACAAATATTATAGACTGATATAAATGTACTTAAAACATTCTTTTCATTCTTGAATGTGCCAAGTAGCATAGCTGGAAATGTTCGCTCTTCACCACCATGGATTATATATATATATATATATATATATATATATATATATATATATATATATATGATTGTTGTAGGTTACCACTGGGAATTATGCCTCTGAAGTGCTGGCTTATGCACTACAGAGTAACACTGAAGAGGTTAAAAGATCCACTCTACAGGATCTCCAAGAACTCAACATCATTATTTGTCCATTACTGTAAAGGCGATGTACTAGAATATTTGCCTGGAATTGTTGATTTCACCATGATGTTGAATGTAAATGATAAACAGAGAGGAGCACTGAGCAAGCTACAACACTTTGTAGGAAATTGAATGAGTATAGATATAATGTCTGGAGCAGTCTGCATACATCCTTCACTTGAATGATGTTAGTTCTTGGCAATCCTAACATCATTCAAGTGAAGGATGTATGCACACTGCTGCAATATCATGATTCGACTATGAGGTGCTTAGTTGACTGGAGATTGGGTTAGGTAATACTTTTCCATTAATGGAAAATCATGAATCTTATGGTTTATGCTTTGGGCCTTGAAGCAAGTACTAGGTATTTTGATGTCCTCTATTTTTTATTTGAACATTTTATGTCAATTTTCACCGTGTCTGATTTGTTTTGTCCCTCTTACAATTAACATGATAAGATGACCTTTGTGGTTTAGACAGTTGGTTAGCTTTAGAATTATTCCCTAGTGTGAGTGAGATTTAGTGTTTCCTTGCCCTTTTTCCATCCCCTTGGTTTCATCAAATCATTGAGGAAGGCATGATATGGTTAATTTAAGAGCCTTTTGATTTGTGGGGTATAGTCTTTTTTGGTTCTTTCTACTATGGGATTGCCTTAGGGTTGAAAATTAGTATGGGAAAACAAGTTAGCATTGCCTTAGGGTTGAAAATTAATATGGGAAAACAAGCATCATCAAGACAAGCTATAAATCAACAAATATTATAGAATGATATAAATGTATTTAAAACATTATTTTCATTCTCAAACGTGCCAAGTAGCAGATCTAGAAATGTATGCTCTTCACCACCATGGATTATATATATGATTGTTGTAGGTTACCACTGGGAAATATGCCTCTGAATTGTTGGCTTATGCACTACAGAGTAGCACTGAAGAGGTTAAAACATCCACTCTATAGGATCTCCAAGAACTCAACATCATTATTTGTCCATTACTGTAAAGACGATGTACTAGAATATTTTCCTGGACTTGTTGATTTCACCGTGATGTTGAACATAAATGATAAACAAAGAGGAGCACTAAGCAAGCTACAACACTTTGTAGGAAATCGAATGAGTAGAGATATAATGTCTGGAGCAGTATGCATACATCCTTCACTTGAATGATGTTAGTTAATCTTGGCAATCCTAACATCATTCAAGTGAAGGATGTATGCACACTGCTGCAATATCATGATTCGACCATGAGGTGCTTAGTTGACTGGAAATTGGGTTAGGTAATACTTTTCCATTAATGGACAATCATGAATCTTATGGTTTATGCTTTGGGTCTTGAAGCAAGTACTAGGTATTTTGATGTCCACTATTTTTTATTTGAACATTTTATGTCAATTTTCACCGTGTCTGATTTTTTTTTGTCCCTCTTACAATTAACACGATAAGATGACCTTTGTGGTTTATACAGTTGGTTAGCTTTAGAATTATTCCCTGGTGTGAATGATATTTAGTGTTTCCTTGCCCTTTTTCCATCCCCTTGGTTTCATCAAATCATTGAGGAAGGCATGATATGGTTAATTTAAGAGCCTTTTGATTTGTGGGGTATAGTCTTTTTTGGTTCTTTCTACTATGGGATTGCCTTAAGGTTGCCTTAGGGTTGAAAATTAGTATGGGAAAACAAGTTAGTGTTGCCTTAGGGTTGAAAATTAATATGGGAAAACAAGCATCATCAAGAGAAGCTAAAAGGAATAAATCAGCAAATATTACAGACTGATATAAATGTATTTAAAACATTCTTTTCATTTCATTCTTGAACGTGCCAGGTAGCAGATCTGGAAATGTTCGCTCTTCACCACCATGGATTATATATATATATATATATATATATATGATTGTTGTAGGTTACCACTGGGAAATATGCCTCTGAAGTGTTGGCTTATGCACTACAGAGTAGCACTAATGAAGAGGTTAAAACATCCACTCTACATGATCTCCAAGAACTCAACCTCATTATTTGTCCATTACTGTAAAGGCATTGTACTAGAATATTTTCCTGGAATTGTTGATTTCACGATGAAGTTGAATGTAAATGATAAACAAACAGGACCACTATGCAAGCTACAACACTTTATAGTAAACCGAATGAGTAGAGATATAATGTCTGTAGCATTCTGCATACATCCTTCACTTGAATGATGTTAGTTCTTGGCGACCATGTATAGTGGATGTTTTAACCTCTTTAGTGCTACTCTGTACTGCATATATATATATAATCCATGGTGGTGAAGAGTGGACATTTCACTTGAATGATGTTTGGGTCTTGAAGCAAGTACTAGGTATTTTGATGTCCTCCATTTTTTATTTGATCATTTTATGCCAATTTTCATCGTGTCTGATTTTTTTTTGCCCCTCTTACAATTAACAGGATGAGATGACCTTTGTGGTTTAGACAGTTTGTTAGCTTTAGAATTATTCCATGGTGTGAGTGATATTTGATGTTTCCTTTCCCTTTTTCCATCCCCTTGTTTTCATCAAATCATTGACGAAGGCATGATATGGTTAATTTAAGAGCCTTTTGATTTGTGGGGTATAGTATTTTTTGGTTCTTTCTACTATGGGATTGCCTTAGGGTTGAAAATTAGTATGGGAAAACAAGTTAGCGTTTCCTTAGGGTTGAAAATTAATATGTGAAAACAAGCATCATCATGAATATACATACTAGATCCGCATAAAACTTTGTTTCATAGAGCAGTATGGGTGAAAAATAGAAGACTACAAATCAATGATAAGTTAGGGATAATCTTCGTTATAAAAGGACCTTTGGGTAGGTAGAACAAGGCATCAATTGTTGTTATTTTTGGATTATTTAATTTTATAAATTTCTAAGGTTTTCTAGTTTATAAAAACGTAGATCTAATCTAACACTACACTAATCACGTAAATGCATCTATTTACACATGAAATACTAAAATTTGATCAAAATGACAAATCTTAGGGTTTTTGTGAAATTTACTTCAAACCCAAGGCCATGAGGGATGGTGATCAACCTCCCTCTTGGAATATTTCCCTAAGGCTCACCAACTAGTACTTCCAAAAACAACCTATAGGGTTTGTTGGAGGATCCTAATTAGGGAAAAATTCAGAGATCTAAGGACAAACAAGAGAAAATTCCTTCAAGAGGATGTTTTATAGCATGTAAAAGTTGACAAAAGTTGGTAAAAATCCCTAATTAAGAGAAAACACAGCATTACAACCACCATTCAATCCATAGAAGAATAATTTCACCAAACTTTACCAATGGAGCAACCAAGAAAACCCTAGATCCTCCTTGTGCTTGTGTTCTTCCAACAATGCTAGCATCAATCTTGCATGTGCATGAAACCCTAGAATCCACCCATCATTTTACCATAAATCCAAAGAAGAAATAGTAATATATTTGATAAGTTTCCCCTGTGAATCCATAGGCAAGCCTATATCAGAGCATCTTCCTCGCATGAAATATTTTGCTAGATCAATTGATTTGCAGATAATGGTGCTTCCACATGATTCAATATTGTAATTGCAAGAGGAACTTCACAAACATTTATAGATTCTCAACCAGTCATAAAAGGACAAGCAAGCATACATTTACCAGAATCCCAACAACTATTTAAAGGATCAAAGACAATCACCTGTCTCTTCTATTGAACAATCCTAGAGTGAAATTATGCTGCATATAACTTGATTTTAGCTGTGTTATTGGATCCACCACCCTAGTGTGTAGGATCCGCTAACAATTGCAATAGGTTGATCTACCATAGCTACCAAACTAGGCATATGTGTTGTTTTGGTGGAAGGACTGTTAATGTTCAAAGGTGTTACTGAATCTATAATACTTCCAGTTGATGCAACTCTTATTGCAATGGGGACCATAAGAAGAGAGTTTGATCTATCTTGGACAAACGAAATTGAAGGCTGGAGCTGTTCATTCTACAGACCAAGATCACTTGAATTAATTCCAGTCACTAAGGTAGAAAGAGTTGCCATACCTAGTTGTTTCTCCCTCTGTTTCCTGACTACTACAGAGGATTTCACGTTATATGATGGTCAAAGAGAAGTAGTAGACACATATACAAATGTGAGAGGTTGTGATAGTTCCCCTGATTTTGACAACGGTGTTGACTGTAGAGCACCTCTAACCTCTGCTTTTTGGAATTCCCTGGAACTTTTGACCAATTTTATATTTTGGAAAAGGTCATGCCTTTTTTTACCCATTTGACCTAGTTGGCCTTTTCTTCCTTAAGGTTCGATATGCTATTGCACGATATGATATAGCATATCAATCACTTTTTCTGCACTTGTTGCATTTATGAAGTTATTTGTAAGTAACAGAACTTCAGGCTCTAGCCCTTATCTTTAATTGACAACTAAATTATTTTTATATCCTTTATATTGTCCTGAGTTCTTCTCAAGTGATTTATATCTCCATTGGGCATCCACAAACTACTTATATTTTACATTTTAGTCCTTCGGTTGAATTGGACTTGAGCATGCATTTTATTTATATGTTTGACAAAATGATTCTATATCATCACTCATTTGGACATGTTGAGTGAAAATCTATCATATCTAAAACACTAATTAGATTATTTTGATGCATAAAATTCAATGATCACAGGCAGAGTGTGTGCTCTAGAATGAAAAGGATATATAGAAGCATACCATACTGATATGTCGTAAGAGTTGTTAGGTAAAGAAATATAAATGATAAGGATATAGATTATTTACATATTTATTGGAACAATATCCACCATTATTTGTTTGAAGGATATTGATCCCCTTACCAGATTGTTTCTCTGCAAGAGCTTTAAAATCTCGAAGAAAACCAAACACATCAGATTTGTGTTTTAAGAAGTAGACCCCTGTGTATATAGAGATGTAATCAATGAAGGTTATAACTTAGTACGTATATTTATTTATTCATAGATAGGTGAGGAAAGGGACTAGTAATGTCACCGGGCACAAAATCAAGAAGTGATGTGGCTCTCTTAGCCTTTCCTTTCTCAAATCTCTCTTCAAGGTGCCTACCAAGAGTATATATTGGAAAAACTCTATCTAAGAAGGATATAGGTGGCAACCCCCACTATCCCGTCTTGTTTGATTAATTGATGCAATTAACGTAAGTTAATCTTCCCAAACATATCATGCCATAACTTACTAACATCATTAGAATGCATTAAAAAAGATAAAGTAGGAGTTTTAAGTAAAAACTTTGAAAAAACATACAATTTATTTTTGTGATAAACTTTTCTAAGTGAAATATTTCAATTTTTTTTTGGTTAAATCTACCAACAGGCATCGCTTTTTCGACGGTGTTCCGATGCTTCTATGAAACATCCGACACATGAAGGAAACGCTCAACCGACGCTTTGTATTAACCTTTCGACGACAGTGTCATGACTCCGACACTTCAGCCTGTCGGACGATCGACGCTTCAAGTGTTAGTAGGCATCGAAAATACGATGCATTCTTGATAAAAACATCAATGATATTGCCATGACTTCGACACTTCTACCTGTCGGAAGGTCGACCCTTCAAGTGTCGGTAGGCGTCGGATTTCCAACGGTTTATGCAAGTTTTGATTGACGCTTTGAAAGAGGAAACTGTCAAATAGGTGACACCATGGTGTGTCGGATCTTCGACCCACTTTGGTAGCCTGTCGAATATCTGATGTTATGCCACCGACGGCAAAAAAAAGTGTATGTGTTGAAGATGCGACAGAGAAGTGTTGAAATTTAGACATGCAAGGTGTTGGATTTTAGGTTGAAATTCTGTTGTGAGAGATAGCGGCAGGGGGTGGTACCTCTGGTATCCTGTACAAATTATTTCCCAACGTAATAATAACAACGCGAGGCTGAGACTCATACACAGCATGTCACTTCCATAAGTATGGTTGACCTAATAATACATTACAAACATCAAGAGGAGCAATATCACATAACACCTCATCAATGAAGGGCTTGATGCTGTAGGGAAGGTGGCACTGCTGGCTGACGCGGAGATCTCGCCCTTGGTGAAGCCACTCGATGGTGTACGACTGCAGGTGTGCTGTGTTCGGCAAACCCAACCGCTTCATGACCTATGCTGAAATCAGGTTCTTTTGGATCCCACTGTCGACAATGAATTGTAGCGAGGAACCCTTTATCCACATCTGGGAGTGGAAAAGACGCTCCTCCTCCTCTGAATATTTTGGTTCTCCCTTTTGGATCTTCGTGCTGGCAACGACGGCGTTGTGCTCTGCATCGATAATATTCTTCCCCCTGTCATTCCCCTTCTTGGGTTCTGATTCAGTGTCAGAGTATGCATTTGATTCATATGCCTTTATCTTGGCCACCAGTGACTGCTTAGCCTGACACTCACTTGTGTTGTGAGTGGGGATCTTATGGAACTCACACCAATTTCCTGCTTCCTTCTTCGGCTTTGCAGTGTTGCTCTTTGCTTGCGGCTTTGGAAATTTTTCTTGAGTCGCCATGCCTTGGATGTGTCCTTGGTTCTGCAGTTGGGGGGCACCTTTCCGTTTCTTCTGATTCATAGATCCAAAGTCTCGCTTTTTTTGTTTGAATTTTTGCTCAATTTTGGCAGCATACCGATATGCCGTACCAAGCGAGGAGATGTTGATGAACTCCATTTCCTCCTGAATGTATATGTGCAGAAAACTGCGGTACTTTAGCACCAAATGTTTCTCTGAATATTTGATACCCAACTTGGTGTGCAGGGTATGGAACAGATTTGTTAGCTCATGCACATCTTGATCTCTTTGCTGTCGCAGCATAGTCCATTGGATGTACTTGTCCTCATAGCTCCCCACCGAATAATATTGTCCCTTTATGGCCTCTCAGAAAAAATTCCAAGTGGGTACGACCAAGAACAAAGAGGGTTCCTCCTCGTCCTTTCTCTCACAATAGGTTTCCCACTAGTCCTTGACATGAGGGGCAGCTTTGAGTAGAGAAAAAGCAATCTTTTCCCGGTCAGAAAATTCATGAACCGAGAAATATCCTTCTAATAGATTTAACCATCTATCTACGACATCTAGATCTATTCGACCATCAAATATGGGAATGTTGAAGTTTACTTATACTTAAAAGGGGTTGCACCTCTAGAGTGGCTGCTAGATGCAGATGCGCTTCCAATGGGAAGTCATTGAAGGATCTGGGCAAAGTTATCCATCATCACGTTCCTTTGTTTTTCAAGGGCCTCCTCGAGCAACATTTTGATAGGATCTTCTATGCCCTCGTCTTTCTTTTCATCCCCCATGGGTGGCCGTCGGGATTTGCAAGGTTGATCTTGCAAATGTTCAACTAGATCGAGCCCTAACTCTTTATACTCCACCCTCATTGGGGACATGCAAAGAAAGATCGAGAAAGAGCAGATTGCTCTGATACCACTGATCCAAATTTATGCAGGAACGCAACATAATACACAAATAAACAAGAAACAAATATGCAGCGGAAATAACACTTCATTTCATTAATCAATAACTGAAACTTGTTTACATACAGAATGGAAATAAACTAGCTAGAGTGCTGGTAGCTTATCTCTGAGAAGAGATGTGGCGACTACATGCCTCTGAGCTCTGTGTTACAATGAGGCTCGAAGGCCTATATATTATTGAGAAATAATGGAAACCCTACATATCCAAAAACCTAACCCTGGGAGGTGAAACGCCTTAATGTGGGCCCCGTTGGGTAACTTGGTACATAAATTTCTCGGGGTTGTAACTTTACCATACTACCTCCGTTTGATGCGCATGATACATCGTTAGAAAGATCTGTTTAAGGACTACATCCATAAACAACAAATATGAAGTCCAAAACAAACTCATATTTGCCCGACCATTCGATGCCGAAAAAACGTCATTTAGGGCCTCAAAACGGCTCCGAAAGTTTAGGACCCAAAAACTGCCAAAAATAGTAAATTGTGCTACAATTCAGGAAAATGGAAAACTGAAAGAAACAATGGTGGGGGTCCAAGAGGAATACGTGGGTGGCCACCAATATCCTCCTGGATCACACACCCACACACACACATATATTCACGACAAAATACACTAAACTCTAGGTTTAGAAGCCATGATCGAAGGTGGAGGTGCTATCTGGGTTTCTTGAAAGCTTAGTCAAGGGTTTTTTTTTCACATCTACAAAAACAGATGAAAATGAGCACATTCTCTCTCTCTCTCTCTCTCTCTCTCCATATATATATATATATATATATAGAGAGAGAGAGAGAGAGAGTTTCTTTAACCCAAGTAATTCCTCAATCAAGGGTCTCCCCCCCCCTCTCTCTCTCTCGCATATGCACATGCATGCCCCCTCTCTCCCTCTCCCTCTCCCTCTCCCTTTCTCTCACACTCTCTCCCCCCTGCCCCCCCTCTATCCCTCCCTCTCTCCCTCTCTCTATATCCCTCCCTCTCTCCCCCATATATATATATATATATATATATATATAGAGAGAGAGAGAGAGAGAGAGAGAGAGAGAGAGAGAGAGAGAGAGAGAGAGAGAGAGAGAGTACATGCCCTGGACATTGTAGGGGTATGTTGGGTAGTGTAGGAGGATGGGAGACTAAGGGCATGTCGACTGCTCTAAAATAGAATCAATAATAAACAAATCTAGTGGAAAATTTCATTATTTCGCTAGTTCAATAGACAAGTCTCATAATATCCTTGTATATAATATAAATGCCTTACAATATAGAAAATCATTAAATTTGTGCTCTACTTAAGTTTCTAATTAACTTTCAAACATCTACATATTTGTTCATGGGCTAGTTGTAAAAGTGAGAAAAACTTCATCCATAGTCAATATAGTGCTCTCTCTCTCTCCATTTCTTCCCCCTCCTCTCTCTCTCCCCCCTTTATCTCTCTCTCTCTCCCCCCTTCTCTCTCTCTCTCTAATTAACTTTAAAACATCTAGACATGTGCTCATGGAGTAATTGTAAAAGTGAAAAAACTTCATCCATAATCAATATAGTGGCCATTCAACTTTTTTAGAGAGTTATTTTAAAAGTGCTTGAGACTTAAAATTATTAAATAGATGTGTACATTTATAAAGACCTAAGAAATCTTGAGGCTTAAGGCTTAGCTCAATTGGTTCATGTGGGGGTTTGTCCTCATCAAGTATTGGGTTCAAATCTCATGGGGAGGGGTTAATGGTGGGAACCACTTGTGGGGGATTTCACTTCCCTACTGGGCATTCAAACTATAAATGAGGCTTGTATTTAATTTTATAAAAAATTCCAAATTCAATTATATTTTTATCTTGGATTGTTTAAATAAAACTAATATTTTTGTTTTTGATCTTTAATAGATCATAAAATTTAAAATATATATTATTTTTATTTAAATATTTTTACATTTTGTATCCGGATGCGGGTTCCCACTTGTCCAATCGACAACGCAGGGCACCTCGGGACGAGGGACGACAATGTGGCATCCTGCATGCTGGGCCCTCTTTCTCCCCCTCCCATGCAACAATTAAGGAGCATTCACAACACATAGGATAGCGTCCTGGCTGGAAAAGGTGAAAGGGATTGACAATTAATGGTTTTGTCCTGGGATGATCAGGCAGTCCCGTCTGGTGATGGAAGAGCCACCTCTGCATTAAATTCCCTCCTATGGCCTCTGAACTGGTTCGTGTGTCCGACAGGTTTAAGGAACATAAACATGAGGCCCTTTGGCTCATTCTCCCACTCCTAGTTTTTGTTAGCAGTGATTTCTCTCAACTTTTTTCGGGTCCTCCTACTTGGTTTTCTTCATAGCTGAGCTTCCTGGATCACCATCTGCACATGCAACAACACTCAATACTTCGGGCTCTGGTTAGCAGGGTTGGTACCCAGCCTTATAATCAACTCACCATGTCTCTGCAACGTGGAACCCCTCGCTGGGGTAGCACTGGATGTAGTCGTGCTTAGCGCATCATGGGAATGATGATGAAAGAAGGTTATGATACCGATTTCTCCTTTCCTATGAGAGTCATGATTGATGAATGGGAAGCTTTCTTGGTTACCGAGCACTTGGCTAAAGGCAGGGAGGGAAACCCAATAAATCACTGCTGGCTTATAAAAAACATGATGGGAACCTTAATGGAGGAAATGGTAAGTAACTTGAACTATACTTGCAGCTCTGTGCTCTCCGCAAAGAGCAAGTTGATTGAACTTGACGCCCAACTCAACAGGTTGGATGCGACTTCTGCTTTGAAATGCTTAGCCATTGGGCTTTGTATAATAGGCAACGTTGAATGGGGAAGTGGTAGTGCTACCAGGGGACTATCACTGGATAGGAGCTCGGTTCCTGTGACGACTACAATGATGAACGTTCTTTTCCCAATGCCAACCACTATCGTGCCATTGTTCAATAAGCACATCCACTAAAATGAGGTACATGTCCGAAAATATTCTCCACTTCTTGCCAACCTGCTAGACACTACTACAGATGAATATTTCTAGGGGGGTTTCCCCATCCTAGAGGAAGTTCCTCCCTAGTTTGTTCCCAATGAAGACCAAGAAGCTGACTTTGCCTATTATCGGTTCCACCTGCTATTTTAAGTTTTTATGTTTTAATTTGCTTTCCAAGCTCCTGTTTTATGAGTCTATGAACAATACCAGTATAGATTTTGCGTTTATAGTTTTGGCCCCCATTGGTTTATGGGATTTTTTCCATATAAATGCAAGACAAGTCCTTAGCGATGACTAGCTGGGGTTGTGGCTCCTTTGTTTCAGACCACCCCAAAGATGTGTTAGTGATGTAATTTTTGTTTTAGTAGTTTAATACAATATGTAGACTTACAAAACAAAATTACATTTTGAAATTATTTTTATTCAAATAGATAGAAAAATATATATACATTAATTTGATAATTATAGATGGAGTTGAAGGCACAATGTATTATTCATTTTTTCACAACATCAAATTTTAAGAGATAGTGTTCTTCCTATGCTTGCTCATAGTCCTTTTAAATGTTTGGAGTATATGGCCTTACGGTTAACATTGTTTGGAATTGTTGATAAGTTTAGTGCATGTCTCATGGGTTATATTTGGCTTGTGGGCGTTATCTAAGGAATGTCTTTAAATAGACCTCAGATTGATGTGTTAGATATCTATGTGATGTGATAAGATAGTTTTGGTTGCAAACTTTTGTTGAATTTTTTGGGTTATCCTTCATGTGTGGTTGTTATTTATGTGATGTCTTATAATGGCTTTGTGGTGCAAATCCTTAAGTTGATGTAATGTCATCCTTTCCATTTAAATACTAACAACATAGTAACTTTGAAATGCAAATTCATAAGCCAATATGATATTATCATCCATTATAGTAAAGTCATTGACCACATTAATGTTATACCTTATAAATAGTCTTTAACTTATGGGTGTTAAGATAGCCTTCATGTTTGGGGTCACTTTAAGGTAGTGGTTGAACATGTGGTTCCACAAAGAGAGATTATATTTAATGATCTCATGACCCATGTACACATAAGTGGATTAAATCCCAACCCCATATCCTCCTAACATTATGCCTATGGAGATAGAATAGATAGTAAATGAATGTACCGGTAGGTTGGGGTCAGTTTGAGGTAGTGGTTGAACATGTGGTTCCACCAAGAGAGATTATATTAAATGATCTCATGACCCATGTACACATAAGTGAATTAAAGCCCACCCCCCATGTCTTCCAAACATTATGCCTATGGAAATAGAATAGATAGTAAATGAATTCACCCTTAAGTCATTAAAAAGAAAGCTTTTATATTAAATCTCTATGTGTTGATTCTAAACTTTATAAAAAGAATCATCTAATTTGCAAATTAAATTTTATTCTCTTATTTTTCTCCAATTTATTTTTAAATTTTGTTGAAGTGAGATTCACTAATGGCTGTATTTTAAAGTGACTTAAGATTTCTTAAGTCTTTCTTTAATTTTTTCACATGTCACAACACCACTTCCAAACCAGTGCAAATTGCAACTGGCTCATCATAGTGCAAAGAGAAAAGTGCAAAGAGAAAAAGTACTGCCATTGAATAAAATCAAGCTCAGTGATGTTGGAAGTCAACCATAAAACCCACTCAATCCCAACAAGTTGAAGTGATATTAGAAGTCAACCATAGGACCCACTCTACCTCATAATAACATGAGAAGAAACAATGTTTGGCGAGCAAAATTTTCAGAATAATATAAAGTTCATCCCACTGCACGAATTGTGCGAATCTGTGATAGAAAAAACAGACAAGTAATGATGCATTGAGAACGAATAGAATAAAATAAGATTGGAGTGGCACCGAGGCGCACGTTTTGGAGCTCTGAGAATACAGACAAAACCGACACTAGCAAGGATACAGTCCTACATCTCTCAAACTTTATTCGTATCTCCGTAATTTCAATGGAGATTCCAGCCGAGATCAAAAGAATTCAGCAAAATCTTCCACGCATGCGGCCCTTTGCTTTCTTTTTCTCTTTTTCCCACCGTCCTCTGATTTCCATGAAAGCTATGGATGATTTCTGATCTAAAGACAAAACAGCCCAAACAAAAAGAACGATGGTACTGTGTTCTGGAACCATGGAAAAAAGAACAAAAACAAAAGCTGCTGTCAATCAACTAGCCACTCACTGCGGTTGTTATAGTTGAATTCATGTTGGCAGGGCGCAGTATGATTTGGACGCCATGTCTGGGCTTGAGTGTAAGTACAGAAATGGGAGCGTGGCGATAAGATGGAGATAGCTGAAACGTGAAAGTGGTGATAATCATGGCCAATACTATTTTGGCTTCCATGATGGCAAAAGTCTGCCCTACGCACTTTCGAGGGCCGAAGGAAAATGGTATGAAACCCATGGGATTGTTTTTGCAGGCCTTTGCAGTTCCCTCAGAAAAACGCTCTGGATTGAATTCGTTCGCATCTTCACCCCATATGTTCTTATCATGGTGAATGGCCAGCACAGGAATCCATACTGATAATCCCTTCGGTATGAAGAGATCTCCCAGTGTCATGTCTGTGAATGCTTCTTTGGCGAATAAACTTGCTGGCGTATACAGTCTCAACGACTCGTTCAGTATCATACCCATCTGCATTTCAAAAAAAAGTAAGTTTTAGTTTTATGTTTTCATGGTATTGAATAATCCACTTATTACTCATCAGCAGAGTTATTGTATGGAGTGATGCGCATTTTACAAAGTTGAAGAAGTGTATGATGCGCATCTTACAAAGTTGAAGAAATAGGATTGATTCAAACAAAATGCATCACATAACATCAATCATAGTTGAATATCCATCTTACAAAACTGAAAACTGAAATTGATTCTAGCAAAATACATCACATAGCATCCATCATCCTTGAATACCTATCTTACAAAACTAAAATTGATTTTAGCTAAATACATCACATAGCATCAATCATCTTTAAATACCCATCTTACAAAACTGAAAAATAATTGAAATACCCAAATGCATCACATAGCATCTAAAACACCTCAATATTGAAATAAAAGATATAAAACTTACTATTTTCAAATTTTGAAGAGAATTGGAGTCAGGAGGACCACCATTGCAGATTGCAAGAACTTCGTCGCGAGCTCGTTGCTGCCAATCCGGATGGAGAGCCAGCAACATGGTTGTCCATGTCAGTAGAGTGCACGTGGTGTCCTGACCTGCAAAGAAAAAGGTCTTGCATTGGTCCATCAGCTCCTGCGTTGAGAACTGTGTGGACCCCTTCACCCCTCCGGCGAGAAG
Organism: Pseudotsuga menziesii; assembly: GCA_001517045.1. NCBI lineage: Eukaryota > Viridiplantae > Streptophyta > Pinopsida > Pinales > Pinaceae > Pseudotsuga > Pseudotsuga menziesii. The sequence goes on from LPNX010642771.1 coordinate 14,429, forward strand.
CAATCCAAGCAGGTCATGCCCATATGAGCAACTCCTCCCCATGTTCGCTGAGCCTCGCCGGGCCTCCACCACTCGTTGCAGAGATTCCTCCACCTCTTTCTTCAGTTCCATCACCCGTCGATTCACCCTAAATCTGTCCAGACAAACAATCTTGTCAAAAATATATTATTCATATTCCCTTTCCCAGAAACAAAAGAGAATGCACACACACATGACCTTCGGGTTTTATATTTTATGGGACAAGTTATCAAATTCCAAATTCCTTTTCACCACAATACTGTTATTAGATGTTATTTGTCAAATTCCTGGTTTGTTATACAGAATATTTAGTTCATCGACCTTCGGGTTTTTTATTATATGGGACAAGTTATCAAATTCCAAATTCCTTTTCACCACAATACTGTTATAAGATGTTATTTGTCAAATTCCTGGTTTGTTATAGAGAATATTTTGTTGATGAACTAGCTCTTCTATTAATATAAAGATCAGGATATATTTGACTTTGTATGTTATCATGAACCAATTTTTTAATTGATTGAAACAATGTATGCCATTCCAAGGATAACTGTAAAGTGAAGTAAAATTTACTTTGATAAAGCATTTTCAGCTAACAAAATTTTATGGTTCTTACAAATCAGGTGGATTTGAGGTTTATCTTTGCCCGACTCGGTGAACTCTAAAACTCTTTGGAACACGATGAAACTATGATACAAAAACCCTAAAACCCTAATTTATCACAAAATGACATGGAAATCCATATCTATTGTTATTTGGAAAAAGTTGAGATGAAATGGATCATTCAGTTGTTATTTGTGGTTGTAATCATGTAAGGTTTAAGGTTTGTGGTTACACCAAAACCTGTAAATGTTGATGAACAACCCAATAGCACAAGGCCCTATCACTAAGAAATTTCCAGAGATGCTGGGGTTATACCATATACTGTTGTACGGATAATCCAACACTCAACAACCGTTTTCTGAAGAGCCAGTACAGTTATGGAAAGAAAAAGTCTTAAAATAAACACCAACCAAAACGCCTCGGGTGTATTTCTCACTGCATCCAGTCAAAATAGCCTCAAATTTTGCAGTTTGCTCAATTTCAGTTCTTTCCTGGATTTTGAAACTACCCAAAATATAGCTATTTGGAGTTTTCTTTCCTCAATTTCAGTAATCACATTTAACTTTCCTCTATTAAATACTGGATCTTGAAACTATTCAAATCAAAGAAATTTTGCAATTTACTTAAATATACAATTTCAACAATCACAATTATCTTTTCTATACTAACTACATGATTTTGAAACTACCCAAATAGTAGAAATGACTACCAAATAATAGAAATAAGCAATCCAACTACTTAAATCCTAAAAATGACAATTTGAGCCATCCAACTACTAAAATCCTAAAAAAGGACAATTTGAGCAATCGAACTTACAGTTATTATTGATTAGCTTTGGAATGGAAAATCATTGTTGCAGTAACCATTTCTAATTGGATTTGTACTAATCTTCTCTCTATGTTTTCAGTAATCCAAAAACTTTGATCACTTTTTCACGAAGACAGGATGAAACTCTAACTGTACATGAAACTTTTGTCAAAGTGCAGAAAAATGGGATACTTTGTGGAAAAATGATTGTTGCAGAAGCCATTTCTAATTGGAGTTGTACTAATCTTCTCTCTGCGTTTCGAATAATCTAAAACTTCGATCACTTTGATTGGAAACAGGATGAAACTCTAACTGCACATGAAACTTTTGTCAAGTATTGCTGAAAAAATGAAATACTTTATTACATGTTTTGCTTGTTCTCAAAATCATGTATTACTGTATTTATTAGAAAGTAATCAATATTAAGAAAGAAACCAATATATCCATTGTATATTGGATCATCATTTTTAACACATACCCAAACTCATAGGCACCCAATGTCTGATTTACCTGCAACCAGGAAATCGAGAATAACGCCCAGCACGAGATGACAGCTTCTGCAATTGACCCAGCTTCTCAAAAACTCGTTTTCCTTCTTCGTAGCTACTCCCAAATTCGGTCTTCGCTATAATGTCCGCGGCCAACCGGGCGAAAGGCTCGCCCACCTCAATCTCCGCAGCTCCAGCCCCCTCCTCCACACTTCTCCTCCACTCATTTATCATACATTTTGTACTTTCGATCATATATAATATTTGTCCCTGCATACATAGTATTTTCATCAAATTGTGCTCACATAAATAATATAAGTTGATCTACAGTTTAAAAAAAATGTGATTTAGGACCAAAAAAAAGTGATTTAGGACAAAATACCTTTTTATATATTATTATTTTGGGATTATTTGTGTAATATAAGGTTTAAATTTCATGAATATAGAGTTTACTTAACATTTATGGTGTTAGACAATCACTCATTGTATGAAGAACTTTTTCATATATTTTTATTTTGAAATTATTTATGTAGTATAAATTATTAAGTTATGATTCATATCCTATTAATATAGAGTCCACTTAACATACAATGATGCTAACTCATCTCATTTGATCTTTGTGATAAAAGTGAAAAGATGAATTTTTCATCCTCTTAATCTAAAGATACCAACAAAGAAAATTCCAAGTTAAGTGGTACAAAAATCTCTTTTCAGATTTTGGTTTCTCGCTTTTAAAATCTTGGCCAAAATTTACCATTTTTTCTCCATCGATCTTTTGCAATGTCGAGTTTTTCTTGTTAATATTCTTGCTTGGTAATTGCAAAGTGGAGTACCTTGAGATTCTCATGGTGAAAGGCCGGAGCTATGACACGCCGTTGGTTTGCCCAGTCTTGTCCATTAGCCATCAACAGGCCTTTACCGATGAAATTCTCCACACCTTTTTGCTGCAACTGGGATTTTCCATATGAGAGACCATGCTTAGAAGAGAGAAGTTCTTTGATTAGCTCTGGTTCTGTAATAGTCAGACGGGGTTCAATGCCCCACCAGAATATGAAGCGCTGCCCTGTTAAAAAAAAATGAATATTACAACAGTGCTGGACAAAAAAACACATCATAAGAACAACAGTGCTGGACAAAAAAACACATCATAAGAACAACAGTGCTGGACAAAAAAAACAAAAAAAAAATATCATTCTTATGCTGTGATAGGCATCAAATTTTTAAAGTACCAATTCCAATGGTTTTTTAATTCACATAGAACCATATATCTTACACTTCTGTGAGCACAAATTCCTTAGTGATAAGGACAAAATTTGAATGATTAGACAAAAAGAAGCAACTTGCTATTAGATTTTTAACTGTCACGAATTTTTTATCCCCATCTATACTAAATGAATCTATGCCATGCTAAAGCTATTTGAATACGTTAAATAATAACAATATTTTATATAAAAGAGAAGAATTTAAATGCTACAGGGTATTTGCATCCACATTTTTAACTGTTTTTTTTGTTATTATAGGTATTTGCATTCACATTTTTTACTGTTTTTTTGTTCTTATAAAAATTTAAAAGAGTAGAATTTAAATACTACAGGATATTTGCATTCACATTTTCAGCTGTTGTTATTATAAAAATATATTATATGGATAAAAAGTCTTTTTATAATTCAGATAGATGTATAATCATTTCTCATTAAATAACATATTCATAAATAGAAAACTAATTTAACTTAAATTTAGTTTTTATTAACTTTTCTAATTAATCAGAGTAGAGTATCAACTCAACTCTGAACCTAATTGGATTTTTTTGTGTCTCTTTCCATTACTATCTACCTAACAAAGAACTCTTCAAATACCTTTTTTTGGTTGTCTCTTTCCACTACTATCTACCTAACAAAGAACCCTTCAAATACCACTAATGTTGTTAGTAAGACTTCTATCCACTTCACAAAGAACCCCTCAATTACCACAAACCCTGTTAATGAGACTTGTCCAATTGAACCCTTCAAATACCAGCAATGTTTTTTTTTAAACCGTGAGAACAACAACCTCCCAAGAGTATATTCAACAGCCTGCAAGCTAGATATACCAATAACTTGTGACTTAGCAGAGACCAAGACGTTAATACCACCAATGTTATTAATAATAATTCTATCCATTTCACAAAAAACCCTTCAAATACCACCAATCCTGTTAATAAAACTTGTCCAATTGAGAATTCCCTCATAACATTATTGCATTGGCATACACTACAAAAACCCCTATCATTTTATTTCATCTATCTTCCTTGAAACTCACTACCATTCCTATGTCATGGATAACATCTCCTACCAATGTGTGAAACTCACTACCATTCCTATGTCATGGATAACATCTCCTACCAATGTGTAGGAGTGTAGCAAAAGAAATTAACACATAGAACTTAAATTTAGTTAAACCCTTCAAATACCACCAACTGTGTTAATGGCACTTATTTAGTTTTAATTAAACCAATTTAAAACATAAAATTATTTGGAACAAAAAAGAAAAAAAAGAAAAATGCTTACCTGGACTTTTTTTCCAAATTCTATTCTCTATTACAGTCACTTGAGGCTATTGAGGCTATCTATTCATTCTACAATAAAAGAACCTAGAGAAATTTCTGAATTGTTACATGGACTCTTTTTCAAATTCATTTCTCTATTACAGTCACCTTGAGGCTATCTATTCATTCTGCAATAACAAAAGCCTGGAGAAAATTTCTGAATTGTTACATGGACTTTTGTTCAAATTCAATTCTCTATTACAGTCACCTTGAGGTTATCAATTCATTCTGCAATAAAAGAATCTAGAGAAAATTTCTGAATGGTTACAGAGCCGAGAGAAAAGTTCTGAATTGTTACAAAACCAGTAGTATGAAATCGACATACCATAATCATGTGTCCATTTCACATAGTGTGGCAAGATTCTGTCCACAATGTCATGGCTGATAGTGTCCATGTCTTTAGCAGCCTTGAGCTCTCTGAACTTAGTCATGTCACAGAGATTCCCAGTAATAAAACGAGGAGTTGGACCTCTAATACCTTGGCTTTCCATAATCTTCCTGATAGTTCGAGGTTTCCACCAGTATGTATACAATAAATTGCAGAGCTGCCTCCAAACTATCATGGTCAAATTGCAGAGCTGCCTCCAAACTATCATCGTCAACCTGAACATTGCTAGAATAAGAACTAGCAGGATTGTTTTGACGATATTTAGAACAGCAGCAGCAACTCCTCCTTCCTCCAATTGAGACATATTGGCTAGAACAAGCTTATGAAATTAATCTGCGTGTGTGTCTTTCTTGCAATATGAGATGCAATTTATAGCTACAGAATTGGGATGCTTCGGCAAACCAATGGGCCAACCCACTGAGAGCGGTGAAGAATCAGTACCTCAAAAAGAAATATGAAAATGAAATATAATTCCATTTTGACTATTCAATAATACGATCAATCTTTTTCTTTCTTTTCTTTGCTCGCGACCAGCGTCGCCGATCAGCTGTTCTCCAATCACAGAACCTTCAGATCCATGAGCGGAATAAAAACTCCCAGTTTCTGAGCGCCGCCTTTCGTGAAAAAAAAAATGCTATTTATAGCCACCGACTTACACGAGATTGGGCTCCATTAGACGAGATTAAGAGTCACGGTCGTATTCTCTTAGCACTAGTTAATGATTTAAACGTTTTATTCATTTCGTACAAAATGTCTATATCTTTTTTCCCCATTTTGATCAATTCTATGGCCGTATAGTAAGGATTGCCCTTGACAGCGATGGAACTTTATGCTTCTTTTGACCAGTTTAGCAAGCATCAAGCGTTCTGCACTCAGCAGTGATGTATTAGACACACTATATGTTAGAATATGTCTTATTATTGGTCACATCTAAGATTGTGTATATCTTACTACTATAAAATGTAAGGCTGTGTATATATCTTATATATATCATAAGATATCAAGCAATCATTGAATAAATCCGAGTCTCCAACTAAAAAACAATAGATTCTAACTTAAAAAATAGACATATGTTTTTCAATGAGTAGTTTATAGTAGTCATATTATCAGTTTTTTTTTCTAATTTCTTGTAACATTTAACACAATTTCGATAGAATCCCATTTCCATAAAAAATATCCTGAAAAGTAAAAACATAGTTTATTTAGACTTTTTCTTTCTTTAATTAAAAAAAATTACATAGAGAAGATACCCATTGCATTAATAAGTTGATTTATCTAATGAATTTCTTTCATCTAAAAGAACTCTCCAATCTACCAGATCAAACCTTGCAAACTTTTTCTCAAATTCCAAATTTAAATATGCACCTCAAGGGATTTGATCCCTTTGGGACTTTGTAGATCAAGAGTTAAGATGTATCTACACTATTTTAATATGTAAATCTCTTACATGTGCTCAAATCCCTCATGTGTAAATCATGGGTTGATGGCTCAACTCCCATTGTAATATTTTTATTTACTTCATAGTTTATTATTTTATTAAAGTGTCACCTCGACCACCTTTACTTCTAAGTTTTAGGATTGGGCTCACATTGTAAATTTTTTATTTACTTAATATTTTATTACTTTAATAAAGTGCCAAGCTACAATGCTGAGCATGAAATTACACATCTCTCTCATACTAGTCCATAGAAAGTGCCTCTCTTCTCAACCCAAAAACAAAGTTGTCTTTGTTAAGGATTTAACTAACTTAGAAATTGTTTCATTTTACCAAAACAATGTTGTTCTCCTTAAGAATAATTAACTTAACACAATTCTCTAAACAAAGTTGTCATTATTAAAAATAATTAACTTCCAAAATTGTCTTTCATATTTTAATACATTTTACCCTAATCCTTAAATCATAGTCATCTTGAAGAATAGACATGAATTACGGATCTCAAATAGAAAAGAAGGTACAATTGTATTGTCTTAAAGAGGAATAGGAAGCATCAAATGGCAATAGACACATCAATACTCAACAATAAAGAGGTTAATTGGTCTCGAATAGAGAAGATGAAATACTTGTATTGTTTTAAAGAGGCATTTATAAGCATCTAATGGAAATAGACACATCAATAATCAACAATATAGAGGTTGATTGGTCTACACTTTGGACAAATTCTAGTAACATAATCATATATATGAAGTAATATGTTAAGTAATGGAATAGATGTAATTATTTATTTAGGCTAAATCAAAAGGGTTAACAAGTGTATATCATACCCTAAAAATTAATATATATTAAGCTTAAAGTCTCAAAATCAATGATGTGCAATTTTTTTAATGGAAATATAGATCTTTGTGTGCTAATTTACCAAAAAGAAAACTAGCACAACAATAGGATTTGAATAAAGATATCAACACATGATAGTCACCCTCATTACTATACCTAGTATAGAAATTGACTACCACCCTCATCGAGATCATAGTCATCTTCATTAATAATAGTGAGTGGAAGAGTAGACATGAATTTGAGATCTCAAATCCATGAGACTATACAACTCTATTGTTTTAGGGAAGCAACTAATGACAATAAACATATCAATAATCAACAATGTAGAGTTTGATTTTCTAAATTTAACATAAATTGAGGTAAAACACATAAAAATATAAAAACATAATCATATCTTTGAGATAATTAATTATGTATTATCATAAATGTAACTAGCCATTTAGGCTCAATTAAAGGGCTTAACAAGTATATATTATATCCTAAAACGCTATGATAAGCTTAAAGTCCTAAAGTTAAAATGTGTGTGTATAAAGGACTTAACAAGTATATATTATATCCTAAAACGCTATAATAAGCTTAAAGTCCTAAAATTAAAATGTGTGTGTATATATATATATATTATGGAAATATAATTCTTTGTGTACTTATTTACCAAAAAAAGAAGAGCCTAACACAACCATAGGAATTGCATAAAGGTCTCAACCCATGATAGCCACCCTTATTACTATAACTAGCATAGATATTGACTACCACCCTTATCCCAATTATGGTCATCCTCATTATGGGTATGGAACCTAAGAATTGAGCATAAGCGTATACCAATAATGGTCTCGTGCATTGACAATAGTTGGCATAGGAATTGACTATAACTAGCCTCATCCATTGGTCCATTGGTAGTATCCCTTATCAATGACAAGTGTATAAATTGACTATTAGTCAGAATTGACTAGGGTATCTACATCCAGCCATAGTCACCTTCATTACCAATACCTAGTTGTGTAGGAATTGGCTACGACCCTCAACCAAACAAGAGTCATTTCCATTAAAGGTAGAAACCTTAGAAATTGATTAATATCCACTTTTAGAAAACAATAAACACCTTCATTTAGTGTACCAAACCTAGAAATTGACTACTATCCTCATCCAAATGATAATTTCCCCATTAGCCACCATCTCCATCCAAATGATAAACAACCTTATTAAGGTAGCCAACATAAAGATCGAATGAATATTGCACTCATTGAAACAAAATCCACTCCATAACTATGATATTCTCCCTCATTAATACTTTGTACTAGCTAACCCAAACTATAGTTACCCAAGCAACATCTATATATATATAGTGAGAATTGATTATGTAACCCTTATTTGATGGGGAGAGAATGTTTTTATGTATAGGAAGCCTCCAAATTGATTGCCACCTTCATATAATAAATGGTTTGGTTTTCCTTGTTAAGATTATTTTCACTAGCTTGGAAATTTACATTCACTTTAATTTAGTGGATAATAAATCTAAGGATGGACTACCATCCAACTTGGAAAGTGATTATCACTAAGATACCTTGTTTAAGTATAACTAGCATGAGAATTGAGTAAGTTTCCTTGGTTAAGTTTACCTAGGAATCTATTTCCACCTTTATTAAGTGACTGACATTTTCATCCAACTATAATCATCTTCCTCAATGTTAACTAGCTTTTTGAATTGGATACTAGGTACCTTCATCCATTAGTGATAATTAACTATATATTAAAAGTAACAAAGTTTTTGGATTGACTTTCAGTCTCATACACTAATGGTACTTGTATTCAAAATTAGATTCCAACTTTATCTTTTAATGATAACCAGCTGAAAATTGGTTTTTACCATCATCCACTAATACCAACTAATTTCAAACTAATTATCATTGTAATCATTAATAATAATTATTTTCAAAATTTAATATCATGGTATTAAAGTAAAAATAAACCATTCATTAATATTAATTATATTTGAAATTCACTCTTACTTTAATCATTTTATAGTAAAAATAAATTATTCATTCATAATTATAACTTTATTTAACTATAATTTTTATTGTACTAATATAATGAAATTTACTAAGAACTCATTGTACCATGCTACAATGAAAATGAGCTTGAACAACACCTTATTCAACTCTACTATGATGAAATTGAGGCTCCTATCTAAGTGTACTATATTGAAAATGAAGTCAATGATAAAAGATAAAACTCTAAAACATGCAATCAAGTGCAATCTTCACACTAGCTTAAGAGTACAAGATCATATCCAATGATTTCAAAGGGTAAAGTCAACCTTGGTTTGTGCTTGTGAGAATATATACTATCCATAACACACGATTTGACTATAAAAGATATCCAAACTTCTTTAAGGATATATTTTGAAAGTTGTATTAAATTTTCCAATCAAAAGATTTATAAATGCATTAAATATGCAGTGCTCCACTAGATTAATGCCAAAAGAATTTCATAAAACTATGATGGTATGATGTGTATGAAGGACCTTCATCTTATTCGAATATTCGAGATGAGTGGGGCTTTGCACGAGTCTAAAGTTCATGAAATATATTTGGCCTTCCACCCATTAATTATTTCATAGGCTTAAACTTTATTAGAACTACTTTCTAAAGTTCATGAAAGACATTTGGCCTTCCACCCATTAATTATTTCAGAGGCTTAAACTTTATTAGAACTACTTTCTCCAAATGGAATGATTCTCTCTTACCTATTCTTCATTTCCACCTAATATAAAATTTAGTCTAGTAGAAACCTTCACGAGATAACTGCATTCGAGAAGTTCGATATTCTATAGTTGTATAAATGTAAATTTTAATATTATTGGCAATTAATGAAGTGAATGAATCTTAAGTTATTATTAAATTCATGAAATTAGGCTCATATGATACAGGGGATAGTAAATAATGAGAGTAGTAGATAATGTGTGAATGAATGCCATGTAAATTATTAACTTCATGAAGCTCTTAGGACCTAGGGATAGTAAATAACTAGAGAAGTAAATATTGTGTATTGAATTTTAATTGGATTTGGTTATTGAAATTATAATTTATAGAAAATTATTGTGTTTTGTAATTTATTTGGTTAATTTTAATTTTAGTATATTAAAGTTTAGAATATAAAAAAAGTTTAATTGTGGAGTAAGAATTTTTTATTCAATGTAATTTGATAAAATTTATTAATGAAAAAATAGTATTTAGATAATGAAAAGACTCCATTTACAAATTTTTACATTGTAGATGGATTTCTAAATTTACATTTTCATTAGAAACTCTATACATATTTTAACAATCCAAACTTATAATTCCAAAAGATTCTCAAGGTTTGTTAGATTTGTAAGGAAAAAAACACTAGAAAATTGGGTATGTTTCTACATTATTAGGCTATGCGATTTTAAAATTAATTTATTATTATCATTGTTATTACAACCAACATAGGCCCATTTTAAAAGGAGATCTACCAAGCACCAGATGGATCAAATCTATCAAGATGCAAACTTTTCCTCAACATTTACACTCTTCACAATATTTAAGTGTGCAATACAATTTTATGATTTTAACTTCTCTAATTTGTGTGTGTGTATATATATATATTGTGTTAAATGTTTTAAATCTAATTTGAGCTGACATTTTTGTTTAATACTTATTATTTTTTTAAAGGACACATGTCACCTACAAGATGAGCACCAAAAGAGTTACACATCCCCTAGTGGGATGTAGAATGCACCTCTTCAACACAATGAATGCTAAGTGGACTATTCAAAGTCATTAAATAATGGTCATTATTGAATGCCACTCATATAATATTGGCTATAGTAAAGGACTCAAGTATTAGACACTCAATGTGAGAATATTCCCAAGAAGTCATGGTTAGTAGGGACAAGTTCATGAAGTGATGATTGACACTATGTAATATATTTCTCTAGTTTTAAATCCATTTCTTCACCTTTGTGAATATCACTTTGACATATTGATGGTAAGTGGACTAATCAAGTTCATAATAAATTGGTTATTATTGAATGATCCTTATAGGAAAAGGTCATTGTGAAAAACTTGAATATTTAATACTCCTTGCAGTTAACTGATGATCATTGTTATGTGATTCATTTAGCTAGTTTCAAACTTACTTCTTCATCCCTGTGAGCATCATACAATGTAATGAGTGTTATGTGGATTATTCAAGCTCATGAGAATTTGTTCATTAGTGAATTACACTCATGGGAGATGGGTCACAATGAATGACTTAGGATTAAATACTTCACATAGTTAATTTAAGAAGTCTTGGTTACCATGTGAAAACTATGGATGTGACAATTGGCATTATATAACCAATCTCACTAGTTTCAACCCCACTTTTCCATCCTTCTGAGCATCACCTCATGCAATGTGTTATAATTTATATTTATTCAAGCTCATGATAAAATGATCATTATTGAATGTTGTATATGAGATATGGGTTATAGTGAATGGCATGAGTATTAAATCCACCACGTAATTAATTCTAGGAATTCAAAGGATATTACCTTGTACACATTCCAAAGATGACAATTAACACCGTTTGATTGTTTCAATCACAATCCAATCATACTTCTTCAAACATGTGAGCATCACTTGACTCCATGAGTGTTAAGTGGACTATTCAAGTTCATAAGGAATTGGTCATTCAATATTATTGATGAATGATGCTCATAAGAGATGGGACATCATGAATGACTTTGGTATTAAATATTCATTGCAATTCACCTCAAGAAGCCTTGGTTATGAGGAGCATGTCCAGAAGGCATTGATTGACACACCACACGGGAGCTACTTGATGCAATAAGTGCCAAGTAGAATATTCAAGTTTATAAGAAATTAATCATTATTGAATGATGCTCATGCAAAAATGGGCCATAGAGAATGCCTTGAGTATTAAATACTCCATATAATTTAATCTTAGGAAGTCATGGTTACAATTCATGTTGTTAATTTTAACCACTTCTTCACCTGTGTGAGATCACATGTTGTAATTAGCACGATAAGAGGACTATTTAAGACCCTAAGAAATTTATCATTAGTCAATCACGCTTATGAGAGATGGGTTATATTGAATGAATTGAGAATTAAATAATTCACGTAGTTAATCTTAGGAAGTCTTGTTTTATTAGGTGTAAGCCCTAGAGACAATGGTTCATGTTATGTGATTCATTTGCTAGTTTCAATCCCACTTCTTCATCCTTTTATGCATCATCTTATACAATGCAATGAATGTTGAGTGATATATTCAAACTTAAAAAAAATTTAGCCATTAATAAATAGTGTTCATAAGATACTAATTATAATGAATAACTTAAATATTAAATCCCGAAAGAATTACTTCTTAAATTAGAGATTAATAATCACAAATCTTGGAGGTGAATCCCACTTTGGATGCCTATAACCCTCACCCACTTGATTAATGACTAAATTATTTAAACACATAAAAAATAAAACAATAATATATAACACTCATGAAAAGTGAATAATAATAAATAACTTTGAGTATTAAACTAATTTTAAAATATATTGAATTCCAAAAACCTAAACATACCTACCTTGGAAATATTAATTAAATAATAATAGTTATGATTCGAAAATAAAATGGAAAAACGATAACGATAAGGATTGAGTTTTTAATAAAATGAATAAATAATAGTAATTAAAAAAACAAAAGAATGTGGAGGTTCAAAATTGCATTTCAAATCAAACTTGTCAATCAAACAATCATTCTAAGTGGGTTTCACAATGAGTACCTATTTTTGTTATAAAATCATACCATTTACTTCTATTTTAAAGCACCTTGAGAATGTCATATCATGCAAAGGTCATAAGCAGGGCCGTATTTTGTAGTGGATTGCAAGGCAAGCTTCAGGTTTTTAATGGACCATTGCTACTGGCCGTATTTCAATATTTCATAGCACTAGCTTAAAAGTTGGCCTTTCAACTTGGTTACTAGAAGGTTCCACAATATTAATGTGAAAAAGTGATCTTTATATGTATGTAAGAGTTGTGTGAGTTATATAGAATTGGACTTTTATACTTTGGCAAATAAAACTCAATTATTGCATAGAATGTTTGGAGGCATGTATCTTTATATGTATGTAAGAGTTGTGTGAGTTATATAGAATTGGAATTTTATACTTTGGTAAGTATTTATATATATCAAATAGTGGAGGTTGATGAATTATGTTATCATATTAATATAAAATTTATATTTTAAAATTAGATTAATATAATTGTTTAATATTTAAGTTAATTAGTTGATGTAGTAAGAATGAGGTATCGAGTTTTTAAGTGTAAGTGAAAGTATCAGGGATTGAGCATTGTTGCTAATAATGAAGACATATGCTACTATAGTTTATCAAGGCTTATGTATTCTCAAAGAAAATTGTGTCACCTCTACAACAGTGGTAGGGGATTCCTCCATTGTTGTTAGGTCCCTATCTATGTGATCTACTCCATGAAACATTGGCATTATTTTCCTCATCCAAATATCTTTGAATCTGGTTCATGATTTTACAAATCTAGAATTCTATCAAGTGTTAAGGTATCAAAACAAAAGTGTAGACCATTAAGCTAATTATGGGGTTTGCATGATCGAAAAGATGGTATAAATTAAAGGGTGGTGAGAGGGGGTGAGCAAGGGGGGNTCATTCATTGAATAGCTATGTGTGTGCACATCACAAAATGTCAAGAAAATAAAATTTCATTCCACACATTATTAATTATCCATACGAATATGAGGTAAATATGGATATGATTGCCAAGTTTCCTCCTACATGTGTGTTGTCCTACATGATTTTAATGGAACTATTTCTTGGATTAAGTATTCATTTCTTTTGTGGCTTAGGTGGTAGTGCAGTGTTGAAATGGGAGAGCCAACAAAATAGACTAGAGGCTGTTAACAACCAAAATTTTCTCCCCTACCTTGAAATCAGCTTCATCACCGATATACATCTTCAATTGGCATCATAAGCACCATTTTTCTACATCATTCCATTCATATGACTTGAGGAAGTAATGCAATTCCCAAAAACTAAAAGTCAAACACCAAAATTGACTAGTTTGAAAGGGGTCATAGGTTTTCCCTCAATATTTACGACCTAAGTCGAGCCCCCCCCCCCCAAAGTCGTGACTTTGTCCCATACAATGATTTCAAGATAAAATTTGTTATTTCCTACTTCCCTGATGCAGAAGGGGCCAAAAGTGGACACATACCTTGACGTGGTCTAAAATTAGTTATAGATCTAGGTTCCAAAACCCTAACTTGTCCATTAAGAGATCAAGGAAATGGATAATGTTCACATTGAATCTAGATCCTTCTCTCGAACACTCTCGCATCTATAAAAAATCCCTCAGTATTACCGTTCCACACACACAATTTCCATATCATAATCATGTCATTACTTTGCCAAAATTCTCCTTGAACTAAACCTACTTTCTACTTCACCATTGATGATATCTACTTTGTGATAGTTGGCTAGAGATTGAGAGGTTGCAATGGAGATGTAAAAACCTTCCCTTGGATAGCTACAAAGATATCATTTCATCTTCATTGTACCAAGGTGCATATTTCTGTACTATTCTTTGTCATGAGAATGAAAAACTATTTTTTGATTCTTTACATGTTGCCTTGGTGATAAGGCTATATGTATCGCAATTTGAAAAATGATCTTTTGTTTAGTTTAGTTTTAGTTGTTTTTGTTATTTTGTTGTTATATTATTTTTTCTACTGAATCTGCTACCAAGGATTGCACAACCCCTTAGTGGTCAATTTTGGCACACATGAGTGATTTATCACACCATATAGATTTTGGAGAACATATGGAGGAAGGACCCATCATCCTCCCTTGATTATGTTAGACGTTCATTTCGAGGCATATTGTTTAGTTTTTTTTCTTAGATCGAGGTGTGTTTACTTTCAATTCACTGCGGTTGATTCAAAAGTAGGTTGCTTGGGAACGATAAATCTCTTTTTGGCCATCACTAAAATCAATTTCGCCACTTTTCAACATTCACTACAACAAAACACTATGATTAACTTCTTCTTTAGTCCCCTTTTTTGCTTCCACTCTTTGCTTTAATGTATTTTTCTATAGTTGTTGGACAAATTTGGTGCTATTCCTTGGGTTGGCACTATTTTTGGCACAATTTATGTCATGTTTCTAAGGTTGATGCTAAATTCAACGCTAATTAGCATAGACTTTAGTGCCTTAATGTTTTTTCTTGATTAGCGCCCTATTTAGCTTCCAATGTAGCATATTTTGTAGCTTCTAGTATAGATTCCCTTTTATCTTCCCTATTAGATAATTCCATTTTAGCTTCCTTTGTAGCTTATGATTGAGTGCCCTTGTTAGCTTCCACTTTAATTCCTACTGTAGATTATAGTTTTGCTTCTTATATATCAATGATGACAATGACGATGATGGTGATGATGCTGAGGAGGACGATGATAATGAAAAACATAGTGGTGATGGTGATGATGACAATGACCATGATGACTAGTGTGGAGTTGATGACAATGATGATGTGCTTATATGACATTTACAATTACATAATGATGAGCATGAGGATGAGGAGGAGGATAACGACAATGATAATGAAAATGAAGATAACAATGACATTAACTATGACGATGACGACGACGATAATGGCTTAAAGGTTGGGGGTTAAGAGGTTAAGGGCTTAAGGGTCAAGGGCATATGGATTAGGGGGTTTAGGGGTTAAGGAATTTAGGATTTAGGGGTAAGGATTTTATGGATTAGGTGCTTTAGGGGTTATGATTTAAGAGTTTAGGTGTTAAGGCTTAAGGGTTTATGGGTTTGGGGGTTAAGGGAATAGGAACTAGGGGTTAAAAGGTTAATGGTTAAGGGGTTAGGGGTTATGGGATTAGGGTTTAGGGGGTTCAAGGGATAAGGGTTAAGGACTTAGGAGTTGAGGTATTTAGGGTTAAGGGGTTAGGAGGATAGGGTTTAGTAGATTTATGGGTTATAGGGTTAAGTGCTTAGGGGTCAAGGGTTAAGGTTACAGTTTAAGGAATTATGAGTCAGGGGGTTTAAGGGATAGGAAAATAATGGGACATGGGTTAAGTTCTTGGGGGTTAAGGGGATAGAGGATTTAGGGATTAGGGTATTTAGGTGTTAGGATATTGGGAATGAGGGATTAATGGTGAAGGTATTAGGTCTTAGGGGATTAGGGGTTAGGGTGTTTAAAGGTTAATATACTAGGAATTATGGGTTAAGGACTTAAAAATATGGGTTAGGGGGTTTAGGGTTTAAGGTATTTAGGGGTAGGGGGATTATGGATTAGGGTATTTAGGGGTTAGGGGATTAGTGGGTTATTCTTTAAGGGGTTAGGGATTAGGGTTTATAGGTTTAGGGGTTAACTGATTAGGCATTAATAGTCAAGGGAGTAGGGATTATTGGATTAGGGGATAGGCTGCTCACGGAATAAAAATTAAGGATTTATGGGATGCGACATTTAGGGTTAGGGGATTTATGGTTTAGAGGTGTTGATATCTAATCCTCAGGATTACGGTTCAAATTGTAAATAATGTAAATATAGTGAGCTTAATAAAGGGAAGCTGAGGAGTCGTTTGTACTCCAATGGATCTCTTAGAATTCGAATTATAAGAGACATTTATCCAATGTATAAGTACATATATTAAGTCATGAATAAAATCAATCTGGGAGTTATTTCCTTTGATAGTGGTATTAGAGCCTGCCTGATAACTCTTGCTGATGTGTATGCTAGACTTGACATTCTGCACTATCTACCATCCTCCCGCTAGATTCTCTGCGCGTATCTTCTCTCCACGCACTCCCTAGTCCCACATTCTACCTAATTTTTGCAATGTTCCACTGCTCTTGGTCTTAGTTCCTCCATATGTGTTTCTCTCCATGAACCCTATTTCTCTTGCTACTCTTTTGAGACTGTGCGTTGAAGGAGTGTGAGAATCCATAATCCAATGTTGAGTGTTGTGAGACTTCATCGTTTTTGAGACTATGCTTTGAAGGAGAATGAGATTCCATACTCCAATGTTGAATGTTGTCCACTGATATATAATTATATGCTGCATATATTACCTACAATATTGCTACATTTGAAGACTAGAAGTGGGGACTGTGTGTGGAGATCCACTTCGAGACCAGTGTGGAGCTAGAAATATTGTTTGTGAAGACTAATGGCATCAGTTAAGAACTGTTGGCTCATGGAGATGAGGTGAAACCAATTTTTGAATAGCTGCGACCATTGTTAAGAGCTACGACCTCCATGAAAGAGTTGTGATATTCCACATTGGAAAAGAGCCTCAACTCCACATGCTGTGACCTCCAACATTGAAGTGTGACCTCCTTGAATGAATCTACAACCCTTAGACCTATTAAAATGGTGAAAAATTCCTCCAAATACCATTGTTGCAAAATATTGTAAGCTACTTATAGGGTGAAACCCTAATTTTGAATTGTTGTGGTGGTTAAGTTTTCTCCTCTATTGCGTGGCGACTCTCTACCCTATCTCTTATATCATGTAAAATGTGAAGAGTGGAGCATGAGCCCATTGAACAATGGAGTTGTAGGCTCCCTTTTTTACTATTGCATTTTTATTTAAAGACATCTTTGCATTGGTGTTGAGATATGGATTTGTGAAGACTAGTGGTAATACATTGATATCATATATAACTGTTATTGCAGGCTCCTTTTTTAACTATTGTATTTTTATTTAAAGACATCTCTATGTTGGTGTTGATATATGGATTTGTGAAGACTGGTGGTAATACAATGATATCATATATAACTGTTGTTGTGTATCATTCATTATGCATACACTTTTCTTTGAGGATTGAAGTGCTGCAAATTCAATAAATATGTAGTGAGTGAGATCTCCACACTATTGCTGCGACCTTTCTCTCCTTAAATATTGTTAACGCTTAAATTTTGTACATATGAAGAATTTTATCCATTCTAACAGTAAGGATTCATCAACATATAACATGTATCCCAACGAAGACATCCTCATCAAGATCCAAAAAGAAATATGAGTAAAAAATGCGAAAAATTATCTAAAGAAAAGGTCATGCACTGAAATTGTTGTTTACTTGCGATACTGTGCATGCTATCAGTTATGTGCTAGCGCGAGCCTAATGAATTTTTTCCTTCGATATCCATGAAACTGTCAAAACGATGGGATCTAAACCACCAACCATGCATTGAAGGATCATGAAGGATCCTTACCAACAAAAAATGAAACTTATCTCTTGATATGATGGAGGAGCATTGAATGACCCATTTTGTGTACCTTGGATCTATATTATGATGTGATGGGGTTCACACTTGTATCTAGTTGTTTCTTGGCCACCTCTTGGCCTATAAAAAGAATCCATGGGAATGCATCTTAGTAGAGAAATTTCGAGCAGGGTTATGCTGTTGTAATTGTGTTGGAACTTCGTCATAGTCCATGTCTTCCTACATATATTATCATCCATCAAGATCCCTTGCCTCCTTCCTCCAAGGTGCAAGTGTTTCTCCCATTTTTTCTTCAAGTTATTTATCATTTAGTGTGGACAAAAAGGACCTCCCTAAGGGATATTGTTGGATTCCCTTTCAATACCACACCTCCTAGGTGAAACTACATGTATTTTCTTAACCATTAGGAAATTTAAATTGGTTCTAGCATTGGTTTCTTGTCGTGGTTTGCATTTCCTCACTCCCTTTTATTTATTTCAAGTTATTTCTCTTTTTCTATGTGTTATAGCTGATTTTACCACACTTGGTAAAACACACTTTTATGGACTTCCATGTCCCTCTACAGACTCATTTGACCCCTTTTCCCCAAAATGTACTTTGATGATAAAAAAAATCCCTTAAAAAACACCTGTTTATCGCTATACACGATTTTTAGCTTAAAAGCTGCGTGTACAGGCAGCTTGCTCCACTATAATCCGTGTACATCAGGAAATGTGCATAAAAATAAAATATTTGGAGTTTTCCTCAATGAGTCCCGAATAACTTGACTCTTGGCCTTCCAAATGCCTGGAAATGCTCTAACTCGTCCCTTCATTGCCTATTAAAGGGCTATATATTGAACCTCTTGGATTCATTAGAGGAGGAGAACATATGAGAGCAAGGAAACTATAGTGGATTATTGCCCCATTCATACATGTTTGAGTCTGCATCCCTTTGTCCTTTTAAGCACACATTTCTGCTCTTCCCAAGCTTGCCATTGAGATGGAGGATTGAAGTGGTGGAGGCCCAGGTGGAGGACTTAGTTTCTCTGACAGAGTTTGTCACTATTATCTTTGTTCATTATTAATAGAAATATCCATTTCTCGTCCATTACATGTGTATGCCTATGAATATTCTTGTCGATGGATGTAGTTGTATTTGATTATACATGTTGGATTTATATATGTTAGAGTAGGCCTAAAACTTAACATATATCATGCTTGGTTTTTTCATTGTTGTTGAGAATGGAATGTAGGTACAAGAATTGTTGAAAAGATCAACGAGGATCTACTACAACCATCCTGAATAAGTTATGTTTCATATCCCTTAGTGTTAGCTGCATTTATCTCTATTGCGTATTGAAGTGGATTGATTTCTGGTGTCATTCATTTTATCATGGTATACCCCAAGCCATAGGAAGTTTCTCTTCGTAATAGAATTGGAGACTCCGCTAGGGAGGTTCCTTGTTTCTTTTTTGGGGTTTGGGTGCACAATGTGCTTGAATTGCTCTATGTTTCTTTGTGTTTCTGTGTCGGGGTCAAAAGCATGTTAGCTCATTGGTGTCTTGTTGAAGTAATTTGAGTCTTAGATTATCATTTTACCCCATTTCTCTTGCTGTACACAGGTCATAGATGTATCAATAGTGTATACATGCGGGTTTTTCCTAATTAATCGCGTATACACGTGGTTTTCCTGTGAACAGTCGTGTATGCCCCTATTTTGAGTGTGACTTTGATGTTTGAGAGATGCTGGGTGGGTTTTGAATGTTGCTGACTTCTTGGACACCTTTGATGTCTACTGCCTCTGTTTTTTACCAGAGGCCTTTTTTCTTTGCTTTTTAGGTAAAAGTTGTTCTTGCCATCCTTCTTTTTTTGTTTTTGTTTTGATATTAGTGCATTAGACGTTGTTATCTCAGTGTCTTTCTTGGATTGTGTCTGATACTTGCTGCAGCGTCTGGGAGTTATAGAGTCTTTCTTTTATTGCATTTACATATCATCCATTATAAAAATACAAAAATATTTTATCTTTTGCACATTTATGCATGATGCATTTGAATGGAATTAGTACTTGCATTAGGTTTTGCTTAGTTGTATAGTGATAAGGATTTCATATAGGAATGGTTGAATTGACATTTGAAGGAAAATTTACGCATCTCATGTAGTGGCATACCTCGTTTTCATGATTAAAGACAACTTGCAATTGACATTGTTTGTTAGGTGTGCATTTTTACTTCATTACCGAGTATAGCATCATTAGTTGCACAATCATTTCTTTTGAGTAATCATAGCCTTAAAAATAAACGATTAATTTAAAATGAATTACACTTTTTATTTGATAGTGGTGCATCAACAAGCTTATGTTTTAGAGTCTTGGAATAGGTTGTTGTGAGTACATTTCTCCAAGACTACTAAAAAAAACAAGTAGGCGTCTGTCTAGGTGAGAGAGAGAAATCCTTGGTATAATTAGTGTTTTCAAGAGGATCTTCTTACATAGGAGTTAAGCACGAGGAAATGTACACATTTGTGGTGGGGATATCCCCTTTCCACTCTCTTTGCAGTGCTATATATACTTCCAGGATATTATTCATATCTGGGAGATTTTGAGTTACCTTTGGTGCTTTCGAGCTTTAGGATTTGTTACCATGCCCATACGGTAGATCCCGCCTGTGACTCTCTGCTTGAGCATTGATTATATTGGGGTGACCTTAGTTTCCTTACCTAGGTATCACATGGGGTACTTGTAAAGGTTATTTTGTGAGTGTCTTGGCCAGGTATGGGTTGGGAAACATAATAGTTATATGTGTTGAAGCTAAGGGACACTATAATTGGTTACACACCTTTGCTTGTAGTGTGTGGGAGTCTCAAGCCTCTCTTAGGCGAGACATACCTGCTACATTCAGGAGATCATTTATCCTCCCTCTTGGCTTGCTTGCACTTGGATTATATTTTCTTAGGAGTGTGTTCTTTGTGTGCTAGATTGATTTAGGGTTTGTTATTGGTTGATTCTTTTTACTTTTGTGGAGTCATTATGGAGCGAGGTCCGACACCTCGTCATTCTTGTCTTCTAGCAGAGATTTCGCCTTATGTATATACTACTTCTCCTCAAAAGAGGACTAGACATTATAAGCATAGTCATACACACTTTGATCTACACACCGGTCTCTTCATGAGACATACATCTGAGACCCTGAAGGTCCCTCCTTCTCCATCCTATGGAATGGGGAATGTGACATTTAGTAGACTTGGGACTATGGTTGGAACCGAACCTCATGGGGGAGGCACTTACTTCAATTCAAAACCCCATATGTTAGATTTTGCAGCTGCTTATGGGAGGTCTTCCTGACATTAGTCGAATGGTGATACTCACCATATTCCCTCTAGCACTGGGAATTATATATTTTCCATGCCAAATATGACTGATATTTTCCCGTCATCTACCATTGATCATGGTGTTGGCCCTAGTGTTGTTCCTGGGGGCACTGCCATACCTTTCCACACCGATAGGTTTGTGTTATAGTTGATTTTACCACTCCAGGTGAATCACACTTGTATGGCCTTTCCCCTTTCCCTCTGTAGACTCCTTGGACCCCTTGGACCATTTTTTGTCCTTTGACGTTCCCTTGACCATCCCTAAAAACATGTGAAAAATGATACACGCGAGTTTTAAACCTCTAATCGCGTATATATGTGGGTTTGACCACTAAAACCATGTACATCGGGATGTGTACAAAATCCAAATCCTTTTGGAGTTTTCCTTGACATGGATCCAACTCACTTGAATCCTGGCCTTCCATATGCTTTGAGATCGCTCAGATTTGACCTTTCATTACCCCTTTGAAAAGCTATATAAGGAACTCTTTGGTACATTGAAGGCATAAGAGAGAATTGAGAGCAAAGAAACTATAGTCCATTGCTGCTGGAACTTATGCTTGAGTCTGCATCCCTTTGTCCCTTGGAGCACTTTTGTGTTCTTCCCAAGCTTGCCTTTTGCTTGTGAGCTTGCTATCGAGAGATGGAGGATTGAAGTGGTGGAGGCCCACGTGGGGGATTCAGTTTCTCCGATTCGCAGACGTGCCGATAGAGGTTGTATCCATTGTAATCTCTGATTTTATAATAATATAAATATCTTTTCCTGTCCAATAATGTATGTTTGAATGAATATTTTATCCATTGGATGATTTCAAATGCCTATACATTGTTGATTATATATGCTAGAATAGATCTAACACCAATATATATAGTATGCTTGTATTGTTTACTTGCTGTTGAGGAAGTAATATATCAATTCAAGCTGAAGTTGGAAAGCTCAACGAGGATCTACTTCAACCGTCCGGAATAAGGTACAAGGTTTGATCCTTTAGTGTTAGATGTTTAATTTCTATTGCATATTGGAAAGGATTGATTTCTGGAGTCAAGCTGTCTATTGTGGTACCCCACGCCATAGGAATTTCTCTTCATAATAGAATTGGCGACTCCACTGGGGAGTTCCTAGTAGTTGTCCTTTGGGGGTTTTCTATCGACATTCAATGACTTTGAATTGCTCTTTCTCTCTTGTTTTTGTGTTGGGTCTAGGGGCATGTTTGCCTGGTAGTGTCTGATTGGTGTGAAGTTTGTCTTAGCTTGTCTGTTTGCCTTGATTTTTATGCACTTTTCTTCCTATACACGAGTTTTGAGCTCACAGTCGCGTATACACACGGATTGCTCTACTATTTCCGCATATACACGCAGGTTTACTGCGAACAATCGCGTATTCCCTTAGTTTTTCCTTTTAGAGGAAGTTAAAAGGTTGTTGGGTGAAGTTTGATGATTGCTGAGTCTCCTTTGATACTGCCAGAGTCTGTATACACTTCTGTTTCTAACCAGAGATGTTTTTTTTAGGGTAATTTTCTTTTTTAAGAAGGTTCTTGTCATTGCATTTCGATTTTCTGTTTTGAGATTAGTGCATTAGACTTCTTTTACCTTAGTGCTTTGCTTGAGTACTTCTTGAGTGTGCTTGCAGAGTCTGGGGGTTGTAGAATCATTCTTTTGCTTTTTATATCTTATTTTAGTTCAAAAAATCCAAAAATATTTGCTTATCATCATGCATTGCATTTTGCATTTTGCATAGTACTTGCACTAGATTTGCTTTGGAGTATTAGTCAGGAGTTCATATAGGAAAACTTGCATTTATCATTTGAAGAAAATTGTGCATTTCACGTAGTAGCATACCCTGTTTTCATGGACACAATGCATTTGCATTGATTGTTAGGTGGGCATTTTACTTCATGTTGTGTCATAACACCATTAGTTGCACGACCATATCCCTCTTTTGAGTAATAAAGCCAATTAAAATCAACGCTTAATTAAAATGAACTACACTATTTTATTTGATAGGGTTCACCAACAAGCTTAGGTTTTAGGGTCTTGGAATAGTTCAGTGTGAGTAAATTCTCCAAGACCACTAAACAACAACATGTATGTGTCTGTCCAGGTGAGTGTGAAATCCTTGGTATAACCGGTGTTTTTCAGGATCCTCCTCTCAAAAGGGAGTTAAGCAGAAGGCAGTGTGAGTGGTTATTGATTGGGATGACCCCTAGTCATAACTGAGTGGCACCAAAGATATTTCCAGGATTGTATTCATATCTTGGGGGCTCTTTCGAGAGTTTCGGGCTTTGCTACTCTGCCCATATGGTCAACCCCGCCTGCGACTGTCCACTTGAGCATTGATTATATTGAGGTGACCTTAGTGGCCTTACCTAGGATATCGGGGGGGTACTTTGTAGGGGTTATTCTACAGGTGTCCCGGCCAGGTTGGGGTTGGACAGCACAGCCGCTTTACGCGTTGAAGCTAAGGGCCATAATAATTGGTTACGTACCTCTGATTGTTGTGTATGGGAGTCTCAAGCCTCTCCTAGGCGAGACATACCTGCTTCATTCAGGAGATCACTTATCCTACCCTTGATTGCTTGCATTTGGCTTTAGATTTTATTGGTGATTGCTTTGTGCATGATAGCTTTCCTAGGGTTTGCGTAGATAGAGAGTCTTTTCTATTTTTTGAGTCATTGTGGATTCGGGTGTGACTCCTTGCCGTTCTTGTCGTTTAGCAGGGCTTCTGCCTTCTACGTCTCCTCCTCCTTTGGGAGAGAGAAATAGACAGTCCAGGCGGACTGCTTCGCACATTGATTCACACACCATGGGAGACCATATAGAAGGTATTCCTGAACCACCTTCTCCCATTCATGTGGAAGATGGGGAGTTTACTCCTAACTATGATCCTTCACCGGACTTGACTGAGTTAGGTCCTGTGATTTATAAGATAGGAACCTTTCATGATAGACCTACTTAATCTAGGGGTGATTCCCCAGTGACACATTGCCGGTATGGTATGTCGAAGGATGATGAGACTCATTTCGAACCTGCGAGCACTAGTTATGGTAGTTATGGTATGTCTGGTTTTCCCGCACATGATTTGGCATTTCATGTCGAGTCTGAGTTCGAGCCTAGCACTATGCCTAGGGGCACTCTCATTCCTTACCATGCGGAGAGGTTTGGGAGCACTAGTCACATTGCACCTTCCATCCTGGTGGTGGAAGCTACATCACATATTCCTCCTAGGTCTAGGGTTAGTGATCCTATTAGGATACTAGATCCGAGACGAGTGACTATAGGGAATAGTACATACTTAATTACACAGATCCCTTCTTCCTCTGTCCCTAGTTCTTCGAATGTTCACCCTCCACCTCATTCGCGTGGTCCTTCGGGATGAAACGTTGCTACGAGTTATGTCCGTACTGCGGTTACTAAACCGGTAGTGTCTCAGCTCCATGTACCACCTGTTGTTTCGGGAGGTCATGCTCATACTTCTAGAGGTCACAATCCTACTTCCGGAATGTATATTCCTACTTCCGAAGCGTATGTTCCTACCTACGGAGTGTCTCATGGGACATCTCATGCGATGACTTATGGACCCTATTATGGGATGCAGTATGGACATGGTTCTTCACCTTATGGCGGCGGGTATCAAAAACCTACTTACGCTCCAAATTACAGCTTTGTGACTCCAAATAGTCAAGGTTCGCCACATTATGGTGCTTCCATGCCACCCTATACAGGTCAAACGAGAGGAGGGCACTATGGCCAAGGCCATGGTGGTAATCAGACCTATGTGAATCAGAACTATCAGGGAGCGATCCATCGACCTCATCATCCTAGGATCCCTTTCCTCGCAACGTTGAATATTCCTGACTTTTCGACATTGACGAACGATCCTGTAGCTCATGACCCGGCTTGGTTGGCTGTCCATACTAAGCTTCCCTCAGACATACCCAAGTTTGATGGAAAACCAAGAGAGGATTCGAGCGAACACGTTACTACTTTTCACCTATGGTGCTCTTCAAATTCCTTACATCAGGACTCAATCCATTTCAGACTATTTCAATGCACCCTTACAGGGCCTGCTGCGAAATGGTATATAGAGATACCTAGGGGGGCATTCGCTTTGTTTGATGACCTAGTGATGACTTTTCTTAACCACTTCCAGCTACCAGTGTGTTATGACGTTGGTACTGAACTCTTGTCGACATTTCGGCAGGATAAAGCCACACGTATGTCGGATCACATCCAAGAGTGGCGTAGATGGAAGAGGTTAATTAAAGCCTTTATACCACCGAAATTCCTCCTTGAATGGTTCCTTAAGTCGTTATTGCCGTATATAGCGAAGGATGTTTCTGCATCCGGAGTGTAGAATGAGAAACAAGCAATTTTTAGGGCATAGGAATTGGACTTGATTTATGCTCAGTCCGATTTGTTATATGAGATCATTCCCAACACTCTGCATTCTAGTTTCGACCCCAAAGTTAAACCTGGACCACATGCCGATGGAATTGTGGGTTGTGCGAGTGATAAACCTGTGGATTCGGTTGCAAAACAAGTTAGTCAATTGTTAATCAACCAATCTGCTTCGGGACAAGCCACGGCTTCGTCTCAACCTACCCAAACGGCGAGTGTGTTTTCAGTACAATCGTTGGACCAAAGGGTAACCAGTAGCCCAGATGGAATAAAAAGAAGGGTAAGAATAATAATGAGGGTGGGCATAGGAACAAGGATGCTAATAATAATTGCAAGAACGCTCGTGATGATGGGGGGGACAAGCAAGCTAAACATAAGGTTAAATTCCCTTGCAAGTTGTGTAAGGATGATCACCTCACTTACTTGTGCCCTCATATCGATGAAGCCTCAAGATTCTTGGCACAGGGCCCAGCTATGCTAACTAACCCTTTACCTCAAAATCAAAATATAAACTTGAGGACCCATGATCAGTCTGGTGGTGATCAAGATCTGCCGGAGGGTAGTGGTCATGGTTGCATTAACATGGTATGTGCTGCGAAAGTTGTGACCCATGCGAAGGACTATGGTTCATCACAACCCAGCCCAGGTAAGGAACCTGATCCACTAGGGTCTCCTTTGCGTATTGAGAAACCTGTGGATAAACCTAAAGCTGCATCTCACATTCCTAAGGGAGTCCTTAAGTGTTCGGGGCACAAACCTAATGCCCAAGCCGCCCAAAGCTATTCAGTTGTCGATGATTTGGGCCATACTCTTTGTGCGATATCTGCATTGGAAGTGCTTCAGAGTTGTACTTTGCAAAGGAAGGCTTTGCTTTCTGCCCTTGGTGTGAATGATGATGATTCTTCCTCCGTGATTAAATTTGAAACCGTAGGACTTCATCCTTGCTTGCCTTACTATGTGTCTCTTTTGATTCACGTAGAATGTCTTAACATGACCGTCAAGTGCACTATGATTGACGAAGGCGCTGCCGCTTCTGTGATGTCTCTATTGTATTGGAAGGGTTTAGGTTCCCCTAAGCTGTCTAAATCAGCGACCATGTTAACTGTATTTGATGGGAGATTGTTTAGGCCGCACGGGATCCTTCCTTCCCTTAAGGTCCATTTGGGAGGGAAAACCATTGCGATAGAGGTCGAGGTGGTTGATGCGTCCCTTGACTACAATCTCTTACTGGGTAGGAATTGGATGTATAGTATGCAAGCCACTCCTTCTTCCCTATTTCGCGTTGTATGCTTTCCATTTAACGGGAAGATAGTCAATATTGATTAAACGACATTCAAGAATCCGTCTATTACCACATCTTCGGGAGCTTCAATCCTGATCATTGAACACTCTCAGTTGGAAACTGGGAGTGTGGGTGTAGGCATGTATCCATCCCTCATGGGAAGCTTTAGTTTTCCTGCACCGGTGCTTATGATAGGGTCTAGTTTCGGTGAGGCTTTGACATCTATGAGATAGATGTCTTTTCGCACGAGTCATATGGAAGATCCTTGGGTTCTTCCTACACCGAGTACTTCGAGTGAGCCCATCATGATGAGCATGCCATTGCCTGCAACTATGATAGCTTATCAAGCCAATCTTGAGTGTGTTGCAGAGCCCAGTCCGTCCTCTGCATGGACAGAGGAGGAGGACCCTTATGTGCTACCAGCATGGGCAGTATAGTATTCTCATGCACACAACTGCCTTGATACTATTTTCCCTTCAGATGAAGCGATTATTGAGGCAATGTCGGGAGTTGAGCCACCATGGGAGGAACTTCATCATAGATCTTACTTTCTTCCTGAGCTTGACCGCTTGGAGCATGAGGACTTTAGGGTGGTTCTTAGTGAGAGAATTGGTAGTCCTATGGTTCCATTAAGCTCTCCTGGTCTGATGGCTGATGGAAACATGGATAACATATCTTCAATGATTCCTATCAATATCTCTCACGATCCTGGCAGGATAGAGAATGTCTATATTGGGGTAGAATGTTCCCATGCTGAGATTCTAGAATACACCGAGCTATTCAAAGAATTTCATGATATCTTTGCTTGGTCTTACGATGAAATGCCAGGAATCGACCCTCAGATTATCGAACACGAGATTAATACTTATCCCAATGCTAAGCCTGTTCGACAACATTTATGTGCAGTGAATCCTAAGAAAGAACCCGTGATTAAGGCAGAGATAGAGAAACTATTGAAAGCCAGTTTTAGCTATCCCGTTCCCTTGACGGAGTGGGATTCAAACCCCATTCCGGTGGATAAGAAGTAGGGAGCGTCTGCATATGTACTGATTTCCGTGGTTTGAATCGTGCCTATCCTAAGGACAATTTTCCCACGCCATTTATTGATCATATTTTGGACGAGTGTGTGGGTAGCGAGGTTTTTTCCTTTATGGATGGCTTTTCTAGATATAATTAGATACAAATTAAACCTGAGGACCAACATAAGACTGCATTTATTTGTCCTTGGGGAACTTTTGCATATCGAAAAATTCCTTTTGGACTTAAGAACGTCGAAGCTACTTTTCAGCGGGCAATGGCCTTGATCTTCCACGATCTCAAGTCTATTATTGAAGTATTTTTAGATGACCTTACTACTCATTCTCATATGAGAATGCATCATTCCTATCACATGAGATTGGTATTCGAAAGATGCTGCCATTATTTGGTTAGGCTAAATCCTCATAAGTGCGTTTTTTTGTGTGAAGTTAGGTCGCTTGTTAGGATTCATCGTTTCTAAAGAGGGTATAAGAGTCGATCCTTTGAAGGTTGAGGCAATACTTCAGTTGTCTCCCCCAAAAAATATTCGTCATCTTCAATGTTTGCAAGGCATGGCAAATTTCTTACGGAGATTTGTTGTCAATTTTTCCAATTTGACTAGAGGCTTCATGTGTCTTTTGAAGAAGGACACCACCTTTTGTTGGGATGAGTGAGCCCAGGAGTCCTTTGATGCGCTCAAGAGAGCTCTGGCCCTGGTGATTAGTCCGCCAGACTATAGCCATGATTTTCTACTTTATGTGGCCGCATCCATGGAGACGACTGGGATGGTTTTGGTTCAAGAGGATAAGGAGCTCCAAGAGCATGTCATATACTATCTGAGTCAGAACCTTATTGATGTAGAGATTCGTTATTCTCATGTTGAGAAGATTGCTTTAGCTACCATACATGTGGTTCAACGGTTGAGACATTATATTCTCCTTCACCAGACCTTGGTTGTAGCCCATGTCAATCCGTTTCAATTCATCCTCACTCGAAGGATGATTGGGGAAAAATATAATAAATGGATTGTCATCCTGCAAGAATTCGATCTCGAATTTTTTTCGGCAAAATCGAAGAAATCATTAATTTTTGCAGAGCTTATATCGGATTTCCCAAGCGAGGCCGAGGAGTTGGTTTGTGAAGATACGTTTGTCAATGAGCACATCTTCTTAATCTCAAATTTAGACCCATGGTATGGGGATATCATTATATATCTACAAACATTGAAGGTCCCTACTCACCTCTCATGGGATGAATGACGACGATTACGTCACGTGTCTAAGATCTACCTCATAGTGGATAACACTTTATACTGCCGTGGGGTAGATTCCATTTTACGACATTGTTTAACCCATGAAGAGGCTGAAGTGGTGCTAAATGATTGCCAAGGAGGGGCATGTGGTGGTCATTTATCTGGGCTTTCTACAGCCCAAAAAATCTTAAGAGCGGGTTATTTCTGGCCTTCGATCTTTAAGGATTATGTAGATGCAGTCAAGAGGTGCCACCCTTTCCAGGTGTTCACATGTAATATGCACTTGAAACCTGCCCCGTTACATCCCAGCATCACCGCCAGTCCCTTCACTAAGTGGAGGCTTGATTTTATGGATTGCAGCCCAGCTTCGGCTGGGGGGCATCATCATATTATAGTGGCTGTTGATTACTTCACGAAATGGGCTGAGGCTATGCCTAAAGTTAAATCCGATGGTGAGACATCCACGCACTTCGTAGTCAACTAGATTATTACTCGGTTTGGGATTCCGAAAGAGCTTGTCATTGACCATGGCTCGCACTTTTAGAATCGTATGATGGAAGAGTTGGCATCAAAGTTAGGGTACAAGCAAGAGCATTCCTCCTCTTACTACCCTCAAGTGAATGGACAAGTAGAAGTAGTGAAAAAATCACTCAAATCCATTCTCCAATGAACCATCACACATAGTAAGAATAATTGGTACATCATGTTATATCCTACTTTGTGGGTGTATAGAACCGCTGTTAATACTGCCATGGGTTTTTCTCCATATCAACTTGTACATGGAGTGGAGTCGATATTGCTGGTTGAATGCAAGATTCCTTCTTTGAAGCTAGCGGTAGAACTCTTACCAGACACTTCACCATTGGAGGAGCGTTTGGTCCACCTTGAGCAACTTGATGAGCAACATTGAGATGCCTTGGTGGATCTAGAGGTAAATAAACGTTGCGTAAAGGTCCAGTACAATAAGTCTATCCGTCCAAGGAGGTTTAGTGAGGGAGATTTGGTCCTTTTGTGGGATCAACCAAAAGAACCCTTGGGGGTAGGAAAGTTTCACCCCATGTGGCGTGGTCCTTACGTCGTCAAACGTGTGTTAGAGAAGGGTGCTTATGAGTTAGTGGATTATGAGGGAATGGCCTTGGCGAAGCCTAGAAATGGGCTCTATCTCAAGAAGTACTATGCATGATTTTCTGCCAAGGCTGGTTATTGTATATTATTGTACAACTTGCATAGTTAGGTCTTTTTCTTATCGTGATCGGGTTTGTGATTAGTTTCCATTTCTTTTGGAAGATGTCAATGGAATCTTCCACCTACATAGGATTTGCGGATGGTGCGAACTGTCACGCTCAACACTCAGCCTCTGCTGCTTGGGTGATTTATACTCCTATGGGTCAGGTACTGTCTTCAGGAGGCATATGTCTACGACCATCTTCCAACAATGTTGCTGAATATAGTGCCTTTATTGAGATTTTATGAGATGCCATTTCACATGGTGTTCTTTCTCTTGAGGTACGTCTTGATTCGGAGTTAGTAGTGTCACAGCTTAATGGTTTGTACCATGTTAGAGATCCGATGTTATTAAGAATATTCTTACATGTGAGATTATTAGAACAATAATTTGACAATATAACATACATACATATTCCAAGAATTAATAATCAAGTTGCTGACTCATATGCTAACTACGTGTTAGATTGGAATTTGTTTCATACACAATAAATTCATTACAAACACAAATTTTTTCACATGTAAATAAATAAACCGATCATCATAAGAGTTTTTATAAACATCCAAAATGTGATAATACATAGTGTCATGATACAAAAATGGGGCTCTCAAGCCACCAGAATATAATACACGGTAATACAAAATGTGTCACTCCCAGGTCTCTAAGCCTGTGGAGGAGGAGGGGGGTTGTGATCATGGAAGGTCACTATGGCTCTAGTTAGTCATCATAATAATCACACCCATGCTCGTGGTACACCCACCACCTGGTGTTGCATAGCCTCAGGCAAGTCCTCGACTTGCACCATGGGAACTCTGTGTGTCAACCTAACAAAGTTGGTATGAATGCTCTGGAGCATCCGCTCCACATCCACACCCATGATATCATCTTCTCTTCCCCTATGTTTGTGACGAGGGAAGCCTTCACGCCACCATGCTCCCACATCTGCATGCAAATGGTAGATGTCACTATATATTTTCACCCAAAAACATGTATTTTGATTTCATATAATCAGAAAACACAAAAAATTAATTAACTCAAAAATTTAAAAAGAGGGTCGAGATTCGTTACCTATGTCACCATATGCCGATCCTGGTGGTAGCGGAATGTTCAGGTCCCCCCGGAAATCTATCCCTGCATAGGGGTAGTCATCGATGGCAACTATCTGTCATCGCCACCATGAAAAGAAATCAGCTGGATAGGGGTTGGCCACCCTACCTCCCCCCAGTCTGTGCATAGCATCTGGCCAATGCCGTTGGGCTGGATCTCAAACCCCGTGAAGAGGAACGTCAACTCTAGGGATCAATCCTAGAACATGCTCGAAGAAAAACATGCTCAATATGCTGCTAAGCCCAAAGTTTTGCACTCTGCCTGCCTTACACTCACTGAGCTGATGTTTCATGTTGCTCAATAGTGTAGTGCTCTAGTCATAGACCGTGGGTCACATGCACTCCACTGCATAGAACATCAGAGGCCGCGAGGCCTGGTGGAGTGGAACCAAGCCTGATATCCTGCCCAATGTCAATAGAATGGCCTCTAGGCCCAGCACCTGTATAGAGTTGGTTGGGACCTGACTCCCCACCTTCTCTATGTCTGGATAGCAGTACACTACAATGTACTCATCGATAGTCAGGCCACCTTCGGGCCCACCACGAGAACAAAGGTTCACTACTTCCCCTCATTGGGAAAGTCCAGTAATAAAGTATATGTCCTCCATCTCTATGGTGAGGGACATCCCATCTATATGGAAGGACTCAGAGTCTGGATCCCAATAATCCACCAGCATCTGCTATAGTCTTAGTTTGGCCCTCAATCCGCCAAGACACCAAAACTTGTAGAGTCCACATGCACGTAGCGCTTGTTGAGCCATTAGATCATCCCTTATTTCCTCCTCTACATCACCATGTTCACGCTCTCTCCACTCTAGGACCATCCTGCACCAAAAATTGCAAGTTTGCCCATTATATTACTCAAAAGACCTTATGCACGATCGCATAAGCGAATTTTTTCCAAACAACCGCATATGTACATGGGTTTGGGGGCATTTTCCGCGTATAGTCAGCCCTATACGTGAAAAAACTCTCGATTTCTGTATGGGCCACAACGCCTTTTTTAGTTTGGCCTAGAAACCTTAAATGACCATGGAATTTCATAAAAAATGCATTGAAATGGAAGAGAAGAGAATGGGTAAGTAACTGGAAGAAACGGTAGTGGATTCCGCCGGTTGGATCTCTTCGAATTCGCTATTGAAAATCTGAGCTCAATTGGGTAAAAATTTCAAATGTTTTATAATGTTTTGAAATATTTACTATTTATAGAAATTTTTCAAATTTTTGAAAATTTTTACCCCCTTTCCTATAGTTTGGACTATTTCTAATCATTTTGGACCATTTTTGACCTAATTTATGATGTAGGAGACCTTTTCGAGTGCCATTTCAGCTGTTGGATTGACCCGTTCGTGCTGATTTCAGGTATCATGTCTAAACTGGCATATAGGTTAGGTTTCATCACTGTTTGCATTTTGCATGACCTTATGACTATTTCATCATAGCCTTAGGTACGAACCCACTCTATTATGTCACGGAACCTTCTTGCTGTTTTAGAAGTGGCATGATATGAGTGGTAGAGCTTGACCTTACATGGGTACCCTAGTTAGCGCCTTATTTTCATTTGGTGCCCATGCTGACGTTTTGTCATTTAGGGTGTCGGAGTCCATTGTATAGTATTGCCATGACATTTTGCAAGAGACTCATACTCCTCTTAATCCTTTTGCTAGCCTATGTCCCTCAGGACTCCCGTATGTCAAGTTGTCATTGCATTATCATGAACTTTGCCTGCCTTATTGAGCTTTATGCTGGCTTCCTTGACATTGCGTTTCAGCCATATAGCTTGAGCTTGTCTCATGTCTATCCATGTAGAGCAATTTTATGTATCCTTTGCAGCTTGATTCCCTTTTTACCGGGATGGGATTTCCCCCCGAGTGTCGATATCATACACATGTGTCCTTGCATTGAGCATAGGTATGTTCCACTGCTTGAAACTAGTTTGTTTGTCCCTATGACACTCATCTCCTCCTAGTCTGTAACTATAAAGCCATTTTATTCTTTTTCAAGCTTTTTAAATAATTGAAAAAGTCCAAAAAGAATAAAAAAACCAAAAAGCCGGACAAGGAAAGATGTTATCTTTGGAAGCTGTCGAGTCGTGTCGCCTTCGAACAGAGAACTGCATATCACATCCGTTAGTTGGGTTTACAGTTTGAATTTAGGAGCTGTACTCGTTTATCTAAGTTTATCTCCATCTACTGGTTAAGATTCCAGTCCCTATGGAGCCTCTATTGATGCCTCCTCTGTCGCAGAGATTTCCTAGTTTTTATATCGAGTCTATGCCACCTTTATTCAGTCACCATTCACCGTTATGCTCTTGTTCGAAGGAAATTGAAACCTGATTCGGTCATTCCTTAGTTATCTTGACTTTGCATGTCGACCATTCCCGGTACAGTTACTGGTTCGTGCACCTTATGATCGAGTCCTTCCACATCATATAGCTTTGTTAAGTACCTCATTTTGGATGATGGGGGATGCCTTAATGCCCCCCTTCCAACGGATTTCATCCCATTGATTTCAGATCATTTATTATGGGATTGGAATCTAGAGTCATTTTGAGTGCCTTGAGACTTGCAGTCATCAGTGGCAGGTTCTCTTGCCATCGACAGTATTTGGGAATACATCAATGTCCCCTGATCGATGGATCCTATAAAGTGTTTGACGTCAACACATTTATTCACACTTGTTAGTTTGCACTCTAGTACCTTGATTCCGATTTTCATTATCGGTGGGTGATCTCACATATGTTAATGGTATACATCAATGACCAGTAATCAGACGATGGACTACTATGTTCGACCTCGACACCTCTATTCACATAGTAGGACATGTACTCGTAGCGGTTTGTGTAGAAGACCTTCCATATTGGTGGCATCTCTTATATGCTACCTACTTGATCGTGCCAGTGTTCATGAGATTTTAGCTCTCGTGACTTGATTCCAGTATATGTCAGACATTTCCAGCTATTATGGAGATCTTGATCCATTTTATATCTTCAGTTATTATGGAGATCATGGTCCTTTGTATATCTTCATCATGGAGATTCTGATCGATGTATATTGTATGTGGTGATGACCACTTATGTGATATCTTGTATCATGCCTATTCATGGCCATTGTGCTCTTATGTATCTGGGACTGCTATATGTATTTGCAGTTATGTACAGAGTTGTATCATTGTACTATGCTGGTTGGGTGTCTGGTCTTCCATTTGGGATTCTTCATCACTCCACTTCTGGGATGGACTTATAATGTATTTCAGCCATCGTATGACCCCTTTGACCTCACACATTAGGGGGCATCTGTTATAGCTTATTTTACCACTCCAGGTGAATCACACTTGTATGGCCTTTCCCGTGTCCCTTTGTAGACTCCTTGGACCCCTTGGACCATTTTTTGTCCTTTGATGTTCCCTTGACCATCCCTAAAAACATGTGAAAAATGATACACGTAAATTTAAAACCTCTAATCATGTATATACGCGGGTTTGACCACTAAAACCACGTACATCGGGATGTGTACAAAATCCAAATCCTTTTGGAGTTTTCCTTGACATGGATCCGACTCACTTAACTCCTAGCCTTCCATATGATTTGAGATCGCTCAGATTCAACCTTTCATTACCCCTTTGAAAAGCTATATAAGGAACTCTTTGGTACATTGAAGGCATAAGAGAGAATTGAGAGCAAAGAAACTATAGTCCATTGTTGCCAGAACTTATGCTTGAGGCTGCATCCCTTTGTCCCTTGGAGCAATTATGTGTTCTTCCTAAGCTTGCCTTTTGCTTGTGAGCTTGCTATCGAGAGATGTAGGATTGAAGTGGTGGAGGCCCAAGTGGGGGATTCAGTTTCTCCGATTTGAAGACGTGCCGACAGAGGTTGTATCCATTGTAATCTTTGATTTTATAATAATAGAAATATCTTTTCCTATCCAATAATGTATGTTTAAATGAATATTTTATCCATTGGATGATTTCAAATGCTTATACATTGTTGATTATATATGCTAGAATAGATCTAACACCAATATATATAGTATGCTTGTATTGTTTACTTGTTGTTTAGGAAGTAATCTATCAATTCAAGCTAAAGTTGGAAAGCTCAATGAGGATCTACTTCAACCATCCGAAATAAGGTACAAAGTCTGATCCTTTAGTGTTAGATGTTTAATTTCTATCGCATATTGGAAAGGATTGATTTCTGGAGTCAAGCTGTCTGTTGTGGTACCCCAAGCCATAGGAATTTCTCTCCGGAACAGTTTGGTAGTGGTCATATTGCAGCTTCCACACCCTTTGTGGGAGGATTCTCACATCCTTCATCCAAACATAATATTGGGATCCCTTCTCGCATAGGTGACCCTAGAATTGTGAACATTGGAGGTACATCATACATCCCGTCATATGTTCCATTGTCTTCTGCACCTATTCCTTCGAATGAATTTCTCATGACACACCATCCTTATAACCCACACGGGCCTGCAGGACATAGTACTGCCTCAGGCCATGTTGTTCCCTCATTCGCCGATCCTACTGTATCACTAGGTTATGTTCCTCCTTACAGGTCTGGGGGAAAACCCTTGTACTAGTATTATAATTAGGGTTATATAGCACCCTAGTCTCAAGGCGTACCAAATTATAACATTCATGTGTATCGTTTTATGGGTTAAGTAGGAGGAGGCTACTATCCGAATGGAAAAGGACATGGTCTTTACAACAATCAACCCTATGTGAATCAATCATGTCAGGGAGCATGGAACCAAATGGCACAACCTAGGCCCCCTTTCCTAGCTACTTTGAATCTACCCGACTTGTCAAAGTTGACCAATGATCTTGTTTCTCATGATTCGATGTGGCCGTTTTTTCCCACTAAGCTTCCTTCAGAAATTCCAAAGTTTGAAGGTAAGAATGGTGAGGACCTTGGAGAGCGTGTTACCACTTTCCACCTATGGTGCTCTTCTAATTCTTTGAATTATGATTAAGTTTGCTTATGACTATTTTAATGCACCCTCATAGGACCTGTAGAGAAATGGAATATAGAGTTGCCTGGGGGCACATATTGGACCTTCAATGATCTATCCATAACTTTTTTGAACGACTTTCAACTACCAGTACATTACGATGTTGTTAACGAACTCTTGTCGACATTTTGACAAGACAAAGCCACACATATTTCTGATCATATTCAAGAGTGGCGTGGACGGAAGAGGTTGATTAAGGCCAACATTCCTCTCACATTTCTATTAGAATGGTTCCTTAAGACGTTATTACCCTATATCACGAAGGATGTTTCAAATTAGAGGAAATTTCAACTCAAAATGGGCCTATCAACCCTTATTCAAATTCTATGTCATCATGTGTTAGCCAATGAAATTGATTTAAATTTGAAATAATGTATAGGTATTAAACAAATTTTAATATAAATTTTGGGATAGGTGATTTTTTCAATAATATAATTTGTCTACCCGCTTCCTAAGCTGCCCAAAATTATCTTGGATATTGACAATGAAATTAATATGCTAACCGATTTTAGGTAATACTTCTCCCATATATAATATATAATAGTAAAAATACTTAATATCATAACTAATATATAATAATATTACTCGGTCCAATAACTTTAACTCGGTTAAAAAATATTACTCGATCCAAAAATATTAATGGCTCCAATAATTTTAACTTGGTCGAAAAATATTACTTGGTCAAAAAATATTACTTAGTCATATACCCATCCATGTTTTAGGTAATACATGACCAATATATAATATATAATAATAGTGATTAATATTATAACCAATATATAATAATAATAATAATAATATATTATAATTAATATTTTTATAATAACCGTTCGTTTCAATAACTTTTAACTAATATCATAAGTAATATACCCACCATATTTTAGGTAATATGTGACCAATAAATAATATGTAATAATAATAGTAATTAATAACTTTTAACTAATATATAATTTATAGTAGCAATAGTTATTAATATCATCAAATATTTCATAATAATCGTGAAAAGTTGGGTTTAAACACTTTTAACTAATATCATGACTAATATACCCATTCATCCTTTAGATAATACATGACCAATATATGAGAAAAATACTAATTAATATTATAACTAATATGTAATAATATTATATTATAGTTAATATTTTATAATAACACTCAAAAGTGAGTCCAATAATTTTTAACTAATATTAATATATAATACTATTACATTATAATTCATATATTATAATAATAATACTATACACCATGAAAAGTCAAATAATTTTTAAGATGGAATCGTGTATTTAATTTTATTTCCTTATTTTGGGTGAAAACACTACATCAAACTTCGTCCTCATAAATTGATTTTAATAAAAATTGTATATTTATGGTAGCTTTGATAAAAGTGAAACAACCCTCGACAACTTTGATAAAAGTGAAATAGTATAAAAAATTGCCTACATGGCATTTTTTTTATCATTTTCCTTAGGCCCATTTTTCATCCAAATTTTCTCTACGATGACATCGAGAGTTATGAATGAGGAAAATGCTATTTTTCGAGCTCAAAAACTAGACTTGATTTACACTCAGTCTGGGTTCTTATATGAGATTATACCCGACGCTCCACGATCAAACTTCGAGCCTAAGTTTAAACTTGGGCCACATGCTAATGGCATTGTTGGCTCTGCAAGTACTAAAGTCGTAGACCATGTTACAAATCAAATGAGAAATTTGTCAATTAATCAATTTGCGATTGGAAAATCTACGAATTTTTCCAATCCCACCCAAACGACGGATGTGCTATCAGTACATTCGTTTTACCAAAAGGGTAACCAACA
The DNA here is from genome assembly GCA_001517045.1 of Pseudotsuga menziesii. Taxonomy (NCBI): domain Eukaryota; kingdom Viridiplantae; phylum Streptophyta; class Pinopsida; order Pinales; family Pinaceae; genus Pseudotsuga; species Pseudotsuga menziesii. Next base: position 53,332 of record LPNX010642771.1, read on the forward strand.
TCCCAGGAGAAATAAGAAAAAGGGAAGAAATAATCGTAGAGATGGGAATAGGAAGGAGAATTTTAATGATGACAAGAACAATGGTGATGCTAGGGGGGACAAGAATTCTAAACATAAGGTTAATTTCCCTTGCAAATTTTTTTGGGGAGATCACCTCACTTACTTGTGCCCTCGTATCGATGAAGCCTCAAAATTCATTGCATAGAGCCCAGCTGTGTTAATGGATCCTTTACTACATATTCAAAATATGAATTCGAGGAACGTGGACCACAGAAGTGATTCTCGCGGGCATCAAAACTCGTTGAACACCATGTTAGCACATGTTTTGTTCCAAATGGATTTGAATAATTTTAAAGGATAAAATTGTGTTTATTTCGTAGGAGATGGCATTATGACTGAACATATTTTAAAGGTTCCTTCGACTTGGCAGTTTTGCAAGAAAAAGGGTAAAGGTGTTTTGGGCAAAAACAAAAGGAACATTTTTATTATTTTGGCTTTATAATAAGATTTTTATATTTAGGCCAAAGTTATTTTTTATAAAAATAGATAAATTTTATTTTTATAAACCCCAAAGGTATATTTTATAAAAAAAATGTTGTTGGCACAAGGCCACTCATTACCAAGTCGCATAGGGTCCACACACACCAAGAAAATTCTTCCACCAAAAGTCCAAGTGCATAGCCCCCAAGGAATATTATCCTTTCTTTGTTCCTTAATACATATTAAAATGGATAGGGTATATAAACAATGAAAAGAAAAACTCAGCTTTGCATGTGGGATAATTCCCTCATCAAAAGGAAGCAAAATATAAAAAACGTGAGAATTCTTTGCATCAACACATATTGGAGGAGAGAATATAATTAGTTATGTGTGGAGATTAATTAAAGCAAATTTTATGCAATAAATAAATTGAAGAAATGATCACTAAATAATATATGACTCATTGTCTCAATTTCCCATAAGTATAAAAAACATGGGCATTGAAAATGACAGATTTGATTTAGGTTTTCAACATATGCGTATTGATGGATACGCCAGGGTATTACATGAAAAATTTCTATACACTCAAGAGAAATTCCTATGGCTTGGGGTTGTTAAATTTTCATATGCTTAACTAAGACATCAGTATATCATTTCATTTTTCATAATAAAAGCATATAAAACAGGATCATTGAAAGAAACAGTATCACAAGAACA
>LPNX010642775.1:0-37323 GCA_001517045.1 Pseudotsuga menziesii
GGATTGCTTGGGATGATTTCTATTTTATGGATCAAGCGTGATTGACTTCATTCTACCATTGCATCTAAAAGGTCCCTCAACTTCTTGCACACACCCTAGAGCAAATTTGACTCTGCATTATTTGATGTTTATGCTATTTATATATTTTCATTGAAGTTATAATGTGGATGATGACATCCTAAACATTGTTATATGATATGATATGTTTCAAATTTGACACATATTTTAAGTTGATTTCAATTAATAATGAATGTGTAAGTTTGCTTTTTTATTACATATTCATGTTTTTGTATTTTTAAGATGTTTACTCTTATTTTGTTCGTACTTATTTTTCCACATAATATCTTAAATATTTGAATTCATACTCTAATATTTATATTATGGTTTGTTGCACTACAAGTGTGGATAATATGTATGATATCATTGAGAGAATAAGGATAATTTACAAAGAATAGTGTTATTTGTGTGATATAAATTTTTTGATGAGCCCCAGGGATTTACTTTTTTATATAAAGAGTAGGGATTATGGTTTTTTTACAAGTTGTGTTATTTATTACTATTTAATGAAAAATGTTCAATGAATTAAGGATCAAAATATGTGCTCTTTTTACAGTGAAGGTGTTATTGAAGGGACGATTCTACTCAACCTTTCGTCATATGTCAATAGCGAATGAGGAGTAGCCCGTTGTATTTATTAAATTAAAAAAATAAATTCCTCACATATATTTATTTGTTCACATCTAGTGACGTCACGTATGTATATAGACTTTATTAGTCAAATATTTGAACGGTGGGAACTTTTACAGAATGGTACCATGCGCATCACAGCCACAATGTCCAGCTCATACTGCTAACATCGAAGCATGTGATGATGATAACAACGTTACAACTTTATCTCAGTCATTCATCCCACTAGAAATTTTCTTCCATAGAGAAACGCATGCCATAGTAACATGGTTGAACTCAGACTGTAAACAATGGAGCACATGATGATGATACTAAGGTTAGATGTAGTAGTTGTGCCATTCATCCCCAGAATATCACTAAAATTCCCACCCGTGAATTCATCTATGAAGTGTAGCCTATTTTCTCGCATATGAGCACAGTTCACTCTTTCTTCTCATCCTCCTACTTTGTTAAAGATCCACAACGTAGAGGATGTCACCACACAACTGCGGGAGACCTTTACTTTCGGCTCTACCAGAAACTGCGAATGGAGATTTTCTCAGCTCGAGCAAATCCTAAAACTCACTACTGAGAACCAGAATCAAATTACCAAAGCTCTACATCAGGATATGTGAGAAGCTCCCTTTGAGTCCTTCATTTCAGAGCTATTTTCTTAACAAGCTTCTTATTCATAAGTATTATTTTAACAAGATTCTTTTGGTTACTATTGAGGTAATGCACACGCATATTTTAATTTGGTTTGAGTTATGAATGGATTTTTTATCATGTCCAAGTAACCAAGGATTTGCATCTAATTATTTTTCAGTCGGTGGCATGCGATGGGATTCTCGTTTCTGGAAGCAATTTCAAAATTTTAAATTCAAATCGTTAGAGTGGACTCAACCTGCACGGCCTACCACTGCCTTCGCCACCACCATTCTCATCATTGCCTTCATGGCCATCCTTTTCATAGCCACCTTTCTCACCAGCGCAGTTCTTGGAATTCTTAACGATGAAACTCAACATTTTCGATATCTCCTCTAGCTTCGACATTATGATCGATGTCGTTTGAGTCGACATGAACCTTGACGACTCCTCCTTTACGATATTATCCTTAAACAATTCGAATGGACTAAACCATGGAAAGAGGGAGATTATGTCGAAGGAATTCATATAGGCCGGATTGAAGCTGAAGAACATCGACTCGACATCGACATTGATGATTTTGGATTGCAGGAGCTTGAAGCCTCGGCGGAACCAAGGGAACTCCATCAGTTGCGAGACGATGATCCTCGTCTGGGGATTTGATTCCATCAACTGAAATACAAGTCGTCGGGCATCGGAAGAAAACCAAGTTGGGAATTTGAAATCCCCCTTGTAGATCTTCTTATACATCACCATAAGATTCATGCCCTGGAATGACATGTAGCCAGCCATTAGCACGAACAACACAATGCCACAAGACCAGATGTTTGGCTTGGCACCATTGTAACCTTTCTTGGAAATGACCTCCGGTGCGACATAGGACAACATTTTTCATGTTGTGTGGAAAAGGTTGTCTTTCCTGAACTACGTCGGCAACGCGCTGAGGCCGAAGTCGGCGAACTTCAAGCCCACATTTTCGTCTAAAAGAAAGTTCTTGGGCTTCAGGTCTCAGTGATACATGCCTCAGTTGTGGAAAAAATTCACCGCACTTATCATCTATTTAAATTACTTCCTCGCCACCTCCTCCTTCAATCTTCCCTTTTTGAAAACCTGATTGAAGAGCTCGTAGCCCTTAACGTACTCCATGATGAAGTAAATCTTAGTATTACTCACCGTGACTTGATAGAGCCGAATGATGTTAGGGTGCTGGGCCAATATCATAATCGATATTTATCCTTTAATTTTCTCGATCATACCACACTTGAGGATTTTTTCTATGTCCACGGCCTTAATGACGACAATCTGGCTTGCCTCCAGGTTTCTCTGGCTTGCCTCCATGTTTATCGCTTGGTATACCTTAGTGAATGAACCTTTCCCTAGCAAGCACCCTACTTCATACCTACCCATTAGAATATTGGGCGTGATACTCATCTCAAATCAAGAGAGAAAAAATCACAAATCGTCTTCCATGAATTGGATATGTGTCATTTCTAAGGCAAGACATTGCATGGACTCCATTCCAGGCGTCTTCACTGTTTTTGCTGATCTTTTGCTTCTGATATTTTCAGGAGATATCTACTAAAGTTCACTGGTCCTAGACATCTTACAAGATTGTCTGTATATATATAACACTCCGTGTTTTTGTGAATATATCCAGAGAAGACAATTAAAGAAGCCATTTTTTTCTCAGTGCTTGGATGATAGTCGCATATTTTATGATTAGCGATGAGAATTCATATGTCGTGTTGCAAAATTAAAAGAAGGTGCTAGGTCATTTCCACATCTAAACGATAGAAATTGACACCACTCTGTGGCCCATGTGATGCCACACGCCTATCAGTCATTGTTGCAGCAATAAACCATCTAGGTGGTGGCGTGCATGATTTCAAAGGTAAAAGCTATGTATGTTTTCTAATAAATGAGACACATGGTGACGTGGATGATATCAAAATACATGGTGTTACATGCATGGTTTTTTTTTTTCGAGATGACCAATGTCAAGCTTACAAAATATGCAACAGGAGTTGTGTTCTCAGTACGTTGGAGGAGAAATCATTGTTTCCCAGCAATGAAGTAAATTGGTGTGTGTGACCAGTCTATTCTCGAGGAAGAAACTAAAACACAGATGATAGTTTTCCAAGGTTCAATATGTTTTTAAATATACATTTTTAATAGTCTTATGCAAAATCATATTTTTAATATTAATAATTTGGAACTGCCTTATTTCCTTTACCAAAAAACAAATCGTATCATATATCATGTTTAGAATACTACCCTAATGTCATTTCAATTATTGCAAAATAAAACAATGGATATAATATTTATATGTATCATCATTTACATATTCTAACCACTTCATATTATAACAAATAAAAGGATTTCATATGTCAATTTTATCTTTACTAAACTCTCACCTTAAAATAAGAGTATTAAAAAAAATTATGTTCACATAAAGAAGAATAGGAATACAAAATAAAACCCTTGGTACAAGTATTTCTATAAAGATACCAAGATATTGGACTGCCACTTAATTTTTGAAGATAACATTACATTGGTTTCTATTTATTGCATGGTTTCCTATTTATTGCTTATCAGTATTTGCACTATAATTTCTATAGATTCATTATACTTTCTTTTAACACCTAAACTTACAATATCTACATAAACATAACTTTCGTTCATTTTAGACATACCGAAGTTCTTTTCGGTGTTTCATTTCCACCAATTTGGGCTATGCTAGTTATTTGTAAGTTGAAGGAATTTTTTAAGGGGACGGTGGCTTTGGAGGATTTATCATATGTGGCAAGCCTCTCAAGAGACGCCCTTTGTAATTATTAATTTAATAAATTAATCAAATTTAAAATAACGTTATTGCTGACATCAATGCTATGTCAGTCCAGACATGGTTTCCGTCAATGGTTTTCATTACAGATATAACTGAGTAGTTTTCAATGTCCAGTATCCTTTTCTGCTCACTCAGACTTTATTTCAATGGATAGTGAGTAGAACTAGATACTGGACATTGAAGACTTCCCAGTTATATCTGTTCTCGGAAATAAAATCTCAAATTTTTAAAATGTTTGTGAGTGAGAAGCTCAAATAAATGGTAAAATCTTTAAAATTTCTGCCAATGAATCACATAAAATTTAAAGATTTGATTAAATTTGTTAATTTTTAGATGTTGATTGTAAAAAAAACAAATAGGTCTCAAATATCTTGAAAAATAAATTAAAACATGAACATACTTGGTAATCCCTAAGGAGGAGTAATCTCATGCTTTCCTGGATAGTTTGGTTGGATAAGACAGGCGAAAGGCCTGTAGATTGGCCGGATAAATTGCGGAATAAGTTGTCCCATGACTTGTGTCCGCTATATGGATCGGCTTCCCAGGCCTTCTGTAGATCCTCGATGTATACGTTTGACGTATTGGCCAGAAATTTGTATGTCAACCGTTGTGCAATTGTAGCTTGTTGTGGTCTTTCGACCATAGTGTTGAATAAACGAGAATTAAGAGAATTTAAAGGAGGTTTAACTAGTTGGACTCTAAGAGCTACTTGGGCTGCTTTCGCCGAGATTCAAAACCAGGCCATTCCAGACATTCAATATCGTGTAACCCGTAAACATGAGAACTCGGCAATATTTCTGTCGTGGATCGAGCATCGCTGCCATGCGGGGTTGCGAAATCCTTTCAACAATCCATAGAAACCATGGAATCCCTGCGTAACATGGGGTATTATTCACCACAACTATTCAATTTAGCCATAATACAAGCCATTGCAAAAGCATAAAAATAGTTATTTAAGTGAACTATAATGTAACAAAATTGGTTATTTTAGGGAACCACAACGCAATTTGATGCAAGGAAAGAAGTGCTTAAAATTTTTTCAAGTTACCAAATGTTTGAATAGATGAGGAAATGTCGGTTGTGTGAAGGGCCGTGAAGCAAATCCAGCATAAGGAAATCACTGTGAGAAACACAGATTGCTGAATGAGATATCCGTCGTTGCATAAATTGTGAAGAGTTGTCCAACAAATCGAAATTGACGTGACATAATACCTAAGAATTTTTTTTGAAAGAGGAGCACTCGCAATTCATTGAAAAGAAAAGACCATCGTTGAAAAGAATTCGTTGTTGAAATAGATACACCCAACCCAGAAGGGTGAGATTGTTGTAGATCGATTAAAACAAGTGTAAAATCGTTGGTCGATTTGCATGTGGAAGAGCAGATAAGTCATCGACCTGCTGTGTAAATATAATTATCGTGAACAATCACCTATTTGCTTGGAGAAATACTGAAGGAAAGATTCAAGTTCACTAAAATCCCACACGCCTAAGGAAAGGTAAATATTCTTAATGGAGTTGGTGAAAGCATAACTTGTCGTACCTCATAACTACGTGATTGCAAAAAGACAATTCTTTATGATATGAATGTTTTCAGATTAAATGGGAATCATCCATAAGATTTCTTTAAGGTGAATGTTTTGAGTGGTGGACAATTTTATTTTAAAAGGTATGTTTCCAGCAATGAAGATCTTTAATAAAAGATGTAGTAAAATTTATAAAGAAGTTTTGAAGGCGAAGTTTTTTTCCCACTTAATGTTTCAAGAATTGAAAATCTATAATTAAAAGGTGTATTCAAGTTATGAAAGGTTTTTAAATTTATCAAAAGTATCTCTTTGTTTTAACTAGTTCAAAGAAAAAAAATATAGCCAAGATAACAACGAACTCTCATAAGCTCCATAGTGAAATAGGTCGTTGGGAAATTCCTAAAACACCATGGGTGGAAAGGATCTGCCATCTATGTGAAAATATGAACATTGAGGATGAAAATTACATCCTCTTAGAGTGCCATGGGTATGCTCACATTAGGACGGTTCTCTCCAAGCTCTTTGAGCATATCATTACAATTTCAAAACAGCTCTTTGAGCATATCATTACAATTTCAAAAAAAACTAAATAGTTTGCTTCTTTAGGTCTAATAGACCAAGTTTGGTCTCATGAACTTTAACCATCATTAGCATCAAAAAAGGATTAAAAGGTGTTTTCAAGTTATGAAAGGGTTAGTAAAATTTTATAAAGAGGTTTTGAAAATTTGTTTGGGTGAAAATGAACTTTTTAAAAGTCAAAGAAAGATTAAAAGTGTTGTTTGAAAAGGTTGAAATTTTTTAAAGAAGTTTTAAAAATGTTATTAAATAATTGTGAAAGGGTTTAATAATAAAGTGAAGTATCAAGAAGAAATTGTTATTGGTCTTTGGAAAAGACTAAAGCGCATTCAGTTGTAATTGAACAAAAGAATGAAGATGCATTTGTGTGTGTATCAAATATCCCAAAGAACGTTTTCTATTACCCACCACTGGTTTTCACTATTAAAATATATGGTATGTGGGATATTAAAGTGAACACCATATTGCATGCAAAAGAGTAATGGGACAATGTCTCGAAGGGATGTGTAGAACCCACCCATGAAAAAGATTAGAAAAATAATGATGATGTATTGTCTCTCATTCAACAAGGTTTGGATGATAACATTTTACCTAAAATTCAAGAAGCAAAAATCATCAATGAAGCTTGGAGTATTCCAGTGGAAAAAGAGTACAGTGAAAAGGGGAGATCTTTACATGTAGCAGAGCATGAACATGAGGAAAGTGAACCCCACTACGCAGATACACTAGTGGATGATGAAGTTGATGAAACTGATGTAGAGCATGAACATGAGGAAGGTGAATCCCACTACGTAGATACACCACTAGATGATGAAGCTGATAAAATCAAAGTTGAAGTTGAGCAACATCTCATGCAATGTCTACTTATAGACATGGATTGAGAAGCAGAGGTGAAGAAAGTGAAACCAACAAATTTTGATGAAGAATCTAGAACAACATATGAACAGTGAGAAAATAATACATGATAATGATAAGGTAAACCAATTTAAATTTGAAGCATTGTATAATGAGGAAAATTTATTTGATGAAGTTAAAAAAAAAATGAAATTGATTGATGAATTAATAAATGGAAGATACAACCCACTTGGAAATGAGAAACACGTGGAGGATCGAGAAGAAGATGAAGATAAGATAGCAATGGAAGTTGTTGAGGAATGAATGGTGTTGAGGATGAGTACTCTGTAGAAGTGTCAGAGCAGTCAAAAGTTGTATTTGTGCAAGATAATCTAGAAGAAAAAATAATTGATAAGATCTTTGCAATATGGAGCCTTGAAGATCTCAGGTATTACAAAAAATGGTTGAGTTTGCAACAGAACTTTGATTTGATCAATTTTAGTATGATTAATAATGAGTATATTGAGTAGGATTGTGTCATACCCACATTACAACATTTGAAGATTGAGATTGCAGCCCAAAGTGTAAAAATAATTCATTGCTTAAATAAAGATGAAGATGTCATTGAAGAAGGTCATAGGTCATTGTTTTTACAAGAAAATCTATGAAATTGAAGGTAAGCAATGTAGTTTCAAATTAGCAACAATAAATAAATATTTTTCTATTACAATTTAAATTGTTATAGATAATAACAACACTCCACTTTGCTCAAATGGTTTGAATCCATTCATTAGGAGTGAGGATTTTTTGATCTATAGACAAAACTCAATTCTCATGAGGGCTTTTCCTAAATTCGTGGTTCAACTTGAGGTAGTGGTCGAACATGTGGTTTCACCTAAATATATTATATTAAAATGATCTCGTGACTAATGTACACATAAGTGGATCAAATAATACTCCCATGTCCTTCAATTTAAAATTAGAGGGGTCTATGACTTGATTTGCAGGGAGATAAGTTTTCCACTCTCCCTGTCAAGGTTCAAATTCTCAACGAGACATAGACCCATTGTAATAAGGATAGAAGGGTAGATTCCCCTAGGGATATCGGTCCCCACAGGTGTGCCTTGATACATATCATTCTTTTCTAAATCATAAGTTATTGGTATATCTAACTTGCGAATTGTTAAATATACTATTGAATTATAGTGGAAATTAATTAAATTTGAACCTAGGGTTAACTTAAGTAATCTAAACCAATCGCTAGTGTTGATAATATAAAAAATAACACCACCACACTTTCTCACCTATCTAAACTTTATTAATAATATATAATAATTTTTAATATATTAAAAAATATTTTCCAATAACTCTAATTTTTTTAAATAACTAGTGATGCGGACATCCACATCTTCTGAGCCAAAGGATTCGAACTACTCAATAAAGCATTTCCGTGCCTTTCAAGGAAAGGTCCTCCATATCCATGCAAGGTGCACAAGGATGTGAAACTTTTCCTTTTTTTTTTTTAAAGGAAAAAACAAGTCAAGTTACACTATCCGATCATGGTCTCTCAATTTTTATTACTCTGGTTACATCAGTGTGGTCAGATAACACAATCCATTTATTCATTACAAAGGGGCTCAACAAGAGAAAACATGTCACTCCCCAAATGCAGGTGTTCAAAACGCGGATAACGGGTGGTGCAGCGAGGACATGAGGCCTTGGGAAGAGTGGGCAGGTGTTAAGGTGGACAATGCGGCTCGGTCCTCCTTCCATGCTTAAACATCGCAGCACTGTCCTTCTGTAGTACGAGCATACTTCTCACACGCCGCTACCAATGAAAGTTTCAACAATGATAATGATCAATATGATTCTGAACTTTTCAGTGAGTCTGGTAAAACATGAAATGCATCCTTGCATTGCTGAAAGTGATCCTCCCCTTCTTGCTGTGAATGATTTTCCTCCCGATACGTACGAGGTCTATCATGTCCAATGTATTGTGCACCATGAAACAGTCAGGTGCGCCATTTCCAAGATCACGTATGCCCTACAACAGTCAGGTTGTAATGGGCCTTGCTCTGAGATCCACTGCATTTGGCCAAGGGATCATCGGATACCTTGATGCGTCCCAACCGCGAGCTATAAGATGGTTGATCCAAAGCTTTAGCATGTCAACAAAGAAAGGAAGCAACCAAGAGATTCAGATCTTCGAAGTGTTAATTCCAGTTATTGTCCTCTGCATTCAGAATCCAGCACCAACACTCTTTAGCACGATCCCTCATTAGAAATGGATTTGGGAGGAGGTGACCAAGAGGCAAAATGGGAGGCTCTCTTCCAAAAAGAAGCTCCCGCATACATTCGTAAATCTATTACAGCCATAGAGGAAGAAATTTATGATGAATTCAGGTTCAGATTAGGGTACGATGTCACCATTTCCAAATACTTGAGGTTGAAGTTCATCTTGGCCTAATTTTGCAATGGTGCTTGTACTGGAGATAGACATGGTCATACTCTATGAAAAATTGCCTCAGATCTTATAGTTGAAGACACAACATCTCATCGTACTCAGTAGGATGAAATAGAATAAAGAAACTTCGACACAAATATGATATACATTCATGTATTCAATTTGTATTTCCTTGACACGAGAGGCCAATAAATGGAAAGGTGGCAACTATTTCTGTCACATGAAGCAATCTTTTTAATCATTACAAGGATACTGTCAATCAAACCCTCACTTCTTTTGCTATTCCAATGGTAGTTATTGTTTATTAATGATGGAAGTGACCAAAAAATACATTGCAGAAGTCTCTTGCATCCTCAAATTAACTACAACCATTCATCTTTTCGGGACCACATTTCATCATGCGACAAAAATTTTCTTCCTACAACAAGTATACGTCCTTCGACATATATATTTCCTTGCGACATATGGAGAGTCTTCACCACAGTTTTTCTTTTGCACCAGATAGATAGTCTGCGGCAATTTTTTTTTATCCTTGACACACATAGCATCTACCACATAACACTCAATATTTAAAACAAAACACTCATACTTTTTTCAGAAACAGCACTCATAAATCTGTGCCTTTTTTTCCTTTTATTTTTTTTCTCTTTTTTTTTTCAGTCGACAAAGGCACGATTATCTTGGTAAGTATTTAGCCAAATTCCATCCACCAATTCTTTGAAAGGTGTTCCATATAATTTATGAAATTGTATTGTGCCTCCTTCAGTGATCTGAATGATAACATACAGTCCTAGATAATGTGTTTTCAGCTTTCTAGGATTCCTTAAAAACTTACTGTCATACTGGAGGACAAGTCCTCCTACCTAAAATTGCTAATTATTTATGTGTTTTTCATACCAGGATTTCTGTTGCACCTTCTCAACATTCTAATGATAAATTGCAACGAAACGATCTTCCTCAAATTGCATAAGTTGTGACAATCTCTCTTTGATAACACCATCATTATTCATTTTAGTAATCGCAATTATTCTTAGAATCGATATAATTTATTACATCATAATAAGAGACTCTTGCCCATACACTAGTTGAAATGGAGTTTATCCTAACAATTTATTACAGGTCGTGGGATATGCCCATAGTATTGTAGAAATTTTCTGGTCCTAGTCATCTCTTTGAATCTTCCAAACCTTCGTTTGTGCATTCTCTAGGATCTTGTTGAATGCATCGAAAACACCATTCTCTTTTTAGTGTGCTTCTGACCAACCCATGTTCAGATCCCTTGTTCATCAACAAATCCCGAGATATCGTCCCGATAGAGTAGGACCCCATTGACAAGACATACGCAGTCTCACCCAAAATATCTATTGGGAAATCCTAGCACCAAGTGTTTGCAGTTATGTGGGGATTTTCACTCTTATAGTACTTCCTAAATCAATCAAACTAAACCAATAATTTATACTTATTGGTCTTGCTTATTCATTCAAGATAATAATCTAATTATCCGTCGACACGTATTGCAGTATTTAACATAAAATCCTTATCACAGATTCAATCTAATAGCATTGCATCATCTAAACATGAAGAAAATATTTATTAATTAACATTTGCATTTGATATTAACAACATCCGTTTTTGTAGAATTGTCATCGTTTTGCTGCAATAATGGATTTTATATTGTTTAAGCTTTATTTTATTGCATTTTTTGAGCTTCAAGTTTGTGGAAACCTTTGAAGTTTTCTTGCGAGTAGTTGATATTACAGAAATCAGAGTTTTCTTACGACTGGATATTACAAAAATCTAGGCATCTATATATATCCATTTATATTACCAGTAAGCTATATATATATCCATTTATTTTGGCATTACAGAAGTCCATTTATTTTGGCATGGAATTACAAAAATCACAGCGTATGTTTGGAAGAATCAATGGCATCTAGAGTCCACAACATCGATGTAGAACGGGTCCTCTGTATCACGAGCATCGAGCTACCAATAAGAGTAATGGTATATCAATTGATATTAGTGCTCAAGTAATGAGCAAGCATTGGATGCATAAACTATCAAATATGTGGTATAAACCTCATTACATTCCTAAACTAAGAGCTATGGATATATTATTATTATTATTGCTCATTTACAAGTGGATTATGGTGTGTTACCTTGTAAGAGAATAGCCTTGCTTGAATTTCAATAAAGATGTTCACTATTAGCTCAATGATTTCTTTAAGCCCTATTTCATTTATAACTCCATTATTTTGAAGGATTTTTGGGTATGTTAGTGAATTAGTCCTTTGCAAAAGAGCCAAGGATCAACTATAGTTAGGATTTTTTTTCTATTATTAAAGTATGTGGTTTTGAGTCTATTATTTCAAAATTGGATATGATTAGCTTGTTTTGTTTTCTAGAGTAGGGCTTTGACTTGAAGAGCCCACACAAAATATGACATCCTATACTCTATTGTTTATATGTTTATAGTAGTGAAAACAAGAACAACAAAAATGAACATGGACATAATCCAAACTTTGCATATAACACCTTTTCTCGCTTTAATCTCCATATGTGTTTGGTAAATCCTCTTCGAGGTTTATGCTTTCAGTGATTCGAGGATTTCCTCTTTGTTGGAGAAAATGGAATATTCTTTAAATTCCCCTGTAACACATCTTCTCTCTAGTGAAAAATTGAATTACTCCATATATATATTGTTTAAAATTTACGTGATTAATGTATTTTCTTATATGGGTCCCCATGTACACACACACGCACATAAGTGAAAAAAAAAGGATCGTTAATACCTAGCCAACAATACACAATAGTCTTTCTAAATGTTACATCAACAATATTCAATATTATCAATAGCGACATTCGACTGACCTAGGTTTATTGATGCCTTTCATTTCTAGGTAAATTATCTTGAGGAAATCCGCGCATTTCCTCCTCCTCATTTTAAGGATGGTACTTAGGGAAAACACTAGATTCTCTAGGGTACAAGGCCAATTTAACATAAGGGCTTGAAGCCATAACAAAAATATACTTATTATAAGCTCAACATGTCACTTAGGGGAAAAGAACTTGGGTGGGGAGGATTACACTCTATCCCACAACCACTTGAGTTAGACACAATTTTTACCTCGCCAACACGAAACAATAGTTTTCTTGAAGACTATGCAACGATATTTAATAGAATTAAATAAGAACAATTGACAAACCCCATGGATGGGAAGAGCATGCCCACTAAGATTTGAACTTACATCAACGTCTCCTTGCATGTTAAAAAACCCTAACCCTTGCTACAACTCTCCTTTCTACTTACTCACAACCTTGATAACTAATTCCCTTCTTTCAATAGCCTATATGTCTCCTACTCTATCCCTTTGATATCTTGATCTCGTTGCTCTCACCTTGCACCATGGGAATGTACAAAGTACACTCGCTAAGATCTCTTCAAACTACAACATAATGGAGGCACACCATGCAGGAGCATGTTACACCTCCACATATCATTTTGGACTCCCTCTTCACACCTTGATCATTGTCACAATTGTTGTTACAAGATACCACTTATGTATTATTGACAAGTAATGTATTATCAACCCTTGCTTATACTACACTTTTTTCTTTCTAATCAATTTATTTTTGACTTTATATCTTTATAGTAGTTTATGTATTTTTTTTTATAGACACTTTAATATTTAATAATAAAATATTTATCTAGGTAATATGGTGTAAAATGGTAATTAATTTTAGATTTCTCTTCTTTAAATTTAAACTTAAATTTCAATTTTATTTCAATTTTTTGAAAATTTGAAAATCATGTTTTGAGAATATAATGAGCTTCTATGTCTTGCAACAATAATTATGATTTGGTGTACCGCTAAGTACATTTACGATCTATAGAAAAAAGAGCAGGAAATTAGACTATGTGAAGTTGCAAGTTCAAACCTAGAAGTAGTTACTTTAGGTTTCATGAGTGCCACTAGGGGGGAGTGTTGTTTTATTTTAGGCTAGCTATGAAAAATCTAGGGTTGGGTGAAGGTACAAATGTAACGAGATCCTATGTGATAGTTGATTGCTTAATTACAAGGTTACACGAAACGAGGGTGCGATCAGAATCAACTGATGAATCCGATATGGGTGTGCCCCTCATCCAAAAATTAGGAATCGAGGATTTGAAAACCTAACCCTATTTAACCCTAATTATCGTACATAAACAACTATAGATTCGTCAAAATGAGGTGGAAGAATTAAATGAAGAATCTGAGAATCCAATTTTGAAGAATCTGATTTAGGTGTGCTTGATCCTAGGGCCGAATCCGGTAATTATGCTTACTTATGATTGTCAAGGGGACTATACCAACACGATTGTGGAGGTCAATCCATTAATGGGGAAAGATAGAAAGAGGAAATGAGTAGGCAAGCAATTCACGAATCCATAAAAAATAATCATAGGAAAAAATGATTTTAGTGAGAATTAAATTTTCCACGGGGTTGTATTCTGAACATATTAATCTTATTAATATGGTTGATACTAGTATAAAATCATAACTTTGGGTTTAAGTGAGCAAGGGAGTGTTGCATAACAACTTCAAAGAACAACATCAAAACAAAGCAGTTGCGACCAAGCCCCCATGACTGATAGAAATATAAACAAGTATCAAGAATAATAAATCTATAGCATTCATCACTGCGTGGATTTGAACCCAAGCATTGTTCTATGCAAGATAATGTAACAAAAACACAAGATATACATTACATGCTTCAACAAAGGTCTTATTCCAATAAAGTTCATTTCATTAAGAAAATATTTAGAACGTTGTTAAAAGCGAATTACAACCAATGGAAACAAGGTTGCATGGTAGCGGGTACCTGCCTAGGTTAGGTTTTCTTCTATATATGTTGTTATTTGAGCATGTTGTTGAATGACGCTTATTGCGAATGCATTTCCAATCTTAAGCTCTTACTCGTTGTAAAAGTAATATGAGTTGATGCTTAGTGTTCATAAGATGAAACAAAATAAAGACTAAGATCAATGTCCCTTGCATCGCTCTTTTTGGTCTTAGACTATTATTTCCTACTTCAACCATCAATACAAGCCATTAAATGATGAGCGTAGAGATATTTTAAAACCAAGGGCTTTTTGGACAACTATATGCCTAGTCATATGTTGTATTGAAATCTAGTTACAACTAGTTGTGTGGAATGGCACATAGACTCGAAACGCTAAGGCTTGAAGCTCTTTAATTGATGGACGGTTGGACGTTGACAAATCTGCTTGACGTTGTTTAATTGATGATCAATTGAGCCGCTTGAGGTTGCTTTAATGATGGGCGTCTGGATAGTTTCCTCTAGATTTATTTTCAAATAGGGTTAGGTGTTGATTGTGCAATTAACGTGTTTGCTTGTACCTTTGTGTAAAAGGCTCTAGTTAATTTAGATGTATAACAAGTGTTTTAGTATTAATGTGACCAAAGAATGTCAAATCTCTCACAATTGATTTACTACTTGAACCAATTGATTAATGGATGGATGAATCTTATCATTATCATACATTCAATAGTTAAAATATAATAATTATCACATCATTAACATAAATTGAATTACTACTTGAACCAATTGATTGATGGATGGATGAATCTTATCATTATCATACATTCAATAGTTAAAATATAATAATTAACACATCATGACCATAATTGGCTACATATCCACGAGTTAAATATCCAATAGCAAGGGTACCCACATCTGAGTACCTTCCAATTGTTGGTGTTCCCTTCTTTTGTGTTCCAGTTACTTCGAGATGGGGTGTTGCTCGATCCGGGAGGGTCCCCTTCTACTTGACTAGTATCAAAGGAAGGACGGGTATAAATCTGGTTTGATTTGCTGGTCCAGGTAGGGATGAAAAGTAAAGAAGACAGACAGTGAGGGGGAGGGGGGTTCAATTTTAGGGTACGGCTGGTTACAGATGCTCGCGGGTGGGGCTGCTCAAACTGCAGACCTTTACCTTGAGTAGCTTGCCTTGATTGCTTAATTCTCTGGCGCACATCCTGCGGTGGGTCCTCACTTCATTTGGGAAGGTGGACATATGCACACTTGTCAACCATGCAAAAGTAGCCATTTTGTCCATCCTGCATCCGATCTCTATGCATGGCTGCAAAAGTAGCCATTTTGTCCATCCTGCATCCGATCTCTATGCATGGCAGCCATTTTGCAAAAGCAACTAACACTCCTTGCCACATGCATTCCATGCAATCTGCCATCAAGCTGGTCGTCCTAGCCATTCACAACGTGTCCAGCCAATGGAATCCACGAGAAAATATTCCAAGCTGTTCACGTTCTCCATGTTGAAGGGGAAATCATCTCCATAAAAATATAAAGTTAATCTTCTCATGTCAGTCCATGTAGTCGTTGCACCTTCTTTCATTTCTGTTTTCACAAGTGCCACCGGCTCCATCAGATTTGCGAGATTTGCGAGAACCTCCACACTCATTGGACTGCGAGTGTTGGGCCTCCACGATGAAATTGGCAAGAACAGTTTGTTTAATGATGTGAGGTGAGAGAGAGTGGGTGGAATCACCATTAAACTCTCACATCCCTCTAAATTGAGAAGCTTTAGATTTCTGAGCTGTCAGATGCTGTCCGGCAATGAATCAATGAATCTAGAGATTGACATCCTTCTAATTTGAGAATCTTTAGATTTCTGAGTTCTCCGATGCTGTCCGGCAATGAATCCAGTAATTGAC
Source organism: Pseudotsuga menziesii (assembly GCA_001517045.1). Lineage (NCBI taxonomy): Eukaryota > Viridiplantae > Streptophyta > Pinopsida > Pinales > Pinaceae > Pseudotsuga > Pseudotsuga menziesii. The sequence continues at coordinate 16,291 of LPNX010642775.1, forward strand.
AAAATTCTAGATGCAAAAATCTCAAACGAGAAAGATTACCTGTGCTTTCTGGCGAATTCTTGAACCAGTAGCAGCCGGTGAGTTTCAGAAACTCAAGCTGTCCAAGTTGCCCCAATGATGTTGGCAACGATGTTATTGAGGTGCAATGAGAGAGATCAGGAGCCCTGAGAGACATGGCAGTCGAGAGAAATCGTTGAGGAACCTCTCTAATTTTTTTATTGTTAGCCAATACCAAACTCACAAGATTTGAGCAAATCAGATCTGTTGGGAGATCCTGAATATCATTATGACCAACTGATATTCGTTTGCAATCTCTAATCGTATCTTCACTGGGGAAATCCTGTAGATGATGAGCTATGCCAAAGAACCAGTTCACCTCACTTCGGCCTATATCAATTGCAAGGTCAGGCAGAACATCATGAACTTTTACTCCTTTCTCTGCATGTATATAAGCATTTGCTCTTTCTAGTAATTCTATCGCCTGTCCCATCTCTTCATCAACATATTCCATCAAGCCCCTGCATACGAGTACATTTATGGGCTCGGGTGCCTCTGTAGTGGGCATCAATGTTCCTAGAGGGCCAAAAGTCCTCTCTTGCATCTTGTGCGGTTTCCAATAGCGAAGTTGAGAGTGGTTTCGTCGGAGGAATATAGTGGATCAGTATTGGCATCAAATGTTGCCTTTAGTATTGCCTCTGGAAGGCCATCTCTCCTTTCCAAGCCGTCTTCATAATACATATCTGTAGGGGAAGGGTTCATTGCACTCGAAAAGAATTTTTACAACATTTCCTGCATTCCCTCCTGATTGTTGATGATGTTTGGGATGCATCTCTAATGGGAAGGGCTCCTAGCTTTTAATTCTCATTGTTACTTCCAACCCACAAATTATTTGATTAAATGCATGCATTTATACACTCATCTGTCTGAAACTTGCGATGACTCTTGTACCAATTCAATTCCAGAAACTTACGGTGACTTTTATCAGGATTTTCAGAGTGTGGATTCTGCATGCATCCCCTGAAGGCACTGTTGTCTCAGTTTCTCCGATGTCATAGAGCTGTTTTCCTGCATTTTATGGTGGCTTATATTAAAGACTATCAAGTTTTGGCAACTACATCGACAAATCTAACCGTTAAAGAAGATAAGGCGTTAAGCCAGGGAACCCAGGCACCTAGATTATATGGAGAAGCAAAGTATGCCAGTTGTATCCAATAAATTTTGCAAAAGAATCGTTCTCAACATAAAATTTAGCTGTACTTTTTCCAAGCGACGAGGAGTGATATGTGAACCCCGGCAATGAAGAACATCTTCCATACGCTTCCAATTACAATATCAATCTTGGTAAGATGGCCTATTAGCAAACGGCTCATTGCAATGCAATATGCATGCTCCAGATGACGTTTCACATACTGAAACTTACCTGGGCTCCCAGAAGATTTCTTAACCTGCGGCCGCCCCTCAGGTAGGGTATGATTTGATTGTCGATTGAAGCTTTATCAATTTTCTCAGAAAACTTGAGTAACGACTAACTAGGATTTCTACGACACCAGAACGATTATCCCGATTCATCAACACCCGGTTGTCCAAGGATCAATTCTTTCATTGATTACAATTTCAGATATTGTATGCCGCTTTCTCAGATTTCGATGGGTTTTCCCCCTGTTTCCTTCACCCAGTCCTTGTCATAGCTGATGAGGACCCAGTGTGATATAATAACCTACAAGGATTTGATGAGTGAAAGAAGTGAGAATTTGCAATCAGTGGAGGACATTTGCCAGAAATCCTCAGTGGTGAAGGAAACTATAGCACTCACTTATATGCCTTTTGGTGAAGGTGAAGGAAACCATAATATATATAGCACTCAGTTATATGTCTTTTGGTGAAAAAATATCAGAAGAATTAATTGTTTATAAGTGTTAACATAATTTTGTCTTACAAGCGCTGGAAGGCCTTTCGATTTAATGTTATAGGCCTTTCGGTTATTCTATGACCATTCTCGATTTCACTCCACCAAACTTACGGATATTGACAGTGTTGAGAACTGCTCCGGCCATTGAAAGTGTTCAGAACTGTTGAGAACTTACGGATATTCCAATATATATACGAATCCCTTCTGAGTGCTCAGAAATCACAAGATACGGTGCCATTCGTATACAGTGCCATCACAGCCTGCGTGCGTATCGCGAGCAGACGGTGCCATCACAGCGTATGCGTGTTTATCGCGAGCAGAACGGCCGAAAACACTCAGCCTCAGCGTCAGCCTCCATGTGGCACTATAAACCAAGATGGATGGGCCAAGCGGCGTACGGATAGAGTACGGAAGTAAGCCGAGTGGCGTACGGAACGAATAGATTGGATGAATATGGGCGTACGGAAGGCCCTGGAGAGCTGTTGGATGACTGTCAAGTGGCATGAGGAGGACCTTTGGATCTGGCCATCCGGTGTGTTCCAAGTGGTGTTTTCTGAGCCTTGCGATCTCACCGTCCGATTGATGCCAAGTGGCACAGTAAGGGCCATGCGATCTGGCCGTCCGATGGATGCCAAGTGGTGTAGTGAGGGCCATGCAATCTAGACATCTGATGGCTGCCAAGTGCCGCTCCCTGGGCCTGCGATGTGGGGCCGTTGTTCGAGCGTTCGAACCTTACAGAGGTGCGACGCTGGAGTCCGTTTGCGTTTGCGTTGTGCCGGTGGAGAACTCGCTGGACGGAGTGATACCAGCTTACGGATATTGACAGTGTTGAGAACTGCAAAATGCATTTCATATACTGCAGGCGTGTTACCGTTAGCAGAAATATTATGTATCTAAATATCCAACTAAAAGTTATATATATATATATCCCATGATATAGATATGATCAACAAATTTACGTAAAGCGAGTGAGTGAGGCCGTTTCTCCATACACGAGTCGCAGCTCTCTTCGTGAATCCTATTGGAGACAAATTAGGAGTGTCATTGACAAATTAGGAATGTCACCTATTTGCAGTTTGTTTGTTTGTTTCAGCTGCACTGAACACCTCGAATCCAGGAGCTCAACTTAGCAATTGGATCCTCTTTCCCTGTTGATGCCTCCGTTCTCGCCAAAGCTTTCGGATCAATGCCAACCCACTCAAATATTCTTTGCTCCATGTATATATTATATATATTTACAGGCATTTCCAATATATATACCAATCCCTTCCCTTCCGAGTGCTCAGATTTACAGGCATTTTCGGAAATCGAAGCTGAATATACTGCTCATAAGGGTTTATGTTTAATAATTCAATTCAAATGAGGAAAACCAAAAATAAATATAAAGCCCTTGGGAGGTGGTCTGCAAAATGGTCGTCGACGCAAGGGTGGTGTAATTCATAATTAGAAATCCTTGCAATTAAATTAGGGATAGAGTCTGCATGAGGCAGTAGGATTTGAAATCGGATGCGGTATGGGTAGGGCAGAGCAGGACCAGTCAGATCAACATAGAAGTCGCCCAAAAGGCCAGCTCGGTCTCCATATATCGCTTGCTTCTCTAAACGCTTTGGGAGGCATTTCAGAGTATGCATATTAATGGAATTTCTTTCTTTGTGATTTTGGAAGAGTGATAAAAATACTATTCTGTTTTAAAATGCAAGAAGAGTGTTGATTGTTGAGTTATTTGAGTTTTATATATAAATTGAAATATGTATACTTGAAATCTCTGTTTCTTTTACCTATCTGTATTATATTGTGGGTTGGCTTTGTTCAGCAATTACTCGCATTGGTTCTCCCCGGTTAGGACTCAATTTCCTATAATCAGATAGGAGTTGGATCCATCTTGCCAGAAAGATATCTTATAGTACCACAGCCTTCAGACATGATTTTACATAGGATTAAAGCGAAACAATGGACGAAACTAAATAGATAAATGTAAACTATGGATGTTGGGTTGGGTCAGTTTTCTCTATTGAAACAAATCATGTTTGACATCTATTTGTAACAAATAGTAATACTTCATACCAAAACATCACTTACGGAAAAGGTCATATTGCAACCCATAGATTGAATGGATTCGAGTGAAGCAGGGGTTTACTCAGACGTTTTGATAGGGTTCTTTATCTTGAAATCTTAGTTGGCTGGATGGTAGAAGTTGTTTTTAACAGATTCTAGACTTTCATAAGCTCATCGAGATACATCTCTATTTCAAGAGTCTCTTACTTTTTCCAGTTTTGTCACAACAATTTTTTAACTTTTTCAAATTCAAATCCAAATTACAGCTAACACTTTTATACTGGGCTTTATGTAAGATTATACAGCCCAATTACAACTAATTCTAAATCTTTCTCCTTGGGTTCCTTCGAGGAGATGGTGATAAAGAAGTTGAGGTAGTCCTGTGTTTTCTTATTAGTTGAATGTTTTTGTTTTTTTTAATTGCAATGGTTGCCTTTCTTGTTTTGGAACTATATTTTTGGCTTCTGACCTTAAGAAGTATTAGAATTCAATAATGTTTTGCTTCGAGTGAACTTTGTACTGACCTCAATATACCTTGCAACTTTTATTTATGATCTATAACTTTCTATCCCATTTTTGGTTTTGCCATGGAATATTTAAAGAGGAGTGTTGATTATGTATGAATGAATAAGTTTTTCAAATTGTTATGAAAATGAAGGACGGTACACATTTTATCCATTATTACTTGGACGAGTATTCTATGTTAATTAATTCTTGGACATATTATTTTATTTTGTTGTTGGCCATATTATTGTTCATCCCAAGTTATCCATTATTACATGGATGATTATTCTATGTTATTTAATTCTCGGACATATTATTTTATTCTGTTGTTGGCCATATTATTGTTCATCCAAAGTTAATTGAGTGTTTATTAGATGTTAATCTAATAAAATATAACATATATGACATGTGATATATTTTAAAGTAATTTTCAATTGTTATTATATTTTTGTTGAAACAAAATTTTATAACTTTCATTCTCACCTAGAGTAGATTTATTGTCCATTTACTAATTAAGCTTAGTTTGATGATTCCAATGGTACGGTTTTTTGGAGCATCTTGAGTTACTAGAACCCTCCATCTCTATATTTTAGGGTATCATGGATAATGTTAGCCTTAAGAGTTCACCTCTCTTTCCTTCCCCACTCTTCCATTCCCTTGACCACTCTTTGCAGGCGTGGAGCTCATAATTATCAGTTCATGAGATCATGTCAGTCCTATTGTAGTTCATGAGATCATGTCAGTCCTATTGTAGCCATCATATCTAGTAAATTCAAGCTCCAATGAATCCTAAGGTTTACTTATGCTCCCTTCCATTCTATTGTCATATTTTGGGCCTCATGCCCACTGTTTTGAGCTTTATTTTGGAGTGGCGAGTCCTCCACTTCCCTTTTGATGTGCACCAGTCAAATAAATATGATAAATATCTATGCATTTCTACAAGCATACTGTTCAATTCGTTCATATGTAAAATATCCTTCAATGAGCTTTATTCCATGCTTAAATGAGGGTTTTTTTATCAAGTAAATGCAATAATAAAGGAGTCAAGGCCATGAGAATGAGTCTGAGTGATGTCATATGTTGATATAAGATGTATTAGGATTTATTAATTTTATTTCTCAAGTCCGATGTAATTTTTTTACGAATTTCATATGTTTCTTAGTGCGAGGTCACGTATGTATATAGACTTTATTAGTCAAATATTTGAACGGTGGGAACTTTTACAGAATGGTACCATGCACGTCACAGCCACAATGTCCAGCTCATACTGCTAACATCGAAGGATGTGATGATGATAACAACGTTACAACTTTATCTCAGTCATTCATCCCACTAGAAATTTTCTTCCATAGAGAAACGCATGCCATAGTAACATGGTTGAACTCAGACTGTAAACAATGGAGCACGTGATGATGATACTAAGGTTAGATGTAGTAGTTGTGCCAGTCATCCCCAGAATATCACTAAAATTCCCACCCGTGAATTCATCTATGAAGTGTAGCCTATTTTCTCGCATATGAGCACAGTTCACTCTTTCTTCTCATCCTCCTACTTTGTTAAAGATCCACAACGTAGATGATGTCACCACACAACTGCGGGAGACCTTTACTTTCGGCTCTACCAGAAACTGCGAATGGAGATTTTCTCAGCTCGAGCAAATCCTAAAACTCACTACTGAGAACCAGAATCAAATTACCAAAGCTCTACATCAGGATATGTGAGAAGCTCCCTTTGAGTCCTTCATTTCAGAGGTATTTTCTTTACAAGCTTCTTATTCATAGGTATTCTTTTAACAAGATTCTTTTGGTTACTATTGAGGTAATGCACAAGCATATTTTAATTTGGTTTGAGTTATGAATCGATTTTTTATCATGTCCAAGTAACCAGGGATTTGCATCTAATTATTTTTCAGTCGGTGGGATGCGATGGGATTCTCGTTTCTAGAAGCAATTTCAAAATTTTAAATTCAAATGGTTATAGTGGACTCAACCTGCACGGCCTGCCACCGCCTTCACCACCACCGTTCTCATCATCTCCTTCATGGCCATCCTTTTCATAGCCACCTTTCTCACCAGCGCAGTTCTTGGAATTCTTAACGATGAAACTCAACATTTTCGATATCTCCTCTAGCTTCGACATTATGATCGATGTCGTTTGAGTCGACATGAAGCTTGACGACTCCTCCTTTACGATATCATCCTTAAACAATTCGAATGGACTGAACCATGGAAAGAGGGAGATTATGTCGAAGGAATTCATATAGGCCGGATTGAAGCTGAAGAACATCGACTCGACATCGAGATTGATGATTTTGGATTGCAGGAGCTTGAAGCCTCGGCGGAACCAAGGGAACTCCATCAGTTGCGAGACGATGATCCTCGTCTGGGGATTTGACTCCATCAACTGAAATACAAGTCGTCGGGCATCGGAAGAAAACCAAGTTGGGAAGAAAACATGTAGCCAGCCATTAGCACGAACAACACAATGTCGCAAGGCCAGATGTTTGGCTTGGCACCATTGTAACCTTTCTTGGAAATGACCTCCGGTGCGACATAGGACAACATTTTTCACGTTGTGTGGAAAAGGTTGTCTTTCCTGAACTACGCCGGCAACGTGCTGAGGCCGAAGTCGGCGAACTTCAAGCCCACATTTTCGTCTAAAAGAAAGTCCTTGGGCTTCAGGTCTCAGTGATAGATGCCTCAGTTGTGGAAAAAATCCACCGCACTTATCATCTATTTAAATTACTTCCTCGCCACCTCCTCCTTCAATCTTCCCTTTTTGAAAACCCAATTGAAGAGCTCGTAGCCCTTAACGTACTCCATGATGAAGTAAATCTTAGTATTACTCACCATGACTTGATAGAGCCGAATGATGTTAGGGTGCTGGGCCAATATCATAATGGATATTTATCCTTTAATTTTCTCGATCATACCACACTTGAGGATTTTTTCTATGTCCACGGCCTTAATGACGACAATCTGGCTTGTCCACTGTTTTTGCTGATCTTTTGCTTCTGATATTTTCAGGAGATATCTTACAAGATTGTCTGTATATATATAACACTCCGTGTTTTTGTGAATATATCCAGAGAAGATAATTAAAGAAGCCATTTTTTCTCAGTGCTTGGATGATAGTCGCATATTTTATGATTAGCGATGAGAATTCATGTGTCGTGTTGCAAAATTAAAAGAAGGTGCTAGGTCATTTCCACATCTAAACAATAGAAATTGACACCACTATGTGGCCCATGTGATCTAGGTGGTGGCGTGCATTGTTTCAAAGGTAAAAGCTATGTATGTTTTGTAATAAATGAGACACATGGTGACGTGGATGATATCAAAATACATGGTGTTACATGCATGGTTTCTTTTCCCGAGATGACCAATGTCAAACTTACAAAATATGCAACAGGAGTTGTGTTCTCAGTACGTTGGAGGAGAAATCATTGTTTCCCAGCAATGAAGTAACTTGGTATGTGTGACCAGTCTATTATCGAGGAAGAAACTAAAACACAGATGATAGTTTTCCAAGGTTCAATATGTTTTTAAATATACATTTTTAATAGTCTTATGCAAAATCATATTTTTAATATTAATAATTTGGAACTGCCTTATTGCCTTTACCAAAAAACAAATCGTATAAATCTAGTTTTGGTTTGATTTGCTGGTCCAGGAAGGACGGGTATAAATCTGGTTTTGGTTTGATTTGCTGGTCCAGGTAGGGATGGAAAGTAAAGAAGACAGACAATGAGGGGGAGGGAGGTTCAATTTTAGGGTAAGGCTAGTTACAGATGCTCAGGGGTGGGGCTGCTCAAACTGTAGACCTTTACCTTGAGTAGCTTGCCTTGATTGCTTAGTTATGTGGCGCAGATCCTGCGGTGGGTCCTCACTTCATTTGGGAAGGTGGACATATGCACAGTTGTCAACCATACAAAAGTAGCCATTTTGTCCATCCTTCATCCGATCTCTATGCATGGCAGCCATTTTGCAAAAGCAACTAACACTCCTTGCCACATGCATGCCATGCAATCTGCCATCAAGCTGGTCGTCCTAGCCAATCACAACGTGTCCAGCCAATGGAATCCACGAGAAAATATTCCAAGCTGTTCACGTTCTCCATGTTGAAGCGGAAATCATCTCAATAAAAATATAAAGTTAATCTTCTGTTTTCACAAGTGCCACCAGCTCCATCAGATTTGCGAGATTTGCGAGAACCTCCACACTTATTGGACTGCGAGTGTTGGGCCTCCACGATGAAATTGGCAAGAACAGTTTGTTTAATGATGTGAGGTGAGAGATAGTGGGTGGAATCACCATTAAACTCTCACATCCCTCTAAATTGAGAAGCTTTAGATTTCTGAGAGACATGGCAGTCGAGAGAAATCGTTGAGGAACCTCTCTAATTTTTTTATTGTTAGCCAATTCCAAACTCACAAGATTTGAGCAAATTAGATCTGTTGGGAGATCCTGAATATCATTACGACCAACTGATATTCGTTTGCAATCTCTAATCTTATCTTCACTGGGGAAATCCTGTAGGTGATGAGCTGTGCCAAATAACCAGTTCTCCTCACTTCGGCCTATATCAATTGTAAGGTCACGCAGAACATCATGAACTTTTACTCCTTTCTCTGCATGTATATAAGCATTTGCTCCTTCTAGTAATTCTATCGCCTCTCCCATCTCTTGATCAACATATTCCATCAAGCCCCTGCGTACGAGTACATCTATGGGCTCGGGTGCCTCTGTAGTGGGCATCAATGTTCCTAGAGGGCTGGCAAAGTCCTTTCTTGCATCTTGTGCGGTTTCCAATAGCGAAGTTGAGAGTGGTTTCGTCCGAGGAATATAGTGGATCAGTATTGGCATCAAATGTTGCCTTTAATATTGCCTCTGGAAGGCCATCTCTCCTTTCCAAGCTGTCTTCATATCTGTGGGGGAAGAGTTCATTGCACTCGAAAGGAATTTTTACAGCATCTCCTGCATTCCCTCCTGATTGTTGATGATGTTTGGGATGCATCTCTAATGGGAAGGGCTCCTAGCTTTTAATTCTCATTGTTACTTCCAACCCACAAATTATTTGATTAAATGCATGCATTTATACACTCATCTCTCTGAAACTTGCGATGACTCTTGTACCAATTCAATTCCAGAAACTTACGATGAATTTTATCAGGATTTTCAGAGTGAGGATTCTGCATGCATCCCGTGGAGGCACTGTTGTCTCAGTTTCTCCGATGTCATAGAGCTGTTTTCCTGCATTTTATGGTGGCTTATATTTGAGACTATCAAGTTTTGGCAACTACATCGACAAATCCAACCGTTAAAGAAGATAAGGCGTTAAGCCAGGGAACACAAGCACCTAGATTATATGGAGAAGCAAAGTATGCCAGTTCTATCCAATAAATGTTGCAAAAGAATCGTTCTCAACATAAAATTTAGCTGGACTTTTTCCAAGCCACGAGGAGTGATATGTGAACCCCGGCAATGAAGAACCTCTTTCATATGCTTCCATTTACAATATCAATCTTGGTAAGATGGCCTATTAGCAAACGGCTCATTGCAATGCAATATGCATGCTCCAGATGACGTTTCACATACTGAAACTTACGTGGGCTCCCAGAAGATTTCTTAACCTGCCGCCGCCCCTCAGGTAGGGTATGATTTGATTGTCGATTGAAGCTTTGTCAATTTTCCCAGAAAACTTGAGTAAAGACTAACTAGGATTTCTACGACACCAGAACGATTATCCCGATTCATCAACACCCGGTTGTCTAAGGATCAATTCTTTGATTGATTACAATTTCAGATATTGTATGCCGCTTTCTCAGATTTCGATGGGTTTTTCCCCTGTCTTCCTTCACCCAGTCCTTGTCACAGCTGATGAGGACCCAGTGTGATATAATAACCTACAGGGATTTGATCAGTGAAAGAAGTGAGAATTTGCAATCTGTAGAGGACTTTTGCCAGAAATCCTCAGTGGTGAAGGAAACTATAGCACTCACTTATATGCCTTTTGGTGAAGGTGAAGGAAACCGTCCAGAAGGTGAAGGAAACCATAATATATATAGCACTCAGTTATATGCCTTTTGGTGAAAAAATATCAGAAGAATTAATTGTTTGTAAGTGTTAATTTGTCTTATGAGCGCTGGAAGGCCTTTCGGTTATTCTATGACCATTCTCGATTTCACTCCACCAAACTTACGGATATTGACAGTGTTGAGAACTGCTCCGGCCATTGACAGTGTTCAGAACTGTTGAGAACTTACGGATATTCCAATATATATACCAGTCCCTTCTGAGTGCTCAGAAATCACAAGATACAGTGCCATTCGTATACAGTGCCATCACAGCGTGTGTGCGTATCGCGAGCAGAACGGCCGAAAAAACTCAGCCTCAGCGTCAGCCTCCATGTGGCACTATATACCAAGTTGGATGGGCCAAGTGGCGTACGGAGAGAGTACGGAAAGATGCTGAGTGGCCTACGGAACGACTAGATTGGATGAATATGGGCGTACGGAAGGCCTTGGAGAGCCGTTGGATAACTGCCAAGTGGCGTGAGGAGGACCTTTCGATCTGGCCATCCAGTGCGTTCCCAGTGGCGTTTTCTGAGCCTTGCGATCTGGCCGTCTGATTGATTCCAAGTGGCGCAGCAAGGGCCATGCGATCTAGCCGTCCGATGAATGCCAAGTGGTGTAGTGAGGGCCATGCAATCTAGCCATCTGATATCTGCCACGTGCCGCTCTCTGGGCCCTGCGATCTGGCCATCTGATGGCTGCCAAGTGCTGCTCCCTGGGCCTGCGATCTGTGGCCGTTGTTCGAGCCTTCGAACCTTACAGAGGTGCGACGCTGGAGTCCGTTTGCGTTTGCGTTTGCGTTGTGCCGGTGGAGAACTCGCTGGACGGAGTGATCCCAGCTTACGGATATTGATAGTGTTGAGAACTGCAAAATGCATTTCATATACTGCAGGGCTGTTACCGTTAGCAGAAATATTATGTATCTAAACATCTAACTAAAAGCTATATATATATATATCCCATGATATAGATATGATCAACAGATTTATGTAAAGCGAGTGAGTGAGGTCGTTTCTCCATACACATGAGTCCAAGCTCTCTCCATGAATCCTATTGGAGACAAATTAGGAGTGCATTGACAAAGGACTGGTGTCACTTGTTTGCAGTTTGTTTGTTTGTCTTGGCTGCACTGAACACCTCGAATCCAGGAGCTCAGCTCAGCAGTTGGATCCTCTTTCCCTGACGATCCCTTCGTTCTCGCCAAAGCTTTCGGATCGATGCCAACCCACTCAAATATTCTCTGCTCCATGTATATATTATATATATTTACAGGCATTTCCAATATATATACCAATCCCTTCCCTTCTGAGTGCTCAAATTTACAGGCATTTCCGGAAATCGAAGCTGGATATACTGCTCATAAGGGTTTATGTTTAATAATTCAATTCAAATGAGGAAAACCGAAAATAAATATAAATTACAGACTTAGAAATATTGTGTGAACCCTTTGGAGGTGGTCTGCAAAATGGTCGTCGACGCAAGGGTGGTGTAATTCATAATTAGAAATCCGTGCAATTAAATTAGGGATAGAGTCTGCATGAGGCAACAGGATTTGAACTCGAATGCGGTATGGGTAGGGCAGAGCAGGACCAGTCAGATCAACATAGAAGTCGCTCAAAAGGCCAACTCGGTCTCCATATATCGCTTGCTTCGTATTTCTTCGCCTAGTTCTCTTTGGTTTATGGCTTCTCTAAAAGCTTTGGGAGGCATTTCAGAGTATGCATATTAATGGAATTTCTTTCTTTGTGTTTTTAGAAGAGTGATAAAAATACTATTCTGTTTTAAAATGCAAGAAGAGTGATAAATTGAAATATGTATACTTGAAATATCTGTTTCTGTTACCTATCTGTATTATATTGTGGGTCGGGTTTGTTCAGCAATTACTCGCATTGGTTCTCCCCGGTTAGGACTCAATTTCTTATAATCAGATAGGAGTTGGATCCATCTCACCAGAAAGATATCTTATAGTATCACAGCTTTTACACATGATTTTACATAGAATTAAAGCGAAACAATGGACGAAACTAAATAGATAAATGTAAACTATGGATGTTGGGTTGGGTCAGTTTTCTCTATTGAAACAAATCATGTTTGACATCTATTTGTAACAAATAGTAATACTTCATACCAAAACGTCACTTACGGAAAAGGTCATATTGCAACCCATAGATTGAATGGATTCGAGTGAAGCAGGGGTTTACTCAGACGTTTTGATAGGGTTCTTTATCTTGAAATCTTAGTTGGCTGGATGGTAGAAGTTGTTTTTAACAGATTCTAGACTTTCATAAGCTCATCGAGATACATCTCTATTTCAAGAGTCTCTTACTTTTTCCAGTTTTGTCACAACAATTTTCCAACTTTTTCATATTCAAATCCAAATTATAACTAACACTTTATACTGAGTTTTATGTACCTCGGCTGTATTAGCCTCTATTCCAAGGGTCTCTTACTTTTTCCAGTTTTATCACAACATTTTTTTAACTTTTTTAAATTCAAATCCAAATTACAACTAACACTTTTATACTGGGCTTTATGCACCTGGGCTTTATGTAAGATTATACAGCCCAATTACAACTAATTCTAAATCTTTCTCCTTGGGTTCCTTCGAGGAGATGGTGTTGTAATTCTAAATCTTTCTCCTTGGGTTCCTTCGAGGAGATGGTGATAAGGAAGTTGAGGTAGTCCTGTGTTTTCTTATCATTTGAATGTTTTTGTTTTACATTCGTTTAATTGCAATGGTTGCCTTTCTTGTTTTGGAACTATATTTTTGGCTTATGACCGTAAGAAGTATTAGAACTCAATAATGTTTTGCTTCGAGTGAGCTTTGTACTGGTACTCAGACCTCAATATACCTTGCAACTTTGATTTATGATCTATAACTTTCTATCCCATTTTTGGTTTTGCCATGGAATATTTATAACTTTCTATCACATCTTTGGTTTTGCCATGGAATATTTAAAGGAGTGTTGATTATGTATGAACGAATAAGTTTTTCAAATTGTTATGAAAATGAAAGAAGGTACACATTTTATCCACCATACACATTTTATCCATTATTACTTGGACGAGTATTCTATGTTAATTAATTCTTGAACATATTATTTTATTTTGTTGTTGGCCATATTATTGTTCATCCCAAGTTATCCATTATTACTTAGACGATTATTCTATGTTATTTAATTCTCGGACATATTATTTTATTCTGTTGTTGGCCATATTATTGTTCATCCAAAGCTAATTCAGTGTTTATTAGATGTTAATCTAATAAAATATAACATATATAACATATATGACATGTGATATATTTTAAAGTAATTTTTAATTGTTATTATATTTTTGTCGAAACAAAATTTTATAACTTTCATTCTCACCTAGAGTAGATTTATTGTCCATTTACTAATTAAGCTTAGTTTGATGATTCCAATGGTACCGTTTTTTGGAGCATCTTGAGTTACTAGAACCCTCCATCTCTATATTTTAGGGTATCATGGATAATATTAGCCTTAGGAGTTCACCTCTCAACCTATGTTCTTGATCCTAATAGAGTAGGGCTCATTTTCCTTGTTTATATGTATTTCTCCTTAACTCTAGAGATTTACCTAAGGTTCACTTTAGTTCTAGATAAGTTATATCTCTCTATTTGTGCAAATGACAAGTTTATATATTTTTTAATCTTGTTTTCCTTGTTTCTACGGATTTCTCCTTAATTCAAGAGATGTCCTTAAGGCTCACTTTTGTTCTAGCTAAGTTAAACCTTTTTTTTTGTGCAAATGACTAGTGCATGTATTTTTGTAATCTTGCATCACATGATGAGTCTTTAGATATTAATGACAATTATTGTTTGCAACAATATTGCTCTTCCTTCATATCTTTTTTTGCAATTGATTGATGTATTGCTTAATGCTTGGATTCTAGATCTCTCATAAAATATTACAACTTTTTTCTTTGTAGTTAAAATAAATTTTGAATGTAAGTAATTGTTTTGAAAAATAAAACTTATTTTATTTATAAATATATGAAACTTTCCAAAGTATTATGTAGATGGACATGTCTTTCATTTCTACTTGAATGTTCATTATGTGATAATCCATGGTTGACCATAAGTGGTATTATTTGCTATGGCTGAACATTTTTTCGGTGCTTGTTATTCGCTATATTGTTTCTAGAAGTTTCTGCAACATCAAATGAAAAAGAAAAATCATTGAGGGGTTCATGTGCTGGTTAGTGTTCCAAGCCACGCCTCCACACCATGCTCGAGAGAAGTCAACAACCACATCTCTAAGTTAAGTTATATTTCAATTGCTTGACACTATTGATCCATACTCTAGAACGCAGAAGAGCATGAAGGTGCACCATCGATTCATTGGTGAGAATATCTCGACAAAACATTAAATAAAACGTTAAATAAAACATTATATAATTTTATTTTATTTTTGGTATCAAATATAACAATGATACACAAATTCTCTTGAATCTCACAAATAATTTTTAAAAAATATTTACACAATAAAAAAACATTAACTCGTTGGGCTTTTCAAGTAATACAAAATATGAGTATTATGCATAGCAAATACACTAAAAGTCAAACCACAACTCCAATAAATTATAAAATATGTCCACTTGTACAAGATCATCTTGACTTTTAAATTCTTAGTAGTTTCAACCATACAATACAATAAAAAAAATAGTGATGCGTCAATGGCAACACATTTCAGATTAAGACTATGCAGCATTACCATTTATCTATGTACATGGGAACATCGCATTCCCTATATGCTCCCATGGAGTTTCTTTAGCCTCATTATGACCACACATCACTTTTTACATTGCATTGAACTTACAAAATATTACATAATATCAATAATATATTTAACAAACTATAATCATACATTTCTTAGGCTCTATATTGTGCACTGCTCTTCATTGGACCCTACACTTAATGGCTACACTAATCTTTGTATTCTATGTGGCGAATTGAAGCATATGAAGATCGAATTGAAGTGTGAGATCTTTGTTGTGTCTAAATCAAGTGATTCCATTTGCATATACGAGTTTGAAGAACAAATTAAAGCGTCAAATCCCTGTGGCTAGGGTTCGTGCTATAGCATTGTTCTCTGTGGTGAATTGAAGCCTTCATATTCTAAGTCTTTAGACTAAGAAATATCTTTTTATAAAGTTCGACTAAGAATTTTGGTCGCAAGACTTTTCGTCAAAGTAAACGATGGGGTACTCAAGAGTACTTGGTCACAATCCCAAAAGTCAAACGTAAAAAAAAAAAAGAAGTTGACTGTTCGATAACTCAAGTTAATCATCGCAGTCGTCTCTCCCGAGATCTCGTATCATACCAGGTTTAGGAAAAAAACCTTGTCTTAAAAGGGAAGAAGTAATTTTCTACAGAAAATAAAAAATAAAAAATGGCTTCCACTTCTAGTTCACACATGTCAAGTTTACAAACTCCAACTTTTACACGAAAGAATTTTATGAGTATTGGTCTCTAACAATGAAGGCTTTGTTTAGAGGTCAAGATGTTTGGGAGATAGTTCAGAATGCTTCTATAGAACCAGTATATCAGAGGACATATAACAATCTCACACAAGCTGAGAAAGATGCCCTGAGGGAACAAATGAAGAAAAATGGAAAAGCTATGTTCTACATACACCAATCCATGCATGAAAGCATACTCCCAAGAGTAGAAGCAACAATTACCCCTAAGGAAGCATAGGACACATTGGACACTGCATATCAAGGCTTGGACAAGGTAAAGACTTACAAGTTATAGATTCTGAGAAGATATTTTGAATCTCTGTCAGTGAAAGAAACAAAGTCAGTAAACTCACTCTACACTAGATTTTTTGGTTTGTTAAATCAATTGAAATCTCATGGACAAAATATAGAAGATCAAAGGATTGTTGAAAAAGTTCTCAGAATTCTTCCCCAAAGATTTGAACCCTTGGTTGTGACCTTGGTAGAAAAAAAAGACATGTCAGTTTTTACCATTGATGAGTTGCAAGCTTCACTCATCAATCATGACCACAGAATAAATAGATCCAATACATCATTGGAAGGTGCATTTGTAGCATAGTCATCCATAAGCCATGGTAGAGGCACGGGAGAAATAATTCTAGAGGCAGAGGAAGAAACTTCTCAAGAGGTGGACGCAACAACAATCCCATGAATGTCGTTGGTAGAGGAAAAAATCAAAAGCCAACTCAGCCAAGTGGTCAAAGGTTTGATATATCAAAATTTCAACGTCATTATTATAAGAAATTTGGTCATTATGCATATGAATGCAAGAATAAGCAGCATGACCAAGGAATGCAAACCCAAAACCAATCGACGAACACCAGCACTTTGTCAAGCACAATGTTGATGGCATGAACATCTCCAATTGAATGCAATATCATCTAAGAAATTCCATGCGACATATGGTATTTATATTCAAGCTTCAACAATCATATGAATGATAATTTAAATTTTTTTCCAGTCTAGATAATTTAGATGTTCAAACTGATGTTACACTTGAAAATAATGTCCATGTCACTGTTTTGGGAAAAGGTACTGTTGGTATTCTAACCAAGTAGGGGGAACGGAAGTTTATGCTTGATTTTTATCATGTTGAATATTTGGAACATAATTTGCTAAGTATTGGAAAGTTGATAGAAAATGGTTGTAGAGTCTACATGGAGAACAATCATTGTGTGATTAAAGACATGCGTCCAAGCAACCAACTGATAGAAAAAGTGTCAATGACAAGAAATCACTTGTTTCCATTAATGATAGTTCCAAAAATGAAAGGAAAGGAAAATACATGACTTGCATTCAAGGAAGAAAGCAAAGAAGCAATCGTACATTGCAACAAGAAAAAAATGGCAGCGCTGAAATTCACTGACAATGTTTCAAACAGAAGTTCAGGATAATTCCTGGCTATGGTATTTTACATTTAGACATCTGAATTTTGGTGGAATCAAGATATTACACACAAAGAATAAGGTGAAAGGATTTCCATTAATAGACAAACCAGAAAGAGTTTGTGAAGGATGCATTTTTGGAAAGCAGCATAGTGAAACTTTTTCGGTCGAAAAATTATACAAAGCAAGCACACCACTTGAGATTATGCACTCTGCAATTTGTGGCCCAATGCAATCATCATCCATGGGTGGATGCAATTAATTTCTTGCTTTTATTGATGGCCACTCAAGAAAAACATGGCTATATTTTTTGAAACATAAATATGATGCATTTAGTTTTTTCAGCAGTTCAGGGCACTCGTGGAGAACCAGAGTGGTCACCGCATCAAAATCCTAAGGACGGATAGAGGCGATGAATATGTTGCAAATGAATTTCTAAATTTCTGCAAAAGCCATGGCATACGTAAGAAATTCACTACGTGGTATACACCTCAACAGAACTGTGTCATAGAGAAAGAATATAAGCATTATGGAGATGACGCAAAACATGATGGAAACCAAGCATTTGCCAAATGAATATTGGGTTGAAGCAGTCGCAACTGTTGTATATATTATGAACCGGTGACCGACAAAGAGCGTGAAGAACAAAGTTCCTCAAGAAGCATGGATATGTATTAATCATAGTGTTTCTCATTTAAAATGTTTTGGTTGTGTTGCATCTGCTCATGTTCTAAATGAGTTGAGAAATAAGTTAGACAAGAAGGGACAAAAATGTATTTTTGTTGGCTATTCTGAAGACACAAAAGCATACAAGTTGTATGACCCTATCGTGAGGAAAGTAATCATTATTCACGACGTTTAATTCGTCAAGAATGAATCATGGGATGGAACCGTCGAAAACAATGTCAAGATTACATCGAATATTGAGCATTATGACATGACGGAGGAAGTGGTTCAAAGACCACAAGTAAGTCAACTAGTCGCAGCACCATCGACTCCCATGACACTGCAACAACATACTCCATCAATCATTTCGTCGAGGTCGATATCAACAGATCTAGTGAAAACAAGAAGTCTGCGTGAAATATAGGAAGCCGGTACACCAAATTCATTCTTTCTCTTTGCATTATTTTCTCAAATAAATGATCCACTACCATTTGAGGAAACTGTCGAAGATGAAGTATGGGCATAAGCCATGGATGAAGAAATGGAATGCATTTAGAAGAATAAAAAACTGGAAGTGGTTGATGTACCTAAAGATAAAGATGTAATCAACATCAGATGGATTTACAAGACTAAGCAAGATGTCGATGGGAATGTGCAGAAGCACAAAGCAAGAATGGTTGCAAGAGGGTTCACACAGCTTCCTGGCATAGATTTCAATGAAACTTTTACACCTGTTGCATGCATGGATATAGTCAGAATTTTTTTGTCGATCTCTACACGAAACAAATGGGTGTTAAATTGACATTTTTTAATGGCTATCTGGATGAAGAAGTATATGTTGAACATCCAGAAGGATATGAAGTTCCAGGTCAAGAGAACAAAGTGTACATGCTGAAAAAGGCACTCTATGGTTTAAAGAAAACTCCGAGAGCTTGGTACAATTGCATTGATTCTTATCTCACTGAGAATGGATTTCACAGAAGTGAAAGTGAACCGAAGTTGTACACCAAAGTTAATGAGAAAGGTAACATGTTAATTGTCTTCCTGTATGTAGATGATTTAATATTTATTGGTGATTTTGGCATAAAATAATTTAGAACACTCATAGAAGGTGAATTTGAAATGACGGATTTGGGGCTCATGAAGATTTTCTTGGGCATTGAATTCCAGCATACTGAAAGTGGTATTTTTATATGACAGTCAGAGTATGCAAGTGCAATTTTAAAAAGATTCAATATGTCTCATTGCAAGACAACCCCAACACCAGTAATACTATGTTTAAAATTGAGCAAGGATGATGATGGATCGATTTTAGATCCTACATTGTTTAAAAGGCTTGTTGGAAGCCTTATGTATTTGATAGCAGCAAGAACAAACATCATGTACAGAGTAAGTTTGATCTCAAGATTCATGCAGTCATCAAAAGACTCTCACTGGGAAGAAGGTAAAAGAGTTATGAGGTATGTAAGTATCACAAAGGATCTTGGCATAATGTATTCAGGCTCAGAAAATTTTAAACTTATTGGATACACTGGAAATGACAATGGAGGTGTCATGTCCCCACATTTTTCCCACCAAAAGTGTGTACCTTTCTAAACACCTAAGGGGACTAAGTGGCATTAATTTATTAATCTAGGGAATTTTGTCCAAATATTATTTATGAAGCTTATACTTAATTTTATTTCATTAATTAATTAACTAATGTGAAAATAATATGTGGGATTGAGCTTGCCATGTTAGGAGGGCTCAATGTGTAATCCAACTTTCCAAGGAGGAGAATTAGAAATTGTATGACAGATGGAAAAGGGAAAGTGCCAAAAGCCACATAAAAGAAATCAAAGACAAAAGAAGGAAACATTTCACAAACGAGGGCGAATTTTCCTTTTGGAGACTCAGAAAAGCTATCATAGGAAAAGAAGGAAACATTTGACAAAGGAGGGCGCATTTTTTTTTGGAGACTCATAAAAGCTGTCATAGGAAAAGAAGAAAACATTGACCTAAGGAGGGCGCAGTTTCTAAGTTGTATGGATGACTTGGAAAGGGAAACATATTCAGTGGCACCTACTTTCCAATTACTCAAGGAGTTTCAATGACTTGGCCAAGGTTAGGGTTTTGAAGTGGATGACTTGCTCTTATAGGTCACCTATTTCCTATACCTGCCAAACAAGTCACCAATGGTTTTATTTAAAGAAAATTAGTGCTCATTTACTCAGTATGGTTAATGATTAATTGGTTCATGCTTATGTGAAGCATAGTCTACTGATTGTTGTGTGTCATCCATTGGAAGATGAGCCCCAAATCCTTCCTTCCCCACTCTTCCATTCCCTTGACCACTCTTTGCAGGTGTGGAGCGCATAATTATCAGTTCATGAGATCATATCAGTCCTATTGTAGCCATAATATCTAGTAAATTCGAGCTCCTGTGAATCCCAAGGTTTACCTATGCTCCCTTCCATTCTATTGTCATATTTTGGGCCTCATGCCCATTGTTTTGAGCTTTATTTTGGAGTGGCCAGTCCTCCACTTCCCTTTTGATGTGCACTAGTCAAATAAATATGATAAATATCTATGCATTTCTACAAGCATACTGTTCAATTCGTTCATATGTAAAATCTCCTATCAATGAGCTTTATTCCATGCTTAAATGAGGGTTTTTTATCAAGTAAATGCAATAATAAAGGAGTCAAGGCCATGAGAATGAGTCTGAGTGGTGTCATATGTTGATATAAGATGTATTAGGATTTGTTAATTTTATTTCTCAAGTCTGATGTAATTTTTTTACGAATTTCATATGTTTCTTTACACCCTAGCTAGATTGGTAGTCTAAATTGACTTGTCTTACTGTTTCTTCGATTCTGTGAGTTATGTTCACTCAATTTCGATTCTGGAAGTTTCTTCCAGTTGTTTATTGACCCCTA
>LPNX010642779.1:0-86283 GCA_001517045.1 Pseudotsuga menziesii
ACATAATACTCGCGCATATGCGCGAGATGTCAATAGAGATAGTCGCGCATGCACTCAAAATCTCAAAATAGCAAAGTAACCAGCTGGGCATATAGGTAATGTATTTAATCATCAATCAAGGTATAATGAAACTAGGCAAACCTCAATCCATAAGTGTCCTTTTGTGTGCCGACCTGAGGGATGTCAGCACTCGGACGGAGAGGTGCCAATCAGCTATATAACAGTCTCGCTTGGCGGTGACCTTAAAAATAGATTATTATTATATTATTATTATTATAACATGTTGACAAAAAATAATAGTGATAGTGAATATTATGGGAGAGATCTTGTAACTAATGTTTCTAACGTTTGTAACATGTTAGCAAAAAATAATAGTGAATATTATGGGAGAGAGTTTGTAACGTTTGTAACATGTCTGCAAAAAATAATAGTGATAATGAATATTATGGTAGAGATCTTGTAACGTGATGTAATGTTTGTAATATTGAAGTAACTAATGTAAAAAGTAGTAAATATTTTGTACACCTAATAATGTACGGTCGTAAGGACAATAAACTTAGGTAAGAAATTTAAATTTTAAATTATAAATTTGGCAACTTGTATTCAACAACTTATATTCCGAATTTTAAATTTGATATTCAGCAACTTATATTCGGCAACGATGGGCGAATTCTCTATCTTCCCGGCTGAATACTGTGGGCGAATAAGACTGACAAACTTTGGGGCTGAATACTGTGGGAGAGGGCAAGCTCAGCCATCTCCTCCCAGCCAGCCGGTGTGACCTCCTAGCCAGCCATCTCCTGCTCATGCCAACGCGGCCTCACACCTGCCTAATCTCCTCCTCCTCACGCCTGCCTAATCTCCTCCTCACTACCTGTCATCACTTTATCTTGAAATCTATGTGATCTATTGACATGGAAAAACAATGATCTTTTGGCAAGGATACCCAATACATATATGCTTCAATAACCTGCTAAACCGGTGGATTCTTTCCACTTCCATCAAACCTGCACAAAAATGAAACCGTGGTATTATTTTATTGAATTATTCTTTTCAAATATATTAATTAATGAAAACAAAATGAAAGAATTTCTTCATTGTAAAAATGAAAGCTTTAAAAGAAAATGTAAAAATACCTTTTCAATTCATCTCATGAATTGGTATTGGATGATATCATCTTGGTGATTTGATCGATTCCTTCATTCATCTAGCATTGGCAATAAAAGATTGAGGCAAGATCTTCTTCACTAAATGTTATGTCATGATGGTAGCTATTGATTTCTCCTTTTCAATATTAATGTGTCAAATATGATATTTCCTCTTAACGTGAGGCAACCATCTTGACCCTGATCATGACAGTTCTCTACTTCTAGCGTTTTGATAGCATGTTATTTTTAATTGGCAGTTTGGGTAGAAAGATTTAAATGATTTGTTGGAAATCTCATTGGTATTTCACATCCCAACAATTTCTACAAAGCTCTTTTTTTATGCAAATAAGTTGACATGTAACAAATATATTGTTTGACATAAAAATCTTTTCAAAGTGAGATCTTTGCATATTCTTGGCTGCAATTACAACGTACTGACTTCCTTAACTTTGGGATTTAGTGGAAATCTCCTTCATTGATTTTGGTAGAACTTCAATAAATGTCGATCACACATTAAAAACCGAAATGAAAAAGAAAAGTTTATCCTCTATAATTGGGGCAATCAATATGCAGGGGCTTAATATGGCAAGAGTTATCCATTGAGTTGCAAAGCATTTAATGCGGCTGTAGTAGATTTGTTGACTATTGGATCTTGAGCAGCTCAAGATCCAACGATCATCAAGCTTGATGTAGTTGCATTAAATGCTCTACAGCTCAATGGATAGCTCTTGCCCTTATATATGTAAGGAACCTATCAGAGTACATGCTATGTGGAACAGTGCACCTGATCGCTGGCAACCATGCTACATAATCCCAACAGCCACCTATACATGTTATCATTGTACCACTTTATTTAATGATGAATGAATGCTCAATTTTTATGGTAAGAAGTGTGACTCCCTTGGCCGCTCACCAAATTAAATTAAACAACGATTTTCCACAAGGCACCAATAGCTTCTCTATTGTACATAGGCTATGAGATTGACAAGATGTTGTATAGTATCTCAATTAAAATAATAAATGCATGGTAATTTTAACATATTGCATGGAGATATGGTAAATTTTTTACCAAATTTCATTTAAAATAAAGAAAATAAAAAATAAACTACTACTAAAAAATTTTAAAATTTTAAAAAATATATTATTTCAAACACTAATCAATATCTTCATTTCCCAAGATTATTTTCTATGAGCATTGTACCATTCATCTGTGAATCATAATGAAATAAATTAAAAGATATGCTCAAATTATGTATTCATTATCAAAGTTTATTAAAATTTCTTACCTTATTTACTTTACAGGTAGTTGACTTCAAATTTTGGAAATATATATATATATGCTTTGAAAGACAATTACATTTTTCAACCTTATTATCTCATATAATTTTCAACTTAATTATAATTTTACTATTTTACTATAATTCTCAACTTAAAATGTTAGGTGTATATATTCTTTCTTTTTAACTTAATTTTAATTTTCCATTCAAATTTTTCATTAAAAATAAATGAAGTTTCCATTCAAATTTGGCCTTTTCAATTCCCGAGTCTAAATACTCTCCATTCAACATAAGATTGGGAGTGGCCATTCAAATTTGATAATGATCTGAAGGCCTTTGTAAATTCCCCAAGTCCCATATGTTGGCTTTTATCATTTTTGTAATATTCTTTATAATCGAGAAGAGGAAGGTCATTAGCTTCATCTTTGTGTGGACATTAGACTTACAGAGTAGTTGTATACAAGTCTCTGTCGCTGGATGACCGGATTTCTAACCATGTTTGGATCAAGTGAAAATGGTGAAGAGCATCTCAATCTCTGCCACCATGTTGAAACTCAACTAGGCGCTGAAGAAAACTGCTACATTTCCTTAGAAATGAATTTGCTACATGTTGAGCAAGGGGAGCACTATTTTGAATGCAAAGATAATGAATCTAACGGCAATTCCAACCAGCTAAAGAATTGGCCAACTCTCACAAGCACCATGTGAGAGTTGGAGTTGAGTTGAATTAGCTTCTCGTCACACGAGATAGTCGTTGATAGGAATATCATACTCAAGAATCAGTGTTTAAATTCAAACGAGAAGTGTACAATTATATTGTAATTGTTGTACTTCAAAGCTAGAAATCATATTAAAATTTCCTTAATTTCGGAAATTGTAGCCGGCAACGAAATCCCAAGTTCAGAATAGATAGATGTGTTTTAGTAGCATAGATCTACCTTAAAAAAATCTACCAATTGTCGAAATAGATCAAATTTCTAAATGCAAATCTTTTTTAGTGGAAATGCTAAAAAAATGTACATATCTGTGTTTTCAACTTAACGTGTTCCTTACAATGTTTATCAAACTCCAGTTTTGTGTCACTGCCCATAATTGAAACCAGCCTAGATCCAAATCCTAGGCTCTATCAAGCGACGAGAGGGATCAAAACTCCCGAGGTGCAATCATCTTCTCACGTATTGCACTCAAGTAGGTTTGCACCTCGGGATATTTGATCCCTCTCGGCGCTTGATAGAGCCTAGGATTTGGATCTAGGCTGGTTTAGGATGACATTCCATCTTAATGTAAAGATATATATGAATTAATCATTTAGGATTGATTAAATTAATTTCATGGTAATAAAGAATGATTACCTTTTGTGGTTTCATTAAATTAATTTATATTTATATTTCATAAATTGATATTTAAATTATTAAAATATAAATTAATTAAGTTTTTAGTAAAAGAAAATGACATTTTATTTTTATTCAAAAATATATAATTTTTAGAGAATTTTGGAGGAAGATTGAGAAAATTTAGAAGTGGTTTCTAACTTATAACTTGAAAATTAAAAGCAATATGCCTTATCTTATTCTCTTCATAGAAGTGGGTATTTCCCCATCAAGAGCATGGCTATGACTAGGTACTTGATGTACAAGCATAAGATAAATAACATGTCAAATGCAAGACTTCCTAAAATTGCTTTAAACACAAGTTAAAACCAACTACGCCTCAAGCAATGTTGGTGTAAAGATACCATGGCTTGGTTAAACAATTGTGGCATGGAAGAAAACGACATTTTGTAGAACATTGATAATGTCAAAAATATTATTACTTCTAAGTTTAAAGAGAAATTTTGGTGTGAGCAAAATTTAGTGGTTAAGAGAAAATTAAGATACTATAAGGAGGTCATTACTCCTAACTTGGAAGATCAAAAGTATCTCTTGGTAGTAGCTAGCTCATGGAAGAAAATGAATATTGGCAAGATTAGAACGAACTCTCATGAACTCCATAACGAAACAGAGCGTTGGTATATTCTTAAAACTCCAAGGGAGGAAAAGGTTTGCCATCTGTGTGAGTCTATGAGCGTTGAGGATGAAAATCACTTTCTCTTAGAGTGCCTTGCTTACACCCGCATTAAATCTAAGTTTCATAGTATTTGCTATACAAACCTTTATAACCTCCTAACTTGCCAAAAGTATAGTGAGCTTGGGAAACTTCTTGGCAAGCTTTTTGAGCACAAGAACAAGATTTTAAAGTAAACCAAGTGTTATCCTTCTTAATGTTCGATAAACCAAAGTTGGTCTTAATAGACATTAATAGTCATAATCATCATCATCATAAAGTTAATCATTAATTAAAAATTAATTATAATAAATATCATGATTATAAAAAATACATAAAATTAATCATAGATTACAAATTGATTATAATAAATATTAAAAATGAGTACTTTTTAGTTTTATTAACTTAATCTATTAATCATACATTGATATCTAAATTATTAAAGTATTAACTTAATCTATCTTTCATCTAATAAATTAATATTTAAATTATTAAAATATAAATGATTGAATAAACTAAATAAGATTCCATCCTATATTTAAATTATTAAAATATAAATAATTAAATAAACTAAATAAGATTCCATCTTATAATCTATTCATATCATATTTAAATTATTAAAGTATTAACTTAATTTATTTTTTATCTTATAAATTAATATTTAAATTATTAAAATATAAATAATTGAGTAAACTAAATAAGATTCCATCATATATTTAAATTATTATAATATAAATGTTTGAGTAAACTAAATAAGATTTCACCCTATATTTAAATTATTATAATATAAATGTTTGACTAAACTAAATAAGATTCCACCCTATATTTAAATTATTAAAATATAAATGATTAAGTAAACTAAATAAGATTCCACTCTATATTTAAATTATTAAAATATAAATGATTGAGTAAACTAAATAAGATTCTATAGGAACATCTTGTCATCCTACATTGGTATCTTAATTATTAAAGTATTAATTTAATTTATTTTTCATCTAATAAATTAATGTTTAAATTATTAAAAAAACTAAATAAGATTCCATCCTATAGAGATGTATAAAGTTAATCATTAATTTAGATGTTGATCATCCTATATTTAAATTATTAAAATATAAATAATTAAATAAACTAAATAAGATGCCATCTTATAATCTATTCATATGATATTTAAATTATTAAAGTATTAACTTAATTTATTTTTTATCTTATAAATTAATATTTAAATTATTAAAATATAAATAATTGAGTAAACTAAATAAGATTCCATCATATATTTAAATTATTAGAATATAAATGTTTGAGTAAACTAAATAAGATTCCAACCTATATTTAAATTATTATAATATAAATGTTTGACTAAACTAAATAAGATTCCACCCTATATTTAAATTATTAAAATATAAATGATTGAGTAAACTAAATAAGATTTTATAGGAAAATCTAGTCATCCTACATTGATATCTTAATTATTAAAGTATTAATTTAATTTATTTTTCATCTAATAAATTAATGTTTAAATTATTAAAATATTTAAATATAAATAATTGAGTAAACTAAATAAGATTCCATCCTATAGAGATGTATAAAGTTAATCATTAATTTAGATGTTGATAATGATTATATCATGTGAATTTTATTAATTAAATTCATTTTTATATTTCATAAATTGATATCTAAATGAAGTAATCTATTTATTTTATGTTTTGGACTTTTAAATAAACTTTGATTGGAATCTAGTAAATGTTTTTTTTGTAAAATTTAAATTTGGAAGTATTTGAATTTTATTTTTAAATTCATATAGATTTAACAAGCTCAAATACTTCTTGACATTAGATTATACAATTTCCACGACTAATACATATAACTCTAAAAATTCTTATAGATTTCCAACAAAATTCTAACAAAAACAAATTGAAAAATAAAAAACATAGAATATTTAAATTATTAAAATATAAAGTTTTTTTTAACAGAAACTATAAAGGGGGGAATATATAAAAGTTAGCTGTGCACAGCCATACATTACAGACATAGA
Organism: Pseudotsuga menziesii; assembly: GCA_001517045.1. NCBI lineage: Eukaryota > Viridiplantae > Streptophyta > Pinopsida > Pinales > Pinaceae > Pseudotsuga > Pseudotsuga menziesii. The sequence goes on from LPNX010642779.1 coordinate 6,501, forward strand.
GAACCCGAGTATCTATGCGTAACAAAAGAGCTGCACAAGGGGACTATCCACTGTGTTTCCCAAAACACTTCACAATGAGTCTGTTCAAAACATTTATAGCCGTGGGTTGTATAAACCCTTACATACTGATTACATAAAAATAGACAGAAAAACATTCATTCAAAGCTAGACAAAAGAAGGCTAAGGGTTGCCTCTTAGGATTCTTGGCTGGACGACTGATTCCTCCTCCATTGGCAACATGGCATCATCAGTGGCTCCATTGACTCTGCTGCTCTGGTTCATAGATATGAAGCGCTGAAGGTCCTCTTGAATCTTATCGACCTTCCCCATTATTTCACAAAGATTACTTTCGTTGTCATCAATGTGTGCATCGTGATTACTGATCTGGAGTGAGGTATAGCTGACTGTGTCTTCCATTTTTTTCACCTCCCGAGCCATCTCTCTGTTATCCATAATGCTGATGGAGAGCAGTTCATACAGTCTTCTCAAGTTCTTATTGATATCCATAATCCCCGTGTTTTCACCAGCCTAAGCCATTTTGTCAGCCTCTGTCAATAAGGTGATTCGGGCGAATTGGTTCTGAATAGCTTGAGCAGGACTGTCAGGAGATAAAAGACTATTTAGGCAGAATCTAAGCACGAGGAGTTCCTTGTACAGCAATAAATCGTCACTTCTTCCACAAGCCAAAGTGCCCACGGCTCCTTCTTGCCACCCTGTACACCTGCAGCCTATGACCGAGCTGCTTCCCCAATTGCCAAAGAGAAAGCCTGAACCAGGGGTGACTGTCTGCAAAATTGAGAGGGAACTACACAAACAGGGGGAAAAGGATGCAAGAGCCAATCTTTCCTTCACCACTGAGCGAGTAATAGGGAGAACCTGCCACGGGAGGCCTTGCAGTCTCCCTTCTCCAATGCTTGTAACAATTTTCAACAGAAATCGCAGAGCATCGAATAATCCAGGGCCGAGAGTGAAAAGGGAATGGGAAAACATATCGATGCCAACGGAGGCCATGGTGATAAGCGTGAAGGGATATTTAGCGTGCGAGGGGGGAATGAAGATATCCCCGAATTGAAGAGCCTTTAATTCCACTGCCTTCGAGAGATGGAGAAGACAGCAAGGGGACCACGCGGCATAGGAAGGAGGATGGGGAGGACTATGCAGTAAATGAGAGGAGCCGGCGATGAGGAGGCCAGCTGTGAAGTGACGGGGGGATTCGAAGAGCATGAGGGAGGGATAGATGAGGGGCAAGAGAGGGGCTGTGGGGGGGAAAGAAAGGGGAAGGGTGAAAAATGGGTGGCCAAACAAGCCAAAGAGAAGGGGGAGGAGTAAGATCCCATGGTTAGATATAAGGCAAGACCCCTTGCTATGTTTATTCAATAGGCTAAACCACTTACGATGGTCAATCATAGAGAACTTCCCGGATGTTTGCTTGAGATGAGGATGCATGTAAGCTTTACTTTTCATTACGGAACATATTTAAGGATGGGTGAATTCCCATTTTGCTTGAAGTGGCCTTGAGGGATGGAGGCCCCCAAGTTGGCCATACTATCTGCTGCAGTGTTATTGATTCTGAGGATATGAAATGGTTCATAGGAGCTGAGAATGAGAAGTTTAGCTTTATTGTACAGGCGACGACAATTGATTGCTCCCTTGGGGTATCCATTGATCAATTTAGATATGACGTGCTTTGAATCTCCAAATATCAGAACCTTTTGATAGTTTTTATCCTGAAGAATCTGCAGACCTTGGAGGAGAGCCAACCACCTTGCTTCATTGTTGGTTCGAGTCCCTAAATCCCAGGCAAAAGTTTGTTCTATTTGTCCTCCGGGATCCAAAAAGATCCCCCGCTAATTATTAAAATATAAAGTTAATCATTAAATATTCTTTATAATTTTATTAATTTAATTTATCATTATAGTTCATAATTTTTTATCAAATTATTAGAACAAAGTATTGTCTAAAGAAAATGACATTAATTATAATCAATATCATGATTATAAAAGTGGCTACATACTTTATAGAGGAGATTACACCAAATATGATAAATCTTCAAAGGCCAAAGAGACTATCATTTAGGCGCAAGTGCTCGTGTATTTTTCGAAAAGGTTTATGTACCATTTATTCTTATTTTCAAATTATTTTATTATTGCAATTCAAGTAGTGAAAATGATGTGACATCATGAAAATAGATACAAAGCTGATAGATTATCCAAGATGGCGGTGTAGAATGCACAGGGTACACTATTTTTTGGGGCAATTCAGAGAGAACTCAAGAATTGATGCTAACCCTTTTATATGCTTAGGGTGGATAATAATTTGTTTTCTTAATTTAGTTCTATGTTTTTGGTGATTTATTTATTTATTTATTTCTATTATATTTAGCTAATAATATATATATATATATATATATATATTTTATCTATTATTATATTTAGGTGAAAAACAATATGGTTTTACTCATATTTCCTCTTGATTATTATAGACTTTATTTATTTATTTATTTTAATTTTTAATTTTTAATTTATAAAAATTTCTTGAACCAGAGAATTTTGTTTTGATGTACTAATAGACATTGGAAAATAACATATATATTTTTAGTTTTTTTTATATATATTTCTTTTAGAATAAAAAACTTTAGTTATCCTGAGAGGTTTATCTTTCTTTGAAATACTGTATATGTTGTCTTTGATTCAAAGCTCTTGAATATTAAGCAACTAGAGTATTTTTTCTTTTTGAAAAAAAAGTACAAATACATGCCTTGTACCATATATTTTTAATATTCGAATGGTTTTATTATTGCATTTTAAGTAGTAAAAATTATGTGGCAACTTCATAAAAATAGAGGTAAAGAGAGGTTTTGATAGAATGTTGAATGATTGCAAAGTAATGAAACATGTTCAGGAAATATGACTGTTTTTTTTGAAAATATCCACAAAGTGTTACATATTGAGTTGGTGAATTGTTTCTCCTAACCATCAATCCATATCATATGTGTGTGTGTGTGTGTGTGTGTCAAAGATATAGCATCATGAGTCATTCTCCAAGCCAATCTTGTCCAGCGAGGATTGGGCCTCATGCGTTGAGGTAGGGAATCCTGAGTTGGATTCAGGAACTTGGAGTATATTCTTGGGTTCAATTCAAGAATGACTAAGCCTTTCGTATAAAGGTTATTCCTCCTATATAGAGGTGAATGCTCTCATTTATCAAAGTGATGATGTTGTAAAGTCTTGTTGCACAAGGCTCCATACTTGTGTGTCAAGTCAAGATTCTCATGTGGTCCTCCAGTTGTAGTAGGTACCCATGGGGTAGACCTCTCATAGAGAGGTAATGCTTTGCATATTGAAGCATTTAATGTTGTGTGATGTATTACTAACCATGGTCATCGATTGTTATTAAGTATCCTTTAGAGACTAGCCACCTCTAGAGTGAATTACTTTAGCATATGATCATTTGGTCCGAAGTAATGTAACATGATCACAACATCCGATAAATATTCTTAGTATAATCCGATGTGATAGATAATTAAAGTTAGCACATATTAACCATGTAGTAAAATATAAGAGATAAGATAAATGCATAGAGAACAAGAGAATTTGAAATTGCTCATGAGGTCACTTCAGTTGATTAAAGTGAACTTGAATTGATTAAAACTTTAGTTAAATATTAATGTATGCCTCAGTTAAAGCTTTAGTAAAAGGCTCAGCATATGCTTTAGTTAAAGCATCAAAAGTATTAATGTATGCACACTTAATTAAAGGAGAACTTAGTGATCACTTTAGTAAAATCAATCATTATGATTTTAGTTAAGATTAGTTAGCTAATGTGTTTTGCATAACAACACTTTAGTTAAAGTAAAAGAAGACACTTAAGTTATGACACTTGAGTTTAACCTATTACATGAAGACACATAAGTTAGCATGTTAACTAAGTGATCCTACAATGAGTTTAGAGGCAAGTTCACTCTGAAGATAGTGAAGCATGATTTAATTCCAAAGAAGAAAGGCATGACGCATTGATTGTGCTTGATGAAGAAACCGAGGTGCACAACAAGTATCCAAGAAGGAAATTCACTATAATTTGCATGGGAGGCTAATTCCCCATGCAATGATTCACTATTCCTTGCATGGTATTGGTTTGAGATGTTATTTATTGTATTGAACTCATTGGAAAGTTCATCCGATTGATCTCTCTTCTCTATTGTTCTGTATCTACATTGAGGGTGTTTTGTGATATTTATCTTCCAAAAGCAATCTTCTATTGTAAAAAGACATTCTTTTCTATCTATCACAATTATATTGAGATAAAATTTTGGGGTTTTTCATCCTCATTGTTTTGGTTGTTTTCCCTAGGGTACATCTTCTGTTATGGTTGAATGTGTTTTATGTGATTGAATGGTTCATTATTTCAAGTATTCAATATGTTCATACTTAAATAATTAAATATCAAAGCTCAACAAATTTGCACAAAATTCAACATGGTATCAAATCTCATGGCGTGAAGTAGCTGAGTTTTTGCAAGCAATCTAGAAGCCTACGAATAACGCAAGGAGTTGAGAACATGACTTGAATACAATGGCATCGATCATTGTTCAACCAAAAGACCAACTTGACGGAACTTCGAATTTCAACACTTGGAAGTCTAGAGTTCTCAACATCCTAGAGGAACATGACTTGGATAGCTACGTATCCATTGTGATGGAGAAGCATCGACTTCAAGAAGAATCAAGCTAATGCTAGACGGATCATCTATGACTCCATGAAGGACAACTTGATGTCCGTATCACACCATTGAAGACCGCAAAGGAATGTTTTGATACATTGACAAACCTATATGAGAAGAAGGCCCTAAGTTAAAAGATGGAATTGAATAACAAGCTTCAATACATCAAGATGGAGAATGACGAGACAATTGCCTCTTTCTTCACCAATATCTCTCAGACAAGATATCATCTTGTTAGCATTGGAGTTCTGGTGGATGTAGATGATCTTCTTCAAACCACTATTGATGGTCTCCCATCCTCATGGGAGACATTCTTGGTTGCAGCAAATGGCCGAGAGGTGCAACCTAACTTTGAGAGGTTTTGGCATGAATATAAGAGGAAGGGTGAATCCAAAGCAAGACTGTGTGCACCAAATAGAGAAACCTTACTCTCACAACAAGAATGAAAAAAGGAAGGAAACCCTTATTCCAAAAGAACTTCTCTCATCCAAATAAGGAAGACAACAAAGCATTTTACAAGTATAATATGAGATGTTTCAATTGCAACAAGAAGGGTAATTATGAAAGGGAGTTCCTAGCAAAGAAAAAGGGTAAAAATAGGTATCATGCTTGTACGACTATAAAATATGAAACTAATCAGAAGAAGTCATTCGATGAACAATAAGGTAACCCTCAAAAGGAGTATTTCCTTTAATGTGTACATATTAGTGATTAATCAGTAGAAGAGCATTTGTTTTAGTTTGCATGGGACCCTAATTTCCCATGTAGAGATTTGATACCTCCTGCATGAAATCAAATTTGCAAGTGTAGAAAGAAGATCAAGAACTAGGGACTCTAGTAATTTCCGCAAGGAACCAGAGATCAAGAGGGATACCACAAAACAATAAGAGATAAGTATTTGTATTTCTATTCTCTTGTAAATCACATCTCAATAGTTTTGAATATGTTTCATTACAGTTATATGCATATATGTATTCCTAGAATTAGGAATTATGTTATAGCATAACATGATGAACATATGTTATAATTTTCTGTTATTGGCGAATAGTAAAACTCATGTAGTACATGTTATGATTATTTAAATAACATATGGGGTTGCATAACATTTCATAGATTTGGATGGTGGTTTTGTTGAAGCATTGGTTAAAATGTTTGCATGAACTATTTCCAATTCATTAAAGTATTCATATGATTGAATTTCATGATTATGCAATGTTGCTAATCATTAAAATAAATTTGACTTGTAGGGAAAACCATATGCCTTGAACTACAATCAAATAATGACAAGTATGGTCTTGTGGAGTCATTCCGATGGATATCCCAAAAGAGAGTAGGATGTTCTGAAGCGAGAAAATTCTAGGAGAAGATCGAGAGGTTCCTATGTTTATATGAGATCAAGAAGCCTCCAACAATATATATATCCAGAATAGAATCCCTAATACTGTTATGGAAGAGAAGACTTTCAAATACCTTTGGTTAGTCCTATATACATTCATGTACCGAAATAAAATATGACAAAGATGACCCACACATTAGAAAAGAAGGGAATATTTGTTGGTTATAGCGAATCATCCAAATTCTACAGAATATATGTTCCAGGTGAAAGAAACATTGAACTCAGATGTGACTTTCCATGAAGAGGCTGCATTAAAGTGATTAAAATAGCTTCAGTATGATATAGGCATGGAAGAGCATGAGGCTTCCATGAAGGAGGACCCATATTTTGATTCTCCCCATATATATGTTGAGAGAGAGAATCAAGAAGACTTCTCAAGTTCGCTAGATCTTGAAGAACCAGGAGAACTGGTTGATGAATCTCCTGCTAAGAGGAGACCTATATGGTGGTCATATTTAGAAGGAGGCAAATCATAATATTCAAGAATATTGGCATGGTTCTTGGGATTAGAGGTGTGGAAGAAAGTATATGAGATTTTCCTTAGTCAAGGAAAATACACAGTAAATATCCTGAAGAGATTTAAGATGATGGACTAAATTCCATAGCTAGACACATGGTGATGAATCTAAAACCAATTCTTCTTTAGATTTGTAGGATCTCATATATAATTGATACATAATTGGTTAACACCAAGACAGATATATTCTTTGCAGTCATTACACAGAGATGTACAATGAAGCATGTGCTGAGGTGCCTACATTATATGATTGGATATGGATTCATATATGTCTCATATAGGTTCTGTCAGAGACATGGTGCAAAAAGTAGAAGTGTAACTCCAATATATATCCACAGATGAGAAAATTGTTGATATACTTACTAAGTCTCTGTCCAAAGAAAAGTTGAGTACTTCTGAGACAAGCTTGGTATGGTATAGAATAACTCCTATAGTTGATAAGGAGTATTGTTGCTTCTCCGTATGAAGCAACAGATAGATAACATCCCCATTAGTAAGTCATGTGGGTCATGACTCAAGAGTTATCCCCATTGGTAATCCATGCAGTTTTACTTGACTACGACACCAATTAAGCCCTATAGTAATATATGATCCATATTAGTTATGTAGTAGTACATGGTTCAATTAATCCATGCAATAGATAAGCTAGTAAGTTGCACATAGATAAAATAAGTCATGATACTATGACTCATACATATAGGTGCTATAATATCTCTTGTGGAGTGCACCCACATGAGTAGAGACATAGTCAAGACCTCAGATGATTATCAAATAGAAGTCAAGGTATTTGAGACTATTAGTGACTATCAGATACTCAAGTGAGTTACGGTCGGGACTGGTAAGGAGTAGTCAAACTCTTGGAGAGGTCAGATAGTCATATAGTTGGATAGTGGGGTACTGTAATATAGAAAAGAAAAATGAAACCACTTTTAAAGTGGCCAAGAATTGAAGAACATAATAGAGAATGGCAATATCACATAGAACTTCTCTTGACTGTAGAATATTCTAGAATTCAACAAGCAAAAAGAAAATACTAAAGATTGACAAAAGAAAGGTGATATTTTGTTTTTTGAAAGAAAATTACACATTTGATGTATTATAAAGTTTTTGCATGATTGATTGCAAATCCATGTATACACTGATGGTTTCCAATTTAAGGAAATTACACAAGTCACATTCTATATTGAATCTGGTAGATGCTACCATGAATAGGTAGCTTATTGGTATCTTAATATGTTTAATACACAGTAGACCTGTTATATTTTATGCTTATTACTAAGCATATGCTTAGGTACCTTAAAGGTACATTTTCAACTAGTACTATAGAAGCAAAGTATATTAATTTTCCAAGTACTACCTGTCAAGAAGCAGTGTGGCTCGGGAAGCTAATTGCTAGGTTGAAATCTAGAGTCTACAGTCATTCATTGGGACAATCAAAGTTGCATCAAAATGTCACGTCCCCATCCCTCAAATTCTGGTTACTTATCCTTGTTCCCCACTGGATAAGCTTTCCAACGCCTATCCATATGCTTCATTCCGACCTCGAGTGTGAAAATCACGACAGGGATGCTAAGACATACAAGCAGATGCATAATCTAGCATACAGGGATTCATAATTCCTATGACATCAATATACAGCGGAAGCAACACATATACATTTCCAGCATTTAACCTGTTCATCATAATTCATAGAACAATAGATATAATTGCAGAGATGAAATAACAACAGCACTTATCTTTTGATGAAGAACTCGCCCGCAACCAGCTACGTCGCTGCAACGTTCCACCCAACCATAGGCTAGCGTGCTCATCAATCTCTCAGCAACGCTGCCACCCCCGAGCTGGGCATGATTCCTCCAAGGATAGGGTTCAATGCAGGCTTACGCATAGCCGAGGGACACAATCAGCCAAACCAACACCGCTGGGTTTACCAGGCCTTCAACAATTGGCCACACCAGCACAGTCCGAAGACCAACCACTGCATACTGCAGCAACACAATCCCTTCACAGCCCTGTGAAGAAGGTAAAGACAACCAGGGATAATCCCAAACAAAAGATGAGACATAGCTCAAGTCCACCAGACAACGCAGAGTTTTTCTTGGCCCTAATGTGGCCAAAACAACTGGAAACTAACAGTCATTCCACTTCCAAGAGCCCACAGCACACACACAACCCTCAATGTAAACGCTGAAGGACTTACACAGATAGAAAAGTGGGGACAGAACAACTCACAGCCTATGCGTAAAGGAAGAGACGCAGCCCAGGCAGAGCATGGATGCACACATGCACAGTCCGAAGTGGAAATAGAAATCGGCTCTCAACAGTCCCCAAACATCGTGGGGAAAAACACAACAGCAACCCAAATCGTGGGTGAAACCAACAACAAGCAGAAAACGTGAATTAAAGCCACGGCTATGACACATACCAGTGGAAATCAGGCCCTTGAGGCCGTTTCACCTACTCGCTGCGTACACAACCAGAGAAGACCCGCGACTGGTGCGTGAGGGTGAACAGAATGCCTCTCTGCGTGAGGATCCCAGCCTCCGCGTGAGAGTGAACCGACTGGGAAGAAAATGGCGTCGTGGAGAATATGGAGACCAAGCATGGAGTGAATGCAGTCGTGGGTGGAGTGGGCGTGTGGGAAAGGGACTGACAATCCTACCACCCCACTCCCAAAGGCAATAACTACCTCAACCACCAGCCATAACTGCCCCCAACAAACAAAACCAAGCCATTGAAGAGGTTGGTGAAACAAGAAAGGTGGCAAAACAACACAAGGTGGCAAAACAACACAAGGTGGAAACACATGGGCTTTTCCCCCATAATCGAGGTTTGACATCCCCCCACACCCTTATCCTTTGGAACCTTGCCCTTTTCATTCAACGTTGCACTGGTGTAGCTGGTTGTGGTTTTAGTTTTAATTGATGTGCGTGTTTACATGATACTAACTATAATGTGCCAAACAACACGATATACCATCGGCAACTATACATATTGCCGAAACATACACACACAAATCGATGGTGGGGATTTTGCCTTTAGCTCCTCACCATGATTAATTACATTATATACATCATGCAAACGGGGTCAAAACCGGGGACATTACATTCCCCTCCCCTTTGGAATAACACCGTCCTCGGTGTTCCATTACATATATACAATACATATACAATTGCACATCAAAATTTCCAAAACTTTGCAGATCTGTCCCACGTTCAATCATTTACTTTGAACGTTCAAGACCAAACCCCTCGGCTTCCATGGAATTCTCCTGCTGGTTCTCAGCTTCCAGCTGATCCTAAAGTCTAGGAACTTTGCGGCTATTGCCTTCATCATGCTCCCTCACTGGGCAGTCCTGGCGTAAATGATGTCCTCCGCATCTCCAGCATCTCACTGGCTGCTTCATCTTTACCTGCTCAATTTCCTTTGAGTCTTCAGGCTTGGACCGTTTCCTATCGGGTCGCTTGGACAATTGTCTCGTTGCTGATCCACCTTCCTTTCCTTTGCCGATTGCTCCCAGAAGGCTTTTCACCTCCCTTTGCAAACCAATAGAGTCTTACAAAATCTGGTGGTTCATTTCATTCTGCCTTCTTTGTATCTTGAGCATCTCCCCAAGATTCTCTTGGGTCTTGGCAATCATTTGAAGGAGACTTCCAGCTAAGTCCAACAACTTTTGATCTGCGGCCATACTCAATGTGCACCACTTGGTTTCACTTTTCTCACTAATTGTGAGATGCACCATTGAAATTCTATCAGACCAAGCATAATATAGTCATCAAAATTAGTTAGTTAATTACCCAATTGGCATGCTAGTCCAAGTTCCATTAAGGAAAGTTTCATATCTTTCATGCCTTCCCCCACAGGCACATGAGTTCATTCATGTCCATTCTTGGGCAAGGAATTAACTATTCCAGCATTCACAAATTTACTTTAAGCAAATACACACATTTCATTTCAATCATACATGCATTAAACAATCCTTTGTTTTCACAATGCATAAATGTATATGTATATATATAATCAGAAGGCAAAGGAGAGAAGCAAGAGTTTTTCCCCTTTATTTTGTTCCATCCTGGAACCCACACCATCATTGTGGCTTTTCATGCTCTCAGCCTCCTTCACTTCACCGTGAATGCTGGACCAATCTCTCTTGGTCATGACACTTAGTGTCTTCGGTCGATTCCAGACCTCTAAACCATGGAGTCTCTCCACATGGTTTGTCTTGGCTGCTAAGAATCCCCCGTCTTACTAGCACCTTTTTCATTACCCCTCATTCCGAGCTTTCCAGGACAATCACATGTCCACATGCACCCCTAGGATGCTCTCATAGTCCTCGCTCCCAGCGATACCTATATCCAAACATTGAATAGATTCACATGTTTAGTTTATTCTCATCAGTTTTATCTCTAGAACGAGAGCTTAAAACATCATATACACATGTATATTCATAAGCAAAACAATCCCTATACTTATCTGTATTGTGCGCTTCCTCGTTTGTCCACAGGATCCTGCTTCGCTTTGCAAGCCTTGGGATCGCCTATGGACTTAGATGTTAGGTCAGCACGCAGGCTTCTCCTCAACATCAAATAATTAATGTCCAGCTAGTACACAATCATGTCAACTGGGCTTGGAACTTTTACCGTGACCATTTCTAGGTCTAGGATCTACTATGGATCCTCAGGCATATCACAACCCAACATACACTTATACCCTCATACACTTATATCAACAATAACCCTTACTCTACAACCCCTCACAACAACCATTTACCATCTTACCTTTACCTTTACCTTTACCTTTAGCCTGTCAACACAAGCAACACAAGCAATACAAGCAAACTCATCAGCATTATTGCTCAAAAACTGTAATCACATTCCTCATCATTCACTATCAAGTATTGAGACACCAGGAGTGTGTCCACTCCCTAGAGTGTAATCAATATCGACAACCCTTTCATGACTCAACATCGGAAAAGTGTGCACTCTTCTCCGGTGTGTGCCATGTAGGCCCTATTCATACTCAAGCGATCGGTCATCATGGAAATAAAATCAAACACATTTTGCATATGGAACTTAAAAATTAAACATGCATATTCATAGCAAGGGTCACAGAACACTTATCGATTTGCCGTCGCATTATGCCTTTGTTAAGGAGGAATGGAGGCTCCTTCCATGAGTTAACAGTACCTCAGTTTGCCATCCCAACTCCTTTTTACATTTCATATTCACACATGTCTTACCAACATAACCCATACCATCTCACTCATGTTATCACCAAACATGCAGTGCAGATGAGACATTTTCAAAATGTCTAATGGCGTTTCACCCGAAACCCATTTCCAAGATAAGGGAAAACCTTCCCATGAAGTTCGGCTTCTGCAGGCCATCACACATGGTCTTCCTGCAGTGTGTACCCCTGACACATTCATCAAATATCCAAATAGTCAATCATTACCTGATACTACAATCCAAATTGATCGTTCCATAACCAAGAAATGACATTAGCAATCAAATTCAATAAGAATTTGCAACTCTACTACAGAAATTGACTTGCTCAATTGTGGGTCTCTTGTAAGCAGCACTACTATGCCCATTATAATTTTATGCTTACTATCATAACATGAATACCCACTTACCATGTGTCCCTCCTGACACAATCTTACACAAGCCAACAATGATTAGTAGTCGTTAGCACTTTCTTAAATCCGAAATCCACAATTCAAATTTAACAACCCATTATGCATATCAACTATTTTCACAACCGTGAGACTTCTTCTCATAAATGGTAGATTCTAGCATTGGTTAGGGTCTTACCTCTCAATTCCATGCTCGAATAATCTACCTGAAACATGAGTTTCAATCAACCAAACACAATCTTATGCAAGCCAACAGTGGCTAGTGGTTGTCAGCAATTTCTCAAATCCGAAATTCACAATTCGAATTTTAACAACCTATTATGCATATCATATGGTAGATTCTGGCATTGGTCAGGATCTTACCTCTCATTTCCATGCTCGAAATAATCTACCTGAAACATAAGCTTCAAACATCCAAACACAAGCTTATGCAAGCCAATAGTGACTAGTAGTTGTCAGCAATTTCTTAAATTTGAAATTCACAATTCAAATTTAACAAGCTCTTTCACATGGTAGATTCTGGAACTGGTCAGGGTCTTACCTCTGAATGCCATTCTCGAATTAATCTACCTGAAACATGAGCTTCAATCAACCAACACTTGGTAAGTCTGGATGCATATAATTTTTCGTTGCTACAACCATCACTGAAGCATTTTCAGAATTTATAAAATTCAAATACTTCCAGCTGTTAGTCACATCAATATCATCAAAGCTCATTTACATCATGCAATCATTATCATATTAATATTTGCAAGGTATAGTCATATCATTCATGCAATTAAATGAAGGTTTAGATACCCTTACTTCACAAGTGTATCATTCATGCCACCTTGCTCTTCCATAGAGCATTTCTGGAAGCCAACTGATCATGACTATCACTTATGCAATCAGTCACTCACACCCTTCATATGCACACATCCATTGCATTTGGACTGGGTGCCAACTTCATCCATATGTAAACCACTGAAAGACTACTAAGAAACCCTGCTGAAAAATAGCTGAAGTCTGCTGAGAAATCCCACTTGGAAATCTCAGAATTTCCTTGTGCCGAATCGGATCTTTACTTCATCTATCCATCCGACGTATCGGTGGTCAAAAAAAATACTCCTTCCACAGTTTCGGGCCTCAAACCACTAACTGCTCCACCATATCAGATCCCCAATGACTAGCTTCCTCCACGGTGTCGGGCCTCAAATGGCTAACTCCTCCGCCGTATCGGCGGTTGAAACCGCTACTCTTTTCGCCGCTTATTCTTTTCATCGGCGAAACAACTTCATCTGCAGCCGCAACGGCAGCCCTATTTTCTCACTCTCCTTCCGATCGGCGGCCAAATCAACTGTGGCAGGACCCGATCGGCATCGGCGGGATTTTCGCATCGAAATCCAAAGGATACCATTCTGTCACGTCCCCATCCCTCAATCCGGAGAAGAGGACACGACGAACCGTTATCTTCTTTCGGCGGCAGTCTTTCCTCATCGGCAGGCTAGTGGTTTTGGCTTCCACAACGGTGGGTGATCAACCACTTTCCATCGGACGCCTAACTATTCAATCATCCACAATGGAATCTCTCGGAAGGATTTCCCCTTCCGCAACAGTGTCGGCAGCCTTTCTAGTCGAAAGCCGAAATGCTTTTTCTTCCACAACGGCGGACGCTCATTCACTTCCTTCTTCCGGTGATCAATATTTTCGTTATTTAGAAAAAAATCAAACTTTCTTTTACCGCGTCGGCTGTCGGCGGTATTTCTACATCGGAAGCCAAATGACTTTGGCTTCCGCAACGGCGGAACATGAAACGCTTTTACCTCCGATGAGTGAACTAACTTTTTTCCTTAGAAAATTTTTCAACTTTCTTTCTTTACATCGGAGGCCTCACCTGTCGGCCGGGAAGTTGTTTCTCCATCCGCAACGACAGACGCCAAATCCTTTCTCCATCCGCAACGGTGGACACCTAATGGTTCCTCCATCCTCAATGGCGGGACGTGGAACCTTATCTTCTTCCAGCGGCGGTCTTTCTTTGTCGGACGACTTACTGCTTTTCTCTTCTGCAACGGCGACAATCATTCCCCCTTTTTCCGTTGATGATTTCATATTTAGACAAATTTTTCAAAATTTGTCTTTCTTCTTTTTGCCGAACATAGAACCTGTCAGCGGTTGGACCACTTTTCGTCAGACGCTTAGTTGCTTCTACTTCTGCAACGGCGGACGCGGAACCCTTTCTTCTTCCACATCGGCAGACACTTAGGCAATTTTTGCGGCTTTCTTCTGCACTGCTGGAAATCAGATGACTTTTTCGTCGGGCGTCGAGCCGTTTCTCCATCCGCAATGGCGGCACACAGAGCCTTATCTTCTTCTGGCGGCAATCTTTTCTCATCAGAAGACTTGTTCCTTTGGCTTCCGCAATGGTGGAACACCAACCTGAACTTCTTTCGATTGGCAGCTCTTCCGGTACGGTGGACGGGAGATTTCCAACTCTTCCGCAACATCGGAAATCCTTTCACATCGGAAGCCAAATGACTTTGGCTTCCGCAACAGTGGACTGGAAACCGCTTTCTCTTCCGCAACATCGGAGTGTCAAACCATTTTCTTTTTCGACAGACGTCAAAACACTTAGAAAATTTCCTCAATTTTCTTTCCTCATCGGAAGACTTGGCGGTTTGGTCTTTTGCAACGGCGGATGGAAACTACTGAATCTTCCGCAACGGCGGAATTCTTATCACTAGTGGCCCGAATTTCAACACTTAGGCAATATTTTGGAATTTTGTTGTCATCCATTACTGATCCCTACTGGGCAGAAGGCAATTCCACCCTCTGTTAGTTGCTCCATCTTGGCCCATAGAGGCCCATTGTTGCAACCTTAGCTTTGATACCATTCTGTCACGTCCCCATCCCTCAGATTCTGGTTACTTATCCTTGTTCCCCACTGGAAAATCTTTCCAACGCCTATCCATATGCTTCATTCCGACCTCGAGTGTGAAAATCACGACAGGGATGCTAAGACATACAAGCAGATGCATAATCCAGCACACAGGGATTCATAATTCCTATGACATCAATATACAGCAGAAGCAACACATATACATTTCCAGCATTTAACCTGTTCATCATAATTCATAGAACAATAGATATAATTGTAGAGATGAAATAACAGTAGCACTTATCTTTTGATGAAGAACTCGCCCGCAACCAGCTACGTCGCTGCAACGTTCCACCCAACCATAGGCCAGTGTGCTCATCAATCTCTCAGCAACGTTGCCACCCCCGAGCTAGGCATGATTCCTCCAAGGATAGGGTTCAACGCAGGCTTACGCATAGCCAAGGGACACAATCAGCCAAACCAACACCGCTGGGTTTACTAGGCCTTCAACAATTGGCCACGCCATCACAGTTCAAAGACCAACCACTGCATACTGCAGCAACACAATCCCTTCATAGCCCTGTGAAGAAGGTAAAGACAACCAGGGATAATCCCAAACAAACGATGAGACACAGCTCAAGTCCACTAGAAAATGCAGAGTTATTATTGGCCCTAACGTGGCCAAAACAAATGGAAACTAATAGTCGTTCCACTTCCAAGAGCCCACATCACACACACAACCCTCAATGTAAACGCTGAAGGACTTACATAGATAGAAAAGTGGGGACAGAACAACTCACAACCTGTGCGTAAAGGAAGAGATGCAGCCCAGGCAGAGCATGGATGCACACATGCACAGTCTGAAGTGGAAACAGAAATCGGCTCTCAACAGTCCCCAAACATCGTGGGGAAAAACACAACAGCAACCCAAATCGTGGGTGAAACCAACAGCAAGCAGAAAATGTGGATTAAAGCCACGGCTATGACACATACCAGTGGAAATCAGGCCCTTGAGGCTGTTTCACCTGCTCGCTACGTACACAACCAGAGAAGACCCGCGACTGGTGCGCGAGGGTGAACAGAATGCCTCTCTGCGTGAGGATCCCAGCCTCCGCATGAGAGTGAATCGATTGGGAAGAAAATGGCGTCGTGGAGAAGATGGAGACCAAGCATGGAGTGAATGCAGTCGTGGGTGGAGTGGGCGTGTGGGCAAGGGACTGACAGTCCTGCCACCCCACTCCCAAAGGCAATAACTGCCTCAACCACCAGCCATAACTGCCCCCAACAAACAAAACCAAGCCATTGAAGAGGTTGGTGAAACAAGAAAGGTGGAAAAACAACACAAGGTGGCAACACATGGGTTTTTCCCCCATAACCAAGGTTTGACATCCCCCCACACCCTTATCCTTTGGAACCTTGCCCTTTTCATTCAACGTTGCACTGGTGTAGCTGGTTGTGGTTTTAGTTTTAATTGATGTGCATGTTTACATGATGCCAACTATAATGTGCCAAACAACACGATATACCATCGGCAACTATACCTATTGCTGAAACATACACACACAAATCGATGGTGGGGCTTTTGCCTTTAGCTCCTCACCATGATTAATTGCATTATATACATCATGCAAATGGGGTAAAAACCGGGGACATTACACAAAATTTATGAAAACCCTATGTTTCATGATAATTTGAAGCACATTGACATGAAGTATCACTTCATCCCATAAATGGTCTAGAAAAGTGCAGTAAAAGTTTAGTACATTGCTACTAATGAGCAGATTGCAGATGTGTTAACAAAGCCTCTGTCAATGAAAAAGTTCAGGTACTTTCGATACAAGCTTGGCATGGCAGAGAATTCCTCCTTCGCTTAGAGGGATTGTTAAAGATACAACATCACGAGTCATTCTCCAAGAAAATATTGTGCAGCTAGGATTAGGCCTCATGCGTTGAGTTCAGGAAGCCCAAGTTGGACTCAGGAAATTGTAGTAGATTATTGGGTTCGACTCAAGAATGGCTAATCCTTCCGTATAAAGGTTATTCCTCTGGTATATAGGTGAATGCTTTGATTTATCAAAGTGATTATGTTGTAAAGTATTGTTGTACAAGGCTCCAGACTTGTGTGTTAAGTCAAGATTCTCATGTGGACCTCTAATTGTAGTAGGTACAAATGGGGTGTACCTCTCGTATAGAGGTAATTCTTTGCATGTTGAAGCATTTAATTTTTTGTGATGTATTAATAACCATGGTCACTGATTTCTATTAAGTATCCTTTAGTACTGACCACCTCTAGAGTGAATTACTTTAGCATATGATCATTTGGTTCAGAGTAATATAATATGATCACAACATTCGATAAATATTCTTAGTATAATTCGATATGATAGATAATTGAAGTTAGCACATATTGACCATGTAATAAAAGATAAGAGATAAAGATAAATTCATAGAGAACAAGAGAATTCAAAATTTCTCATGAAGACACTTCAACTGATTAAAGTGAACTCGAATTGTTTAAATATTCAGTTAAATATCATTGTATGCCTCAGTTAAAGATTCAATTAAAGCTTCAATATATGCTTCAGTTAAAGCATCAAAAGTATTAATGTATGCATCAGTTAATTAAAGGACAACTCAGTGATCACTTTAGTAAAATCAGTCAACATGAATTCAATTAAGATTAGTTTACTAAAGTATTAATAAAGGAATTAGTTAACAAAAGTGTTTTGCATGACGACACTTAAGTTAAACTAAAAGACGACATTTAAGTTAAAAGACGACGCTTGAGTTTCACCTATTACATGAAGAAAATTAAGTTAACATGTTAACTAAGTGATCCTACAATCAATTAAGAGTCGAGTTCAATACGAAGACAATCAAGCATGATTTAATGCAAAAGAATAAAGGAACGACACATTGATTGTGCATGATGAAGATATCGAGGTGTAAAACAATTATCCAAGAAGGAAATTCACCATAATTTGCATGGGAGGATAATTCCCCATGCAGTGATTTGTTATTCCTTGCATGGCACTGGTTTGACATGTTATTTATTGTATTGAACGCATTGGAAAGTTCATCTGATTAATGTCTCTTCTCTATTGCTTCATATCTACACTGAGGGTTTTTTGTGTTCTCTTAACTTACAAAATCAATATGCTATTGTAAAAAGACATTCTTTTCAATCTATCATAATTATACTAAGAAGATTTGCTAGGGTTTTTCATCCTCATTTTTTTGAGGGTATTCCTGAGGGCACATCTTGTGTTATGGTTTAATGTTTTTTATGCGATTGAATGGTTCATTGTTTCAAGTATTCATTATTTTTGCACTTAAAGAATTAAATATCAAAGCTCCACAAATTTGCACAAAATTCAACAATTTGATCCTTTATGTGTTTAATATATCTTAGTTTAAAATGGATTTATGTTGATTTTAATTTTATTTACATTTATGTAAAATTTAAAAATGATTTAGTACTACTTAAAACATCATCTCAATTTGTAATATATACTATATAATTATTTTGATTAATATTCTATATTTTCGTATCAATGTATATATACACATCTATAGAGATATATTTAATAATAACAATGATCATATATTACTATTTAAAAAAATTCAAATCATCTTTCATTTATGATCAAAAATCACATATTATTATAAAACGCTATTAATACATGCAATATTGATATGGTTTACTTTGTAGTTAGTTGATTATATAATATTACTATGTTTCAATATGAATATAAAAATAATATAGTTGACTATATATATTTTGTGATGATGATGTTGGTTAATGTCCAGTGAGACCAACTCTGGTCTATTGGACCTTAAGAAACTTGGATTGATGTAAAATTTTATTTCTATGCTCAAAATATTAGAAAGAAGCATTCCTAGGTAGCCATAGTTATGACTAGTTATAAGGTTAGGGGGGTGTTAAGTTTTCATAATTTTTTTAGATGATATATTAAAACAAATTGTCACTAGTAAGATCATTGAAAGAACAACAAGCATAGAAAAATAATAGAACGAGAACACAAAGTTTTTCCTAGGGGAAACCACAAGGGAGAAAACTCCGCAAAACTTCCTCACTATAGAACTCAACCAGAGCAATGTAAAACCAAAACAACTGCTTCTCTCTTCTTTCTAGAGCACTAATATTTCTCTCTCTTGCAAAACAACTTGAGTGAGTGAGTACAAATGAAGGGGAGCGCCTCCATATTTATATTCTTCAGTTGACTTGACCTCTAACCCAATAGGGTCAACTTGTCTAACTGACTGGACTGACTTGTCTAGCAAGACACCAAAAATAAAATTTATTATGCTGGAACTTGGGTAGTATTGACCCGACTTACATTCAAAGGTTTACATTGACTCTTTCAATGACTCTTAAAAAACCAAAGTCATCTCCCGAAGGAGGAACACATTCAATACATCTTGGAATATCTTCCAAAGTTACAATACTTTAGCACTCCCTCTTAACTAGGAAGGTACTCAACCATAGTAGAAACTGCTTCCATAATTGTACAACTGATTGGCGAGTCTCTATATGTCATAGGAAGTTTGTAACATCTTCATCATCGATCTCAGCTAGATCATCTTCTGCAATCTCAATATGTGAATACTGAATCATATCCTGTACGTACTCGAGCATCTTCTATCATCTTCTAGGTCATCTTCTATAGCATTAGTATCTGGATACTGAATCATCATCTGTCACCTTAGTATATGAATATTGAATCATCTTATGGATCATATTCTGAATCATCATTTATCACGCCAGTTTATGAATACTGAATCATCTTTTGGATCATCTTCTACAACATTAGTATGTGTATATTGAGTCATAATATGTCATACTAGCACATGAATGCTAAATCAAATTTTACCAATATCATTATGTGAATACTGAGACATTAGCTATAACCTTAACATTTGCAACATCAGTACATAGATACTGAAACATCAACAACAGTCTCATTAGCATGTTAGTGATAAAATCAAAATCATCTATAATGTTAGATCATCATCTGCATTATCAACATAGATATGTTGGAGCATCATCATCACCATCAGTATAGAAATACTGAAGCAATCTCATCAACAATCATTAGTGTAACAACACTGAAACTATCTCAATAATCATCAGTATAACAATATTGAAACTATCATCTAAACAATCATCAGTATAACAATACTAAAGAAAACATATCAACAATATTGAGTATAAAAAAACTGAAGAAAACATCTCAACAATCGTCAATATAAAAATACTGAAGAAATCATCTCAACAATTAACAATATAGAAATACTGAAGATATATCTTTCCCTCTAACCATCTCGGAGCAGCATCACAGTGAGTTTTCTAGTAGATCCATTCGATCATTTTGTCTAAATTACTAGCCCTTTCGAGCCAAGAAGCCTAGTTAGATAGATGGATATCCATGGGGACCAAACAAGAATTGTATGGCTTACTAACCCTTTCAGGACAACCCAACCTAGCTATACATACTAATCCCCCTAGGATCAACATGCCTCTTCTGACTTACTAACCCTTTCGGGACAAACAAGCCTATCTAGACTCACCCTCCTCTAGACTGAGCTACTCAATACTACATCCATATTCCATCTACTATCACTCCCTCTTTCTAGAGAGGTCCTTTCGGACTACACCAAAATTATCTCGAAAGTATTCAAACTTTACATGATCTAGAGGCTTAGTTAACACATTTGCCACTTGTTCCACTGTAGGAACATACTTGATCTTTACAGTTCCTTTCTAAACCATATCCCAGATGCAATGATATATAACTTCAATATGCTTTGTCTTATCATGAAACAAAGGATTTTCTATCATCTTGATACAACTCTGATTATCACAAAGGATATCAGTAGCATCTATCTCTGCATCAAATAGTCCTACCAACATATTTTGAATCCATATTGTTTCTCTACATGCTGAACATGTTGCAATGTATTTAGCTTTCTATCGTGCTAAGTGTAATACTGGTCTTGTTTATACTGAACCAAGAGATCATGCCTGATCCTAGACTAAAGCAACATCCTGAGGTTCTTTTTCTATCTTTGGTAATTCCTCCTTAGTTTGAATCTGTATATCCATGTAATCTAATCTCACCACTAGATGCATATCCGAGCCCATAATCTAAAGTTCCCTTTAGATACCTTATTACATGTTTGGATCCAATAAGGTGAATGTGTTTAGGAATCACCATATACTGACTTAGAGTGTTTACAACAAAACATATATTCAGTCTTGTATTGGTTAAGTACATCAAAGAACCAATAATTTGTTTGTATCAAGGAAAGACCACCTGCTTCAGAAGAATCATCAATTAATAAATTCAAACTTGTTATCATTGGAGTAGTCATAGACTTGTAGTCTATCACTCCAAATAGTTTTATTATTTCTACTGCATATTTTCCTTGGTTTAGGAAAATATCGTCTAGATACTACCATGCCTCAATACCTACAAATAAATGCATCATTCCAAGGTCTTTCATATTGAACTCTGCAACAAGCTTCTTCTTACATTCGATGATGGGATTATCCTCTCTTTTCAGGAACAAATAATCTACCTATAGTAATAATATCATAATATCATATTTCTTAATCTTATAGTAGAGGTTGGAGTCTTATTTACTTATGGCAAAGCCTAAGCTCATTAGAAATCCATTGATCCTTCCATACTATGCTCTGGGTGCTTGCTTTAACCCATACACTACTTTCTTTAGTCTACATACATGAGTTTTATGTTCATTAGTCTCAAACCCTTGCGGTTGTTCGATATATACCTCTTCTTTAATCAAGCCATTTAGAAAGGATTTCTTCACATCCATTTGATGTAGCTTCCACTTCATAGTGGATGCCAAGGCAAGGATGGTTCTGATTGAGGTGTACCTAACCACTTGTTACAGAGAAAACTTCCTATGGTTTGGGGTACCACAACAGACAGAGTAACCGCAGAAATCAATCCCTTCCCAATATGCAAGAGAAATAAACATCTAACACTAAAGGATCTCGAAACATACCTTATTGTGGATGGTTGATGTAGATCCCCGTTGAGCTTTTCCAATCTCATTTGTATTAGCAATTTGCTCTCTCAACAATCAGCAAACAAGACAAGCATCCTATATAATAGTGTTAGACCTACTCTAGCATATATAATCAATAACATATAAGCATTTAAAAGCATCCATGGATTAAATATTCATTTAAATACACATTATTGGATAGGAAAATATATTTCTAATAATATAAATCAGAGATTACAAGAATGACAACCTCTGTCGGCACGTCTGCGAATTGGAGAAACTCAGCACTCCACCCAGGCCTCCACCACTTCAATCCTCCATCTGTTGATAGAAAGATCACAATCAAAGGAAATCTTGGGAATAATACAAAGTGCTTCAAGGGACAAAGGGATGCATACTCAAGTATAAGCTCTGGAAACAATAGACTATAGTTTTCTTTCTCTTCAATTCCTCTCTCTTCAATGTATCCAAAAGGTTCCTTATATAGTGCTTCAATGATGGAAGGTCAAAATTGAGCAATCTCAAGGCATACGGAAGGCCAAGAGACAAGTGACTCGGCTCCACATCAAGTAAAACTCCAAAACTATTTGGCCTTTTGCACACATCCCGATGTACGCGGGTTTAAGGGTCATATCCACATATATACGCAAGAATAGGTTTAAAATCCATGTATGGAAAATAATGCATGTTTTTAGGGATGATCTTAGAAACATCAAAGGTACAAAAATGGTCCATGGGGTCCAAAAAGTCTGCAGAGGGACAGGGAAGGCCATAAATGTGTGATCCACCATGTGTGGTAAAATCAGCTGTAACAGATGCCACCTAATGTGTGAGGTCAGAGGGGTGATACGATGGCCGAAATATATTATAAGTCCATCCCAGAAGTGGAGTGATGAAGAACCAGGTGGAAGAACCAGCCATCCAATAGTATAATACAATAATCAAACTCTACACATGACTGCAAGTATATACAATAGTCCCAGATACATAAGAGTATAATGGCCATGAATAGGCATGATACAAAATATGACATGTGTGGTCATCACCACGTAGAATATAAATAGATCAAAATCTACAAGATGAAAATATATAAAGGATGATGATCTCCATGAAAGCTAAAGATATACAATGGATCAAGATCTCCATAATGGCTAAAGATATTTGACATACACTGGAATCAAGTCACGAGAGCTAAAATCTCATGAACATTGGCATGATAAAGGAGGTAGCATATATGAAATACCACCAATCTGGAAGGTCTTCTACACAATCCGCTATGAGTACATGTCCTACTACGTGAATAGAGGTGTCAAGGTCGAACATAGTAGTCCATCGTCTGATTACCGGTCATTGATGTATACCATTAACATACACGAGATCACCCACCGATAATGAAAATGGGAATCAAGATACTAGAGTGCAAACTAACAAGTGTGAATAAATGTGTTGAGGTCGAACACTTGAAATAATCCATCGATCAGGGGACATTGATGTATTCCTAAAACTGTCGATGGCGAGAGAACCTACCATTGATTACTGCAAGTCTCAAGGCACTCAAAATGACTCTAGACTCTTAGCCTAGAATAAATGATCTCAAGTCGATGGGATGAAATTTGCTGGAAGGATGGCATTAATGCATCCCCCATCATCCAACACGAGGTACTCAGGAAAGCTGTAGAATGTGGAAGGAATCGATCATAATGTGCACGAACTAGTACCAGTACCGGGAATGGCCGACATGCAAAGTCAAGAGAACTGAGGAATGGCCGACTCAGGTTTCAACTTCCTTTGAACAAGAGCATAAAGGTGAATGGTGACTGAATGTAGGTAGAATAGACTCAAGATACAAAACTGGGACATCTCTGCGACACAGGAGGCATTCACAGAGGCTCCATAGGGACTGGAATCTTAACTAATCGACGGAGATAAACTCAGAGAAATGAGTACAACTCCTAAAGTCAAACTATTAACCCAACCAATGGATGTGATATACAGTGCTCTGTTCGAAGGCGACATGACTCGACTGCTGCCAAAGATAACATCTTTTCTTGTTTGTCTTTTTGGCTTTTTGATTTTTTTGGACTTTTTCAAATATTTTGAAAAGCTTGAAAAAGAATAAAAGTGCTTTATAGTTACAGACTAGGAGGAGACGAGTGTCAAGGTGCAAACAAACTAGTTCCAAGCAGCGGAACATACCTATGCTCAATGCAAGGACACATGTGTAGGATAACGACACTTAAGGAAAAGTCTCCTCCCGGTAAAAATGGGGAAACAAGCTGCAAAGGATATGTAAAATGGCTCTGCTTGGCTAGACGTGAGACAAGCTCGGGCTATATGGCTGATAATAAAACTCAGGGAAGCCGGTATAAGGCTCAATAAGGCAAGAAAAACTCATGATTATGCAATTACAACTTGACATAAGGGAGTCATGGGGAAAAAGGCCAGCAAAAAGATCAAGAGGAGTATGAGGCTCTTACGCAAAGTCATGGCGATACTATACAAAGGACTCCCAATCCTAAAGGAAACATGTTGGCATGGGCACCAAATGCAAAACAGGAGATAACTAGGGAACCCATGTATGGTCAACCTCTACCATTCACATCATATCACTTCTAAAAGCAACAAGAAGGTTCCATGACAAGATAGAATGGGTTTGTACCTAAGGTTATAATGAAACAGTCATAAGGTCATGCAAATTGCAAATGGATGTGAAACCGAACCTATATGCTAGTTTAGACATTATACCTAAAATTGGAATGAATGAGTCAAAACCACGATCAAACTGTGCTCAAAATAGACTCCTACATCATCAAATTAGTCCAAAATGGTCAGAAACGGTCCAAAACTATAGAAAATGGGTAAAAAATTTCAAAAATTTCAAAAAATTTCTATAAATTGTAAAAAATTCAAAAATTCCATATCTTGAAATTTTTACCCATTTGAGCTCAAAACTTCCCACGTGAATTCCAGGAGCATCGTCCGGTGAAATTCGACACCGTTTGTTCCAGGTAACTCCACATGTCCTCCTCTTCCCATTTCATGCAATTTTTTTAAGTTTCCATGGTCAATTTCATTTTCTAGGCCAATCTAAAGTATGCGTTTCAGCCCACACAAATATCGGGGTTTTTTTTGCATATAGGGCTAGCCATACGCGGAAAAAACTAACAAAACCGCGTACAGATGCAGATTTTTTGCAAATATTCGTGTATGCGGCTGCCAATAAGGATTTCTAAGGAAAATAATAATAAAAAATCATGTTTTCTGTGCAGGATAGTTCTAGAATGGAGGGAGAGGGAACATGGTGATGTAGAAGAGGCTGTACAAGGTGACTTAATGGCTCAACAAGCTCTACGTGCATGCGGTTTGTATAAGTTTTGGTGTCTTGGTAGCCTGAGGGCCAAACCAAGAATCCTGCAGATGCTAGTGGATTATTGGGATCCAGACTCTGAGTCTTTTCACATTGACGGGATGTCACTTAGTATAGAGATTGAGGACATATAATTTATCATTGGATTATCCCGACGAGGAGAGGTGGTAAATCTCTGATCTTGTGGGCCAGGAGGTGGCTTGACTATTGATGAGTACATTACGGTGTACTACTTTTCAGACACGAAAAATGTTGGGAGTCAAATCCTGACAAACTCGATCTAGGTGCTAGGACTGAAGGCCATACTATTGGCACTTGGTAGGGTAGCCGGACTAGCTTCACTCCACCAGGCCTCGTGGCCATTGATATTCTATGCGGTGGAGTGTATGAGACCCACAGTGTACAACTGGAGCACTGTGCTGTTGAGTAACATGAAGCAGCAGATCAGTGACTGCAAGATGGGCAGGGTGAGAAACTTCAATTTCGACAGCATACTGAGCACGTTCTTCTTTGAGCGTGTAACGGGGCCAAGCCTTAGAGTGGAAATTCCTACACATGAAGTTCGAGATCTGTCCCAACGACGTTGGGAAAATGTTATGCACAGACTGGGTGGAGGTAGGGTGGATAACCCCTACCTAGTGAACTTATTTCCATGGTGGTGGAGGTAGATCATTGCCATCGATGACTAACCCTATGAAGGGATATATTTCTGAGGAGATCCGGACATACCCCTACCACTAGGAGAGACATAGGTAATGAATCCAAAACCCTCTTTTTAAGTTTTTTGAATTATTAATTTTTTTTGTGTTTTTTGATATATTGACTCAAAAGACATGTTTTGGCATGACGACATATAGTGACAATCTGTCATGTGTATGTGGATGTTGGACCACGACGACCTAATGGTTTCCCTTGTCATAGATGGAGGGGAAGAGGATATGACATCATGGGTGCTGATGCAGAGCGAACGCTCCAAAGAATCCACACAAGCTTTGTATGCTTAACACATAGGGTACCCATGGCACAAGTTGAGGACTTTCCTGAGGCCATGCAGCATTAGGTGGTTGGTGTACCATGGGCATGTGTTTGATTATTTCGATGGCTAGCTAGAGCCGTGGTGTGCTACCACGATCAGAACCCCCCCCCCCCCCCCNCGTTTTAGCAATCTCACACGTAAGAATCTTCGTAATAATGTCAGATCCCTAATACGATACAAACCATTAAGTTGTGAAACCACTAACTGCGAATCAAGACGTACCTCAAGAGAGAGAACACCATGTGAAATGCCATCCCACAATAACTCGATAACGACACTATATTCAACAACATTGTTCGAAGAAGGCCTTAAACATACGCCTCCTGAAGACAATACTTGACCCGTAGGAGTATAAATCACCCAAGCAGCCGAAGCTGAGTTTTGAGTGTGACGATTAGCACCATCAGTGAATCCTATGTAATTAGAAGACTCCATCGACATCTGCCATAAGAAACGAAAGCTAATCAACAAACCTAATCACCATAAGAAAACCTAACTATGTAATTAAAAAACTGTACAATAATATACAACATTCATCCCTGGCTAAAGATCATGCATAGTATTTTTTAAGATAAATCCCATTTCTAGGCTCTGCCAAGGTTGTCCCTTCATAATCTACCAGCTCATAGGCGCCCTTCTCTAACACACATTTGACTACATAAGGACCATGCCACATGGGATTAAACTTCCCTTCCCCCAAGGGTTCTTTAGCTTGATCCTACAACAGGACCAAATCACCTTCACTAAACTTCCTCGGACAGACAGACTTATCATATTGGACCTTAACGCGACGCTTATTTACTTCTAGAGCCACTAAGGCATCTCGGTGCTTCTCATCAAGCTGCTGTAAGTGGACCAAATTCTCCTCCAATGTGGAAGTGTCTGGTAAAATCTCTATAGCTAGCTTCAACGAAGGGATTTCGCATTCAACTAGCAAGACAGACTCCACCCCATGTACGAACTGATATGGAGAGAAACCAGTGGCATTCTTAACTGTGGTTCTATAGGCCCACAAAGCAGGATATAACATGATATGCCAATTTGTCTTGCTTTGTGCGATGGTTCGTTGGATAATAGACTTAAGTGATTTATTCATTGCTTCAACTTGTCCATTCGCTTGAGGGTAATAAGAAGAAGAGTGCTCCTACTTATACCCTAACTTTGAAGCCAAATATTCCATCATTTTATTTTGAAAGTGCCTACCATGGTCAGTGACAAGCTCTTTCGGAATGCCAAACTGAGTAATAATTTGGTTGAAAATGAAATGCGCGGCTGTCTCACCATCAAATTTAATCATGGGCATAGCCTCTACCCATTTCATGAAATAATCAACAACCACTATAATGTGATGATGCACCCCAGCCAAAGCTGGGTTGCAATCCATGAAGTTAAGCCATCACTTGGTGAAGGGACTGGTGGTGATAATAGGATGTAACGGGGCAGGATGCGAGTGCATATTGAATGCAAAA
The DNA here is from genome assembly GCA_001517045.1 of Pseudotsuga menziesii. Classification (NCBI taxonomy): domain Eukaryota; kingdom Viridiplantae; phylum Streptophyta; class Pinopsida; order Pinales; family Pinaceae; genus Pseudotsuga; species Pseudotsuga menziesii. Next base: position 34,553 of record LPNX010642779.1, read on the forward strand.
ACCTGGTAAGGGTGACACTTCTTGACCACATTGACACAATCTTTGAAGATCGATGGCCAAAAATATCCTACTCTCAATATTTTTTGGGTTGTAGAAAGCCCAAATAAATGACCACCACATGCCCCTCCATGGCAATCACTCAGCACAACCTCAGCCTCATCATGGGTTAAACAATGACGTAAAATGGAATCTACCCCATAGTGGTACAAAGTGTTATCCACTATAAGGTAGTTCTTAGCTACATGACATAATCGTCGTCGCTCATCCCATGAAAGGTGAGTAGGGACCTTCAATGTTTGCAAATATACAATGATATCCCCATACCATGGATCCAAAGTTGAGATAAGGAAAATATTCTCATCAACAAACATATCCTCATAAACCTCCTCCTCCTCCACACTTGGAAAATCAGATATGAGCTCCGCAAAGATCAATGATTTCTTCGATTTCACCGAAACGAATTTGAGATTGAACTATTGCAAAATAACAATCCATTTATTGTATTTTCCCCCAACCATCCTTCTAGTGAGGACGAACTGAAATGGATTGACATGAGCTACCACCAAGGCTTGGCGAAAGAGAATGTAATGTCTCAATATCTGAACCACATGAACGGTGGCCAAGGCAAGTTTCCCACATGGGAATAATGGATTTTCGCATCAATAAGGTTTCAGCTCAAATAATATTTGACATGCTCATGGAGCTCCTCATCCTCCTAAACCAAAACCATACCAACCGTCTCCATGGACGTGGCCACATAAATAAAAAAATCACGGCTATAGTCAGGTGGACTAAGCATGGGGGATGACGCTAAGGCTCGCTTAAGAGCATCAAAGGATTCTTGGACTCTTGCATCCCAACAAAAAGTAGTGTCCTTCTTTAAAAGATGCATAAAGCCTTTAGTCAAATTGGAAAAATTAACCACGAATCTCCGCAAGAAATTTTCCATGCCTTGCAAACACTGAATATTTCTAATATTACACGGGGGAGACAATTGAATTATTGCCTCAACCTTTAAGGGATCGAATCTTATCCCCTCCTTGGATACAATGAACCCTAGCAAGAGACCAACAGTCATGCAAAATATGCACTTATGAGGATTTAACCTAACCTAGTAATGGCAACATCTTTTGAATACCAATCTCGAATGGTATGGATGATGCACTCTCAGGTGAGAATGAGCAGCAAGGTCATCCAAGTACACTTCGATAATCATTTTGAGATCGTAAAAAAAAGGGTCATAGCCTCCTGAAATGTAGCTTCGGTGTTTTTAAGACCGAAAGGCATCTTCCGATATGCAAAAGTACCCCAAGGAAAAATAAATGCAATTTTATGTTGATCCTCGGGTTTGATCTGAATCTGATTATATCTAGAAAAACCATCCATGAAGGAGAATACCTCGCTTCCCGCACACTCATCCAAAATATGATCAATAAATGGTGTGGGAAAATTATCCTTAGGATAAGCACGATTTAAATCATGGAAATCAATGCATATATGGATCGCTCCATGATTCTTATCAACCGAAATAGGATTTGAAACCCACTTAATCAGGGGAATGAGATAGATAAAACTGGCTTTTAACAACTTCTCTATCTCAGCCTTAATAGTGGGTGCTTTTCTAGGATTCATGACATGCAAACATTGTTGAACCGGCTTCGCATTCGGATAGGTCTTAATCTCATGTTTGACAATACAAGGGTCAATACCTGGCATTTGTTCATATGACCAAGAAAATATGTCACAAAACTCTTTAAATAACTTGGTATACTCCTTGATCTCATTAGGGGAACAATCCACCCCAATGTAGACGTTCTCAACTTTGCTAGGATTGTGAGAAATATTGATAGGAATAGTAGGTGATAAATTCGCGATGTTCCCATCGGCCATCTGACCAGGAGAGCTCAATGGAACCATGGGACTACCAATATTCTCGCTAAGAATCTCCCTAAAGTCCTCACACTCCATACGATCAAGCTCGGGAGGAAAATATGATCGATGATGTAGCTCTTTCCAATGTGGCTCAACCCCAGACATGGCTTCAATAATGGATTCATCCAATGGAAAAACATCATCGAGGCAATCATGTGCGTGAGAGGACTCAACTGCCCATGCAGGCAGCACATACGAGTCTTCCTCCTCCATCCGCAAAGAGGAAGGACTAGGCTCTGCAACACAATCAATATTCGCTTGATATGCTATCATCGTTGCAGGAAATGGCACATCTGTTTCGATAGGTCCATTCGAAGGACTCAATGAAGGAAGAATCCAAGGATCTTCCATATGGGTAGTGCAAAAAGACATCGAATTCAATGAGGATGAAGCCCCACCAAAACTAGAGCCGATCATAACAATGGGTGCAAGAAAGCTGAAAGTTCCCATAAGAGATGGATACATACCCACACCCACACTGCTAGTTGCCGGCTGAGAATGATCGATATTCGGGATAGAAACTCCTGATGATGCACTAACACTTGGATTACAAAATTATGTTTGATCAATTGTAACGATCTTCCCATTAAATGGAAAGAATACCACTTGAAAGAGAGAAGAGGATATGGCTTGCATACTATACATCCAATTCTGGCCCATAAAAAGATTGTAGTCAAGGGGCGCATCAACCACCTCGACCTCGATCGCGACGGTCTTTCCTCCCAATTGGACCTTAAGAGAAGGAAGAATCCTGTGTGGCTGAAATGATCTACCATCAAAAGAATTCAACATAGTAGTGGATTGAGACAACTCGGGAGAACCCAAAGCCTTCCAACATGACAAATACATCATGGAAGCAGCAACGCCTTCATCAATCACAGTGTGTTTGACGGTCATATTAAGACACTCTACATGAATCAATAGAGACACATAGTAAGGCAAGCGAGGCTCTAGTCCCATGGTTTCAAATTTGATAACGGAAGAAGAGTTATCATCATTAACCCCAAGAGACGAAAGCAAGGATTTCCTTTGCGGAGGAAAACTTTGAAGTACTTCAAGCGCAGACATCGCACAAGGAGTTTGGCCCAAATCCTCAACAATGGAATAGTTCTAGGTGGCTCGGGCATTAGGATTGTGCCCCGAACACTTTAGGAATCCCTTAGGAATGTGAGGTGCAACTTTAGGTTTATCCATAGGGTTTTCGATATGCAAAGGGCTCTCGGGTGGAGCAGGTTCTTTACCAAGGTCCGGTTGTGACAAACCATAATCCTTTGCATGACTCACAACCTTAGTAGCACGCACTATGTTGATGCAACCATGAATAGTATTGGCCTTCGTTGGATTTTGATCTCCACCCGATGCACAATGAGGATCAATGGTCCTTGATTTCATATTTTGATTATGGGGTAAATGATTAGTTAGCATAGTTGGGCACTGTGCTATGAATCTCGAGGAATCTTCCATATGAGGGCACAAGTGAGTGAGGTGGTCCTCCTTACACAACTTGCAAGGAAAATTTACCTTACATTTAGACTGCTTGTCCCCCCCAGCATTACGAGTGTTCTTGTCATTATAATTAGCATTTTTCATTCTTGTTCCCACCCTTACGATTATTTTTACCCCTTTTCTTATTCCTTCCAGGCTACGTGTTTCCCTTCTGGTCTGACGATTGCATGAAAAGTACACTCATCGTTTGGGTGGGTTGAGACGAAGCCATGGCTTGTCCCAATGTGGATTGATTGATAGACAATTGGCTCACTTGTTTCACAACCAAATCTACAAGTTTGGCACTTGTAAAACCCACAATTCCATAGGCATGTGGGCTAGGTTTGATCTTGGGATCAAAACTAGATCGCGGAGCATTAGGTATAATCTCATAGAAAAGTCCAGATTGAGCGTAGATCAAGTCCAACTCTTGCGCCCTAAAGATTGCTTGTTCCTCGTTTTGGACTCCAGATGTAGGAACATCCTTCACGATGTAAGGTAACAATGACTTGAGGAACCACTCAAGGATAAATTCCCATGGTATAAAGGATTTAATCAACCACTTCTGTCCACACCACTCTTGAATATGGTCCGAGATATGTGTGGCTTTGTCTTGTCGAAATGTCGACAAGAATTCTGCACCAACGTCGTAACGCACGAGTAACTGAAAGTGATTGAGGAAAGTCATGGCAAGGTCATCGAATAAAATGAATTCCCCCCTTGGTAACTCTATATACCATTTCGCTACAGGTCCGGTGAGGGTGCATTGAAATAGCCTCAAACAAATTGAATCGTCATGTAAGGAATTGGAAGAGCACCAAAGGTGAAAAGTAGTGACATGCTCACTAGGATATTCTCCAGCTTTTCCCTCGAACTTGGGAATGTCCAAAGGAAGCTTGTTAGGGACGGCTGACCAAGCCGGGTCATGAGATACTAGATCGTTCATAAGTCTCGATAAGTCAGGTAAGTTCAACATTGCTAGGAAAGGAATCCTAGGTTGAGCCAATCTATGCCACGCTCCCTAATAGTTTTGGTTCATGTAATGTTGATTGCTATAAATACCATGGCCTTGGCCATAATATCCTCCTCCCATTTGACCCGTATCGGGTTGCATGGAAGCATTATGATGTGGTGTACCTTGACTATGCGATGCTACAAAGCCATAATTGGAAGAGAAAGTAGGTTGTTGATACCTGTACCGATAGGGTTGATATTTCTGTCCATACTGCGGTCCATAAGACTCTCCATGAGAAGCTCCATAAGGTGTCCCATGGGATGTCCCATGAGAAGATCCATAGTTAGGGATATGGGGAACTCCTTGCGATGGACCATTAGATGATATAGAAACATGAATATGACCTCTTGAGACAATGGAAGTTACTTGACTCTGAGATACTACCATGCGAGCAGTCACAGTACAAACATGGCTAGTAGCGATATTCCGGCCCGAAGGACCACGTGAATGAGGGGGAGGAAGGGTTGTCAAAAATGCATTCGAAGGAGTAGGGTTTGAGGATGAAGGGAAATGTGAAGGGATGTAAGTGGTGTTCCCTATGGTCACTCATCTCAGTTTTGGTATCATCATATGGGTACTAACACTAGGTCTAGGATGGACATGTGAGGTAGATTTGACCATTGGGATGGAAGGTGCAATGTGACTAGTGCTCCCAAATATCTCCGCATGGAGAGGACTAGGAGTACCCCTATGCATAGTGCTAGGTTCAAATTTTGACTTGACATGATGTGCCAGATTGGGTGTAGGAATATCAAACATGCCATAAGGAACATGACTAGTGATTGTGGGTTCATGATGAGTCTCGTCGCCTGGAAACCAATACCGACGACCTGTGAATGAGGGGTCATAACCAGAATGTGAAGGTATTTCCGGTGAAGGATCATATACAGGAGTAGAATCTACATCCCCAACCTCATGAGGTGGAGAAGACATCTCAAGAATCTCATCCTCATGATCTCCCATCATGTGTGACTCAAAGTGAGAAGTAGCCTGCCCGGACTGTTTGTTTCTCTCTCCCAAAGGAGGAGGAGACGTGGAAGGTGGAAGTCCTGCTAAACGAAAAGAACAACAATGTGCCGTGCCTAAATCCACAATGACTCAAAAATGAAAAAGACTCGATCTAATTACGCAAACCCTAGGCAAACTAGCATGCACAGAGCATACACCTATAAAATGTAAAGCCAAATCACAAGCAAACAAGGGTAGGATATGTGAGCTCCCTAATGAAGCAGGTATGTCTCACCTAGGTGTTGTACAGGATAATTCACCTAATAACCTAGGTCTAGGGGGTTACCAACATACTCATTACTTGCAGATAGTTTGACTTTAAAAACACAGAATAGGAAATAGGAAAGTAGCAGGAACTTACTTGTAAAATACGAAGGTTGATCCAAGCTAGCTTCTTCCTCTTTGCTCCACTTCCAAAGTCTCTAGGATAGTTCCTCCTTCACCTGTTAATAAACACTCTTCCAGATACAAAGCAATTCATATATATAGATGCAGGTTAGGCAAATCATATATCATATTGAAATGTAAACATTTACCAATCCACAAGATATGAAACACATATGGAAGAAGTAATATCTTTATTAACAATAATAGAAGAAAGTTTAGGTTACAACCCAATGTCTGAACAAGGACTCCTTTGTCACCAAAGGACTCTGAGTTTCTCTGCTCCAAAGATTTTCGTAGGCAATCCACCAGCATAACTTTGCTCTCCAAGTATGTATCTCAAACCCCCTCCCCAAGGCCTCTATTTATATGGATGAAATGAGGCAGTTCTCGAAGGTTAGGGAGGTTATAGCAGTTAGGAAGATTAAGTTAAATGAATGAACTAATCTTCCATTATCGAGTGTTTTTAAATATTAATTTTGAGGAAACCATGCGCGGGTCTGTAGTAGATTAACCCGCGTATGGTACGCGACTCTATACAAGTGCAACCCGCGTATACATGTATGTGCGACCTGCTGAACATGATACTCACGTATGATGCGCGAGATGTCAATAAATATAGTCGCGTATGCTACTCAAAATCTAAAAATGGCAAAGTAATCAGCTGGGCATATAGGCAATGTATTTCATCATCAACCAAGGTATAATGAAACTAGGCAAACCTCAATCCATAAGTGTCCTTTTGTGTGCCGACCTGAGGGATGTTAGCACTCGGACGGAGAGGTGCCAATCAGGTGTATAACAGGTATGTCTCACCTAGGAGAGGCTTGAGACTCCCATACACAACAAGCAGAGGTTCGTAACCAATTATAGTGGCCCTCAGCTTCAACGCATATAGAGACTGTGCTGTCCGACCCCTACTTAGCCAGGACACCTACATAATAACCTCTGCGAAGTACCCCCTTGATAACCTAGGTAAGGAAACTAAGGTCACCTTAATATAATTAATGCTTAGGTGGACTGTCATAGGATAAGAGCCCCCAGATATGAATACAATCCTGAAAATATCTCCGGTGCTACTCAGTTATGACCATGGGTCATCCCAATCAATAACTGGTCACACTGCCTCGTGCTTAACTCCCTTGTAAGAGGAGGATCCTGAGAAACACTAATTATATAAAGGAATTTCACACTCTAACCTAGACAGACACATAAATGTTTGCGTTTAGTGGTCTTGGAGAATTTACTCACAATGAACTATTCCAAGACCCTAAAACCTAATCTTGTTGGTGCACCCTATAAAATAAAAGAGTGTAATTCATTTTATTATGCGTTGATTTTAATTGGCTTATTACTGGAAAGGGCAAATGGTTGTGCAACTAATGATGTTATGATGCAACAAGAAGTAAAATGCACACCTAACAATCAATGCAAATGCACTGTGTCAAATGAAAAACGGGGTATGCTACTACGTCAAGTGCAAAATTTTCCTTCAAATGAATATGCAATCATTCCTATATGAAAATCTGACTAATACTCTCCAAGCAAACCTAATGCAAGTACCATGCAAAATGCAAAATGCAACAATGCATAATGATGCAAAAAGAAAATGTTTTTGTATTTTTTGAATTAAAATGAGATAAAAAGAAAAAGCATGATTCTACAACCCCCAAACTCTACAAGCACTACTAGATAGCACCCAAGAAAAGCACAAAGATAAAAGAGACCTAATGCACTAATCCCAAAACAAAAAATAGAAAATGAAATGACAAGAACATTTTCAAAAATTTAAACTAAAGCATCTCTGGTCAGAAACAGAGGTGTATACAGACTCCAGAAGCATCCAAGAAGACTCAACAATCATCTAGACTCACCCAACAACACTTAATCTTCCCCAAAAATGAAAAACTCAGGGAATACGTGACTGTGTGTAGAAAATCCATGTATATACGTGGCTATTCTTGTAAAAACCACATGTACACATGACTGTGAAGACAAAACTCACATACAGGAAGAAAAAGAGATAAAAAATAAGGTAAACAGACAAGCTGAGACAAAATTCACTTTTATCATACACTACCAGTCAAACATGCCCCCAGACCCGACTCAGAAATGGAGAAATCAGAGCAATCCAAGAACATTGAATGCCAATAAAACCCCCAAAGGAAATGACTAGGAACTCCCCAGTATGGTCGCCAATTCTATTACGGAGAAAACTTCCTATGGCTTGGGGTACCACAACAGACAGAGTAACCACATAAATCAATCCCTTCCCAATATGTAAGAGAAATAAACATCTAACACTAAAGGATCTTGAAACATACCTTATTCTGAATGGTTGATGTAGATCCCTATTGAACTTTTCCAATCTCACTTGTGTTAGCAATTTGCTCTCTCAACAATTAGCAAACAAGACAAGCATGCTATATAATAGTGTTAGACCTGCTCTAGCATATATAATCAATAACATATAAGCATTTAAAAGCATCAATGTATTCAATATTCATTTAAATACAAATTATTGGACAAGAAAAGATATTTCTAATAATATAAATCAGAGATTACAAGAATGAAAACCTCTGTCGGCATGTCTGCGAACCGGAGAAACTGAGTCCTCCACCCTGGGCCTCCACCACTTCAATCCTCCATCTCTCAATAGAAATCTCACAAGAAAAGGCAAGCTTGGGAAGAACAAAAAGTACTCTAAGGGACAAAGGGATGCAGACTCAAGTATAAGCTCTGACAATAATGGACTATAGTTTTCTTTCTCTTCATTTCCTCTCTCTTCAATGTATCCAAAGGGTTCCTTATATAGTGCTTCAATGGGGTAATGGAAGGTCGAAACCGAGCGATCTCGAGGCATATGGAAGGCCAAGAGACAAGTGACTTGGTTCCACACCAAGGAAAACTCCAAAACTATTTGGCCTTTTGCACACATCCCGATGTACACGAGTTTAAGGGTCATATCCGCGTATATACACGAGAATAGGTTTAAAAGTCGTGTATGGAAAATAATGCATTTTGTTAGGGATGATCTTGGAAACATCAAAGGTACAAAAATGGTCCATGGGGTCCAAAGAGTCTGCAGAGGGACAGGGAAGGCCATAAATGTGTGATCCACCATTTGTGGTAAAATCAGTTGTAACACAACTGGTGCAAAGGTCTCCTCATAGTCAATTCCCTCTTTATGAGAGAATCCTTGAGCTACAAATATTTCTTTGTACTTTTCTATACTACCATCTGCTGAGTGTTTAGTTTTGAAGATTAATTTCGAGGATACCACTGATTTGTCTTTTGGTCTTGGTACTATTTCCCACACATCATTCTTTATAATGGATCGGTACTCCTTGATCATTGCATCAACCCACTCCTTCTATTTTATTGCTTCTTCAAAACATGATGGTTCTTTATCAACTAGATCACACATCGAAGCCATATAACTAGGGTATGAATTTGGCTTCTTTCTTTCTCAGATGGTTCCTTCTGGGGCACCATGTCTTTTTGCTTCTTTGATTACTTCACAAGCCCATGAAGTTTTTCTTTTTTTAGAATTCATTTAACTGGGTAATTCTTCAAGTAACTGAGTTTCTGTCATATCATGATCCTTAGGCATCTGATCTTCTTCTTCATTCCTAACTAGTTTAGGAATTTCTACAACTTAGGGAGTTTCATGCTTGTCTTCATCTTCCTTATCTTTCTTTGACTTCCTGAAGGCTGTATCTTCGTCAAATTTAACATTTATGCTATGTTCAATTTGATGGTAACCTGGGATATAGATTCGATAAGATTTTTATTGCTCACTATATCCTATGAACAATCCTTTCTTTCTTGAAGGATATAACTTTAACCTTTTCTGCTTGGGAATTTTTATGTATACAGGACAACCAAATATCTTTAGGTGTGTTACTTCAGGATTTTCTCTGGAATCATTTCTTCTGGAGTTTTGTTCCTTAGGGTGTTAGTTTTTCAACATTTAAGCTAGCATTATTAGGATCTTTAACTGAGAGAATAACAAGTACAGCAATCAAACACAAGAGACAATGAACACAGTGTTTTTCCTCGGGGAAACCATAAAGGAGAAAACCCCGCAACTTCTTCAGAGATAGAATCAGCACCAAAATAGTAAAATCCCCAAAATAGTAAAAGCCCCAAAACAATAAGTGATCTTCCAACAACAGTAATCTTCTTCTTTTCTAGCCCCAGTGTCTTCTCCTTCCTCAACTATGCACTACACTTGAGTGTATATGAATTGTGTGATAAATAGAGACTCCAGTTCTCTATTTATACTAATCCTGACATGACTAAAACCCTACTAGGGCCGACCTCTACTAGGAGATTCTAATAACCCTAGTGCCCCGGAACTGCAAAGACTTTACCACTTAGACAATTGGAGGGTTACCCACCATGACTTGAAATGACTTTTTACATTATTGATCCTCCCGATCGGAACATCGGGGCATGAAAACATGACTCAAATACATAATAGATACATCCCAGAATAAACATCAGGTTACAATACATAAGATACATAGATGAATACATTACGAAGTTACAAATACATCAACACTCCCTCTTAGCTAGGAAGGTATTCTTTCGACACAATTTTCAACACTGGTCTTCTTCTCTGTATTAGCTGGATCATCTCGTCTTCTGCATCTCAAGTCTTCTGAATCTTCAAGTCATCTTTGTCTTCAATTCATCTTCATCTTCAAGTCATATTCATCATCATATCTAGATCATCTCTCGATCTGGATCATCATGGTACATCATCACTGGATCTGGATCATCACTCGATCTCGATCATCACTGGCTATCATCACTAGATCTGGATCATCACTCGATCTAGATCATCACTGCTGGATCATCATCACTGGATCTGGATCATCACTAGCTATCATCACTGGATCTGGATAATCACGGGTGCTATCTCATGATTCTTCTCATCATAGGAAGTTCTACAGAGCTAGCCCTTTTTCATGCTGGTTGTAGGACTAGCCTCCATGTAGGTATTTTCCAGCACTTATATCTGATCAACACATGATACGAACAATGGCTCATCATTTCTATCTAATCAACACATGATGTGAATATAGATACTGCACTTACATCTGATCAACACATGATACAAAGAATGGCACGCCCACCACTTACATCTAACCTACTTGTCAGAAAGGCATGCCCAACACTCACATCTGATCATGTAGGAACTAATCCTATAATCATATCAGAAAGGCCTAGAACTTACATCTGATCAACACATGATCAAAGAAAGGCTTCAACATCTCTATTTGATCAACACATGATGCGAAGATAGATACTGCACTTACATCTGATCAACACATGATCAAAGAATGGCACTGCACTTACATCTGATCAACACATGATTCAAAGAATGGCACAACACTTACATCTGATCAACACATGATGCAAAGAATGGATCAGCACTTACATCTGATCAACACATGATGCAAAGAATGGCTCTGTACTTACATCCACCCAGGTGGGAACACATTCTGCTCACAGTGATGGAAGGGCTTGCACTCATATCTGATCATGAGGGAACACATCCCAACAATCATATCAGAATGGCCCCCAGTCCTCCTCAACTGAGCTACCTGGTAACTGACCAGGTGCCTCCATTCTCCTAGAGAATGGTAGTTGCCCTTACATCTGACCTACTTATTGGAATGGCCAACACTCACATCTGACATGGAAGGAACTTAATCCTTTAGCCATGACAGAATGGTTTAGCCCTTACATTTGATCAAGTGGGAACACATCCCTCTATCACATCATAATGGATACTCAGTCCTACACTGTGTGTTCCTGGTAACTGACCAGGTGCCTCCATTCCTAGAATGGCAATTGCCCTTACATTTGTCCTACTCGACAGAATGGCCAGCACTCATATCTGACATGGAAGGAACCAATCCTCTTACCATGACAGAATGGCTCAGCCCTTACATCTGACCATGGAAGGAACCAATACTCTCACCATGTTAGAATGGATATGGGTCTCATCACTTTCTCTTGGAGGAAACCTCAATCTGAAGAACACCAAGCTTCTCCCTAGAGTACTCGAACTTCATCCTAGCCAATGGCTTCATTAATACATCAACTATCTGTTCCTCCATCGCAACATACTGGAGCTTCACTGCTCCCCTCTACACCATATCCCTGATATAGTGATACTTGATCTCGATATGCTTTGACTTGTCATGGAACACTGGATTCTCTGACAACTTCACGCAACTTTTGTTGTCACAATGTATACAAGTAGCATCCAACTGGAGATGAAATATATCAGACAGTAGCTTCCGTAGCCATACTACCTCACAACTAGCTGAACAAGCTACAATATACTCTGCTTCAGCTGTATTCAGTGCCACACAGGATTGCTTCCTGCTAAACCAAGAGATCACACCTGATCCCATACTGAAGCAACAACCTGAAGTGCTCTTCCTATCAATGGCACTTCCTACCCAATCTGAATCAACATAACCCTCCAAGTTAATCTTTTGATTTGCATCGTACTTGAGCCCATAATCAACTGTACCTTTCAGGTACCTCAGAACATGCTTTGCAGCAATCAAGTGAACACTTCTCGGATCTATCAAGTACTGGCTCAAGGTGTTCACAGCAAAGCAAATGTCTGGTCTCATGTTCGTCAGGTACATCAATGACCCAATCATCTGACGATACATTGTAGCATCAACTGACTCTGATGGAGCATCACACAATAGCTTCAGGTTCGATGCCATCGGTGTGGTCATAGCCTTGCAGTCCATCATCCAAAATATCTTCAGGATCTCTACTGCATACTTCCCTTGTCCAAGGAAGATTCCATCTGTACTCTGCCACACCTCCATACCTAGAAAGTAATGCATCATCCCCAAGTCCTTCATTTTAAACTCAACAGCAAGCTTTCTCTTCATATCAGCAATCAACCCATCCGCACCTGTCACAAATAGATAATATACATATAGTAGAAGCATCACTGGGTCGCCATACTCAACCTTATAGTAAAGGTTGGAATCTGCTTTACTCTTGGTAAAGGCCAAACTGGACAGAAAGCTATCAATTCTGCCATACCAGGTCCTGGGTGCCTGTTTCAAACCGTATAGGGCTTTCTTCAATCTACATATATGAGACTCTCTATTTTGTGTCTCAAAACCGAGTGGATGTTCTACATACACTTCCTCTTCCACTACACCATTCAAGAAGGTAGTCTTGACATCCATTTGGTGTATCTTCCATTTCATCACTGCAGCCAAAGCAAGTACTGATCTGATGGAAGTGTATCTGGCTACAGGTGCAAAGGTTTCTTAATAGTCTATTCCTTCTTTCTGAGAGAAACCTCGAGCTACAAATCTTGCTTTATACTTTTCAATGCTACCATCTACAGCATGCTTGATCTTTTAGATCCATTTGGAAGTTACAACTAACTTTCCATCTGGTCTTGGGACAACATCCCAAACATCATTCTTCATGATTGATTGATATTCTTCGATCATAGCATCCTTCCATTCTTTCTGTTCTGCTGCTTCTTCATAACTGGAAGGTTCTTTATCAATGAAATCACATAGTAAAGCTACATACCCGGAGCAGGATCTGGTTCTCTTTCTTTCTCTGTGATTCTCTTTTGGAGCCCCATATCTTTCCGCACCTTGGATAAGTTCATGTACCCAAGAAGGTTTCCTCTTATGAGGATTCTTCTCTAGAGGTGGATCTACAGGTCTCTGTGGTTCCTTGAAATCTTGATCTTCTTCTTGATCTTCTTTGTTCATGGTTGTGTCATGAATTCTGGGTACTTCTGCTTCTACTTCTTCAAGTTCTTCAGCAGGTCTCTTTCTGGATTTGTTGTAGGCTGTGTCTTCATCAAATGTCACATCCCTGCTAATGTCATTCTTCTTATATCCTAGAAAATAGATTCTGTAATCCTTCGAGCTCTCAGAGTATCCCACAAATATGCCCTTCTTTCCTGAAGGATCTAATTTTGTTCTCTTCTCTTTTGGAATGTGTATGTACACGGGATAGATGAATATTCTGAGATGGCTGACTTCTGGTTTCTTGCCGAAGAAGACTTCTTCAGGAGTCTTGTTCTCTAGTACTCTATGTGGAGTACGGTTCTGTACATACACCATTGTTTTGGCAGCTTCAGCCCAAAGATGGATAGGAAGATCTTGATCATGAAGCATTGCTCTTGCAACTTCCATGATGGTTCTATTCTTCTGTTCTACAATGCCATTCTATTTTGGATTATAAGGAGTGGACAACTCCCTCTTAATCCCTGATTCTTTGCATAGCTCTTTGAATTCATTTGAAGTGAATTCTCCACCATTATCTGATAAAAAAGTCTTGATTTTATTTTCAGTGTGGTTCTTGATCAAGGCTTTGAATTCCTTGAACTTACTGAATACTTCATATTTGTTCTTCATGAAATAAACCCATGTATTTCTAGAAAAAATCATCAATAAAAGAAACATAGTATGCATACCCGCTTAGTGAGTTTGATGACATAGGACCACATACATCTGAGTGGATGATTTCTAGTATGGCTTTGGCTTTGCTTTTGCTGCTGGGAAATGTCTTCTTTGTATCCTTCCCTTTCGCACATTCTTTGCAAACTCCATCATGTTTTGCTTGGAATTTTGTAAGACCTTCAACAGCTTTGCTTGCAACAGGTAGTGCTCTGTAATGCACATGTGAAAGCCTTCTATGCCAAAGCTCATTTGGCTCTACTGTTTCGTGGATCAATGCTTGTTTTGGATGACCCTTCAATTTGTACAAACCTCCTTCTTGTTCTCCAATCACTACCGCATCATTGATAGTATTTCCTCTAGGCCACATAATGTCTTGACCATCTATGAATGCAACCCTCATTCCTTTTGCATCCAATGCTGATATGGAGAGCAGGTTCTTCTTGAGTCCTAGCACAAACAATACTTCTTTCATTGTTAGAGACTTACCAGAGTCTAGTTTATATGAAGATTCCCCACTACCTTGTATTGGATATTGGTAGTCATCTCCTAGCTTCACCTTGTGAGGTGATTCATGTTCTGACAATCTCAGAAAGGATTCCTTGAATCCAGTCATATGTTTGGAAGCCCCACTGTCTATAAGCCAATCATCACTTCCATGAGAAATGTTACATGTGAGCGTGGAGATCAGAACATATTCATCCTCGCTTGAAGAATCTTCACTTTCATATCTGGATCTCTTCTTGGATGGTTCATCATCCTCTACAACATGAGCATGATGTATTCTTTTGTTCCCCTTCTTCTTATGAGAGTGACCCTTGTTCTTAGGGTAGTATTTTGCAAAGTGTCCTCTTTCATCACATGTATAACATCTTAATTTTGATATGTCTCTTCTGACATGAGAATCCTTACCTTTGGAGTAATGAGGTCTTCTTCTGCTTTTCTTGGAATGGGCTGTGAGGGCTTGGTATTCACTTCCCATTTTCTCTTATCTAGCTGCTATCCATGCTTCTTCTTGAGAACATTCTTCCCATAGTCTGGTGAATTTGACTAACTTATTTCTAGCACAGATTCCTTGAATGAAAGCATCCCATGACCTAGGAAGGCCATTTAGTGTTTTCATCACAATCTCTGCATTCTCCACTTCTTCATCTATAGCTTCTAATTGTTCCTTGATTTGAGAAACCCTTGTGAAGTAAGACTAGATGGTCTCTGCATTTTGAATCTTCACATTCTTCAGTTGATTCCTCAGAGCCATCTTCCGATTTATGTTCTTTCCTTCAAACAATTTGGTTAGGGCATCAAACATAGCTTTAGGTGTCTTGAGATAGGAAACCTGTGGGATAAGGTGATCCTTAATAGAATCAGCAATGATCCTTTTTGCCATAACCATCTTCTTCTTATGTAAGGCCTTTGCCTCATATCCCTCTGGAACTGGAACCTCCTCATGAATGTAGGAGTCTAATTCATTCTCTTCCAGGACCAGGGAGATCCTATACTTCCAGGCTTGAAATTTATCAGCTCCCATAAGCTTTTCATCAAGCTTGGTATGATGAGACATTTTTATAAATGAGAATCTCAAATGGAAATACAAGAGATCTTAGATCTTACCAGGTAAAAATGTCGGATCTGAGACTTGAGCTGAAATCCTGCAGAGCTGGTTCAAGAGCAAATTAGGGTTTTGCTTTTCTGGAGTTCTGTCCACCCAAATGCCTTGAAATTTGTCCCTAAATTCGATTTTGGGGAGGAGATCAATCCAGGACTGGGCTCACTGGAAATTTCCTCTTCTGTAAAAAACCTTAATTTTCGATAGCAGTGGCAGGTCCAAAACTAAAAAACCTCAGAATTGGATTCTGCTTCGACAGAAAGATGCACCCTAAGGATGAGATTTATTCCACCTTAATTTTGCTGAAAATATATGGAGGAAGATCCACAAACTAGGAAGCCCTAGTTCCCGTAGCTGCACAGTGTCTTCTTCTCAGGTTAGCTTTGATACCATGTTAGTTTTTCAACATTTTAGCTAGCATTATTAGGATCTTTAACTGAGAGAATAACAAGTACAACAATCAAACATAAGAGACAATGAACACAGTGTTTTTCCTCGGGGAAACCATAAAGGAGAAAACCCCGCAACTTCCTTAGATATAGAATCAGCACCAAAATAGTAAAAACCCCAAAACAATAAGTGATATCCCAACAACAATAATCTTCTTCTTGTCTAGCCCCAATGTCTTCTCCTTCCTCAACTATGCGCTACACTTGAGTGTGTATGACTTGTGTGATAAATAGAGGCTCCAGTTCTCTATTTATACTAATCCCAACATGACTAAAACCCTACTAGGGCCGACCTCTACTAGGAGAGTCTAATAACCCTAGTGCCCCGAGATTGTGGGGACTTTACCACTTAGACAATCGGAGGCTTACCTACCATG
This sequence comes from Pseudotsuga menziesii, assembly GCA_001517045.1. Taxonomy (NCBI): domain Eukaryota; kingdom Viridiplantae; phylum Streptophyta; class Pinopsida; order Pinales; family Pinaceae; genus Pseudotsuga; species Pseudotsuga menziesii. The sequence continues at coordinate 51,289 of LPNX010642779.1, forward strand.
ACTTGACATGACTTGTTTACATTATTGATCCTCTCAATCGGAACATCGGGGCATGACAACATGACTCAAATACATAACACACACATCCTGGAATAAACATCGGGTTACAATACATAAGATACATAGATGAATACATTCTGAAGTTACAAATACATCAACATAGGGCACCATGGGATATTCGATTCTATACATAAAATTATGCTAAGGCTACTTCTGCCCATAGGTACATTGGTATATCTCGATCATGTATCATATCTTTCACAACTTCAATGATAGATCTATTCTTTCTTTCTTTCTACCACACCATTTTGTTGTGTATTGTAGGGAATGGTGAGCTCCCTCTTAATCCCAGCTTCCTTACAGTATTCCTTGAATTCATTTAATGTGAACTCTCCTCCATTATCTGACCTCAATATATTTATTTTATTTTCTGAGAGGTTTCTACTAGGGCCTTAAATTCCGTAAACCTTTCAAACAGTTCATCCTACTTTTTCAAGAAGTATATCTACGTCTTGCGGGAATAGTCATCAATAAAAGAAGCATAGTAAACATACCCTCTTAATGAAGTGGATTGCATTAGCCTGCATATGTCTGAATGGATAATGTATAAGATTCATTTTTCTATACTATCACTATTTGGATAAGGATTCTTAGTATTCTTCCCTTGTGCATATCCTTTGCACACTCCTTCATGTTCTATCTGAATTTCTGGTAGACCAGTTGTTGGGGCGCGTACCCTAAGGATTATTAGTTCGGGTAACTTCGCGGCTGTTGGTAAGCGGAGTTAGGGGTCAAAATAGTCTTAGGGGTGTCAGGGTAAGTCAAAACCCCCTTTTTTTGTAATAAACCCATGGTTTAAATCTAGGGTTTAGGGTTTTTTGGGAGCCCATGGTTTGGAGCCATGGTTTTGTATCAGCGCGATGTATAAATAGGCATTTTTGTAATAAGAAAAGGTTAGGTTTTTATGATGTAAAGAAAGGTTAAGATGAAGCTAAGGCTGATATTGTAAGGAAAGGTTAAGTCCCAGCTATGTGCGTGGACGACCTCTGCAGCTGTGTGCGTAGAGGGATTTTGTAAGAAATATTGAGGAAATACCTGCAGCTGAGTGTGCAGGGGCCTGCTGTTGTGTGCGCGGATTTTAAGGATTGAAGGGATCTGCGGCTGAGTGCGTAGATCAACTGTGGATTTTGTAGCTAAGTTGAATAAACCATAGTTTGTGGACGTAACCCCTACACTGGGGGTGAACCATGTTATATCCGGTGTTGTGGTTTCTTGTGCTGTTTTGTTCTGTTGTCTTTTATGCATTAATAACTGTATACATCTGATAAGTTAGATCGTTGTTAATATTTAGCTTCGCTATGAATTTCCTGTAGTGGGTTGAGCAAGTAATGACTGTTTATTTATCTGCGAAGTTGTATGAGAATGAATGGTAAAGCTTTTATAGTATTGATTAATAAGATTGTTAAAGGCTAAGGTACAATAATCCCCCTCTCGGCTTGCAGAAACCTGATTCTGCGGCACCCCATAGCTGTTTCGGGTGAGACTGCAACCTGCGCGCAGGTTGTTGCCGAAAGGGCCAACACTGTGGGTCTTTTGTTGGTGTGACACTAAAGGTTTAAATCCGGGTCTGCCCTATTTCTCAACACCAGTCACAACCTTGCTTACAATTGGTAGATATTTGTAGTGAATATGAGCAAGCATTCTATTCCATAGCTCACATGGATTTATGATACTGGTTTCTAATGTTGAATATGCATGTCCCTTTAATTTGTAGAGTCCTCCTTCTTCAACTCCAATTTCTGCTGCATCATCTATGGTTTTACCTTTTATCTACATGAGAACTTTTCCACCCAAAAAAGAAACTCTGAAGCCTTTCTTGTCTAAGGATTAAATAGAAAGAAGATTATTCTTTAGTCCTGGGACATACAAGACATCTTTCATCTTCACGGGCTTTCTAGATTCCAACTTATAGGATACTTCTCCTATTCCTTTGATGGGGTATTGGGAATCATCTCCAAGCATTACTTTGTATGGAAATTCCTTTTGTACAAGTCATGAGAGTGATTTTGTGTATCCTTTCATGTGTATCTTTTTTGTGTACCCTTTAATTTGTAGAGTCCTCCTTTGTTGGAGCAGGGTCCCGCATCTACAGAAGAAGCTGCCAGTTTAGCGGACAGACAGTTTTGGCAGAGAGAAGATAAGATAGAGCTATGACGCCGTAGCACGTTTCCAGCTACAGAGCAGAGCCAGAAACCATGAATGTTAAGATAGAGAAGTCAAGGAAGATGACGGTACCTGAGTGGCCGAGAAGAGAGAGCTCACCCACTGCATTGAAGGCAGCGACAAAGACAGGAGGGCTCAGCGACCCTCATAAAGGAAAAGGAGCAACAAGGCTAAAGCATTGAAGACGAAGGACAGAAAAATGAAGCGATGCATAGTACCCATGATCAGCGCCGGGAAGCATGGAAGACTGCAGAGAGCTGTGGTGTGATGGAAAGTGGCTACCTCAAGTACAGATATGACCGACTGTCACTAGTTAGGGTTTGGGTTACTGTTGGGACAGGCCCACAGTGTTGTAATGGCAAGACCTTCGGGCTGCCTATAAAGGGATGTATTTTGTATTGTAAAAGGTTGGCATTTTGGGCATTTTAGACCATCCAGCTAATCGGATAACATATAGTTAGCCATTGAGTCTATTAGCTCACAATTATCTTGTATTGTAATAGAGTTGAGCTCTGGTTCTGTTATTAGCGGTAGCAATCTTAATGTAACCAGTAGCTGGCTTAGAGAGCATGCATGTAACGATCCGCAGGGATCGACAGAGAGGGAAGAGTATATTGTAGGAGAGAAATATAGAGAGGAAAAGAGATCTAAGAGAGAAGATCTTGAGCTGCATATCCGGTGTAGCAGAACTGTGTTTTACCTTCCCCTGAGCTATAATAAAACACAGTTCTGTGGACGTAACTTCCATATTGGAGGTGAACCACGTTAAAATCGAGTGTTATGTGATTGACTTATGTGTTATGTTTACTTGTGCATTTATCATTCAATTCATGGACTTTGTTTACAGTTTAATGAATGAATGTGTTAATCAGTTTATAGCAATATATAAGGATAAACATAAGTTGAAGTCTCTGGCATGTTGTATGTGGGTTCATTTATGCTTTGCTTGAACAGTCACTAGTCGCAGTGTTAAACAGCTTGTCATATTGAGTCTTGCAAGTCGACACAAACAATGCTAAGTGTGCTGATGCGGGAGTAGGGTATTGCAAGAAGGCGATACCGCACCGGCAGAGGAGCTGCAGTGCGCGATGCCGTAGGTTAAGGGCTTAGCGTTGGGAGGAAGTTACGTATCTCCTGGTGAGTGGCAATGCGATAAGGCTGGAGTCATCGCGAGTCAGTGAAGGTGCATGACATGGAAAGGGACCGCACGACAGTAGAGGGGACATCTCATGGCTAGAAGAGCTATGAGATGAGGAGATCGCGCGATGCGAGCAGAGGAGTCGTGCGACGCACAGAGAAAGAGACCTTGCAGCTAGAAGAGCTGTGAGTCACAAGTAGGATCACCACAGAACCTGGTACAAGATGCTTGAGTCCTTGGCCAACCCATTAGAATCACTTCAGGTGAGACTTCAGGCTGCTTCGTGGTCTATCGCTGAAAGGGCCAGTGAGCTAGGGGTGTTGTTGGTTAAATACCCTAAACCCGGGTCTGCCCATGATAGCCAACAAATGGTTCCGTTGCCGGCTTTGAACAAACAGAGTGCTGATATTCTGGTGGCATCCTACGAGAGACGAACTCAATGAATGGGTTTGGTCTAACCTGAAAGAGTTTACTGAACTAGAGAACAGGAGCCCTAAACTGAACACAGAGGCCTGGTTACAAAAAAATATCATTACAGACATACATGCAATATTTTTTTGCTACCTTTGGAAACGAGCTTTATGACTGGTTAGCGAAGCTAACTGATACAGGCATATTAAAAAAGAAAAGAGACATTGTCTGGACATCGGAGCTGATTCAGACCATGGAGAACCTTGATAAACCCCTCACGAGGGCAGTAGACTTTTGGCTTGAGAGTGTGCTAGGAGGCTTCATCACAGAGTTTGTAGTTGACCAGACGAAAAGATTCAGCGAGGCTGAGTGCTACTTCTTCAAAAGATATTGTGGTAAGTACCTAAGATATTTAAACTTGTCCATTAAGATGCTATTACATGAAAAAGGAACAATGGATCTAGTTTCAGATGAATAAGTAGAAATAGTAATGTCACAAGAGTTTGAAAGTGATTTTGATGACATTGGACGAACACGTAGTGGAAAGAAGTATAAAGTAGATTTCAGATCTCCAATATTTGAAGACAGTCCAGATAATACTAGACAACAAAATCCTAGTATTACAGAAGGTTCAGAAGGGGGTATCCCTTACCACCCTTATACCCCATAGAAACAGACCGGGACTCAGAATAATCCCATAGGAACCCCATCTAGTAGCTCACAGACAGTACCTACCACTGCTACATCACCTCCACCTACACCACCGAGTGGTAGTAACATAGTAAATCAACATCCACCATGTAGAAATAGAATGGGGGATGATATGAAGTTACCTATATTTAAGGGAACAGGAGCAGAAGACCCAGAGAAACATTGGTTTCTATGTGAAGCCATGTGGACCATTAAAAAAATCAACGACGATAACCTTAAACTTGTACAGTTGGTCACCACACTCAGAGATCGAGCTTTAACATGGTACATAAAGTATACCACAGTACCCAGAACACTTGCCCAGGTTAAGACCGCCATGATTAAAGAGTTTAAGAAACCTAAGTTTGAGTCACAGTGTATAACAGAACTCAAAGACATTAAGCAGCTACCTACAGAGTCGGTGTGGGACTTTGATCATAAATTCAAAGCCCTTATAGACCAAGTCAGTTTTGAGTTCGCACCGGAGTAGCATAAGGAATGGTTTATTGCAGCACTGCTCCCTCACATCAGACTGCCGTTAATACAGCAGAAACTCCAGACGTAGGATGACGCGTTGGAGATGGCGATGAAACTAGAGGCTTCACCTCTAGCTGAGACTAGTACAGGCATGACAACTCTACAGAACCAGTTGGCTAATCTTACATTACAGTTGCATGAGCTAAAGAAAGGGAAATAATTTGCGCAAGAGATATGGTGCATAAAATGTAAAGCACAGGGCCATAGTAAAGACAATTGTTTGGTCTTTGTAGAATATATAGCAACAGAGGCTCCTAACCCCTTACCACAGACCCATGGACCGTGGTGTGAAATATGTAAAACATGAGGACACCTACCCCACCATTGCCCTCTACTTCAGAAGTATGTGTAGACACCTAAGAACTTATACTGCATCTTCTGCAAGTCCGTGGGCCATGATGAACACGATTGCAGATCCTATGATATGATGGTTGGAGCAAAGAAAGACTTGTACAAAGTCTAGTCAGAGACACAGGGTCCAGCAGCAAGACCACAGCAGAATCTGGCTTATGGTGGCCGTGGAGGAGGATTCAGAGGACGAGGGCGTGGAGGAGGCTTCGACCGAGCAGAAGGCTTTAGCCGTGGAGAAGGCTTTGGCCGTGGTCGTGGACCAGTGACGTGTTACAACTGTGGAGTTGTGGGACACTATGCTAGAGACTGTCAGAGCCCCACTACCACTTGTAACTACTACAAATCTTATGATCATACCATAGAGGAGTGTCCTACCTTGATAGCTAAGATCAGAGAACCTAAGCCAGCAGTACACCGGAACATCTAGCTTATTGCTGCTGAGCAGGTAGAGCCAGAACCAAGCATCAATATTGTGACTTGTAGCGGTGTTTCTACCAGTGGGACATCGCAGGAGATGGAAAAGAACACAGGACAATAGTGGGTGCGTAGAGCTCCTAACAAAGCAACACCACTCAACCTGTAGAAGAATAAACAAACATTTCATGAATCCAAGGCTTTCTTTGATGACCCTACGCAATCAGGATCACAGGTACCTCCGTCTAGGGGCGTACCACAGCAAGCACCTTGTGGTGATAGCCTTGTACAGACATCGCAGGCTACCACATCTGGAAGATGCGATGAGGAGGAGATGGCAGGAAGTGTATACTCCTTCCTACGGAGTTGTCTAAAACTAGTAAGAAATGAGCAAGCTATCACAGAACTTCAGCGCATAGTCGATCAGTGTCAGCCATCCTCTTTCGTGAGCAGTACACAAAGTGTTGTTCATAATATTTCAGGACATACAAGAATAGGAAGGGAGATGCGACTCATAGCGTAGCTTGGAGAGTTTGAAATGGATGAGGTCATCCTATATCTAGGATCAGATGTAAACGTTCTGATTAAGCAGACATGGGAACAAATGGGTAGCCCTAAGTTAGTCAGATCGCCTATCCATCTGAGATTAGCTAATCAGCAACGGGTAACACCCATGGGTCGGTTACAGCAAGTACCAGTTGATATTGATGGAGTTCGCAGCTTTGTGGACTTTGAAGTTATAGAAATCATTGGCGATAGTAAACTGTATCCAGCACTACTAGGAATTGATTGGGTGATCGATAACATGGCTGTTATCGACCTAAAGAGAAGAAAAATGACCTTTGAGGACGCACAGAACTGGGTCATTACACCATTGGATCCTTTTCAGGGTCCTAGATATATTGAACCTATCCGAGCAGAGGAGGAGGCACGTAACATGGAGAGTCTCTATCAGATGACCACAAACCAGGGCGACTATGTTAACCCAACTGCAGAAGGGAACATTAGTTGGCGATGCGATAGCTCATGCGCATCGGATTCAGAAGTTGGTATAGAAAACTGGCAGAACAGACTTCATGAAGTCTCAGCGCACAGATGTGCGTACTTGACTAAGTCATTGCGATGGATTGGCGCATAGATCAATGAGATTCCAGTGTTTCATGGTCTAACTGATATCCAGGACTTTTTCGAGCAGTTTGAATGACAAATTGCTCATGAATAGAGGATCACAGCTATGGATCTTGCAGTATGAGCCACACCTGCAAGATGGTGGTATACACACAAAGAGAATATCGCATCATGGGATGATATTAAAATATTGTTGGCCATCAGATTCTCCATTGACACTGATTATGTTCAGCAGAAATACACAGGAGAAAGTAACCCCAGGTCACACATTCAGGCATGTGAACAGGATTGGTCAGACATTCCCGAGGATGAATGGGTTCACCGATTCATTCACACTTTGGACACAGTCCCAAGGAATTGGTATACAGAGATAGAATTGCGCAAGGGAACGACTACATGGCCCCTTATGATAGACAGCTTCCTACTTACCTTCACTTTTGAATCTGAGTATCCGAATGTTGATCAGGCCTTAGACATAATAAAGATCAATATATTTGAGGACTGTACCCCATCAGTACAGACTCAACCTGAGTGGGCCGTTCAGTTAATAGACGCGCTAGAGTGCTATAACTTTCAAGCAGAACCAAAGGACGAGGATGAAGACCCTTGCAACACCAACATTTCGGAGTCAGAAGGGACTCGTGATGTTGAGGGACCACAGTTAGATATTCCAGCAATCACAGAGCCCATCAAGATTAAAAAGATCAATATTGGCATAGACGCAGAACCTAAGTTTGCCTCTATTGGAGACTATTGGAACGATGAAACAGTCGGACAGATTGCAGATTTGTTACATGACTATCAGGACCTATTTCCCACCAAGTTCACAGAGATGAAGGGAATAGTTGGAGACCTTGGAGTCATGAGGATACCATTGAATGAGGATTCTAGACCAGCAAAGCAGCATCCCTACAGATTGAATCCACGATATAAAGAAAAAGTAAAGGATGAGATCGATAAGATGCTGGTGGCAGGCATCATTGAGCCAGTAGAAGAAAGTGAATGGGTTAGCCCCATGGTCGTGCAAGAGAAGAAAACCAAAGGGGACATCAGGATCTGTGTCGATCTGCGCAAGCTCAACGATGCATCGCTTCACGATCCATTTTTGACACCATTCACGGATGAGGTATTAGACAACGTGGGAGGACAGGAGGTCTACTCCTTCACTGATGGCTTTTCAGGCTACCATCAGATCAGAATACATCCAGAAGATCGATCCAAGACCACCTTTGCAATAGAATGGGGCTTGTTCCAGTATACGGTAATGCCCTTTGGTCTTAAGAATGCACCAGCTATATTTTCTAGAGTAGTAGTTGCTGTATTTAAAGAATACATCCATAAATTCCTAGAAGTATATTTTGATGATTGGACTGTATTTGGACTAATCGACAAGCACATAGGAGACTTAAGACTAATGTTAGAGAAATGTAGGCAGTACCAGATTTCTCTAAACTTGAAAAAATGTATATTTTGTGCACCATTTGGTATTTTGTTGGGTCACATTGTGTGCAGACAAGGCTTGATGGTAGATCCTGCAAAGATCACCATCATTGTAAATCTTCCATCACCCAACTCAATTAAGCAACTGAGGACAGTACTTGGTCATACTGGGTACCACAGGAAATTCATCAAGGGCTACGCAAAGATTATAGCACTAATGGAGAAATTGCTAAAGAAAGATGTAAAATTCCTATGGAATGAGGAATGTCAGCAGAGTCTAGACACACTTAAAGAGAATATGGTTATAGCACCCATCCTAGTATTTCCAAAATGGACTAATCCATTTCATGTACATGTGGATGCATCAGGAATCACACTAGGGGTTGTCTTAACGCAACCAAGAGAAGGCTACATTGACCATCCTATCGCATACTCCAGTAGAAAGCTCTCGACAGCAGAAAAGAACTACACCACCACAAAAAGAGAAGGGTTAGCTATGGTGTACGCACTGCAGAAGTTTAGGCACTACCTGTTGGGTGCCTCGTTTAAGATGTTCACTGACCATTCCACATTAAAGTATTTGGTCAATAAGCTAGTGTTAGGGGGGAGAATTTGCAGATGGTTACTCCTCTTTCAGGAGTATGATTTTGAAATCATAGTGAAACCAGGAAGACTGAATTCCAGACCTAATCATCTATCGTGGATAGACTCAGGAGAAGAGCCAAGTAACCTAGATGACAATCTGCCAGATGCGCCGTTGTTTTCTATCCAGATCGCAGACGATTACTATGCCGATATTATTCAATTTCTCACTACAAGACTAGCACCTGAGGAGTTTACTAAGCAGGAAAAGAAGCAATTGGTTGTTAAAGTAGCAGATTTCACCCTGATCGTGGGAAAGTTATACAAGTTACGCCCAGATGAAGTCCTGCGCAGATGTGTGATGCTGCATGAAAAAGAGACTATCATCAGGGAGGCACATTCAAGAACCGCAGGAGGTCATTTCGCAGGAAAGACAACTGCGCAGAAAATCCTGGCTGCAGGATTATGGTGGCCTACATTGCACAAAGACACTAAGGACTTTTGCAGATGCTGTGATATCTGCCAGAGGGTAGGAAAACCCTCGCGATGCAATGAAATGCTGCTGCAACCGCAGGTCACACTGTGCGCATTTGACAAGTGGGCTATACACTTTGTAGGTCCTATCAACCCACCAAGAAAACGAACTGGTGCGAGATATATCATCACTGGAATAGAGTACCTCACCAGATGGGCAGAGGCCAAAGCAGTAAATAATTGTGATGCTGCTACAGCCGCACAGTTCATTTTTGAGCACATCATCAATAGATTCAGATGCCCATTAATTTTGATGAGCGATCAAGGTACCCATTTCTTGAACAACACTATTGAGGCCTTGACAGAAGAATTCCAGATTCAGCACCATAAGAGCACTCCCTACCACCCTCAGGCTAATGGTACGGTGGATGCCTTTAACAAGATTTTAGAAAATGCGCTTACCAATATCTGCAATAGCCAAAGGAATGATTGGGACCTCAGAGTTAACGCTGTATTATGGGCGTATAGGACCACATGCAAGAAACTTACGGGACACACACCTTTCATATTGGTATACAGATAGAAGGCTGTTATGCCCATGGAGTATATCCTTCCTAGTTTAAGAATCGCTCAGATTATCAGGATGACTGATACAGACACAGTGGAGGAAAGGCTAGCACAGCTGCTTTCCTTAGAAGAAGACAGATTCATCGTCAAATTCCATCAAAAAGTGCAGAAGGCACGAGAAAAAGCTTGGCACGACAGACACATTAAGAGTAAGATGTTTCAGATCGGAGACCTAGTGCTCCTCTATGACAGCAAGTTTATTAAGTTTCCAGGGAAGTTCAAGATGTATTGGCTGGGGCCATATCAGATACATCAAGTTACAGAGGGAGGTGTCATCCAGCTCAGTAAGCTGGATGGGGAGCTTCTTCCCACATGGATTAATGGTAGTAGGATTAAGCTCTATAGTGATAGCCACCCCGCCTCTCAGCCCTAGCTTAGCCATGTTATGGTGGTGCAGATGTCCAGTGTAGTTGAAAGGAGGCATCGCACCAGGAACTAGTCTACACCGGCAGGTATTTTCTAAGTATGAGGAATCGCATAAGGTCGGTTCATTTTGTGCAAGTCATCAGTAAAAAAAAGAAGAAAAAAAAAGAGAGTATTGTTTTACGCAGGTGATGCAGACTCGCATCGCGGCAGTGCGATGTTCCCCCGTGCCACGTACTCAGTTTTGGAACCGACAGAGGGCCAGTCAAGTCACCCTCTGACAAGAAGTTAATGAGGAAATGACCAGTATATCTTACCATAGATTTGGCAGCAGTATAATAAATTTTTCTAGATTTGGTAAATCTTCGACAAGACTGGCGCCTGCACACACGTTTCAAGGGAAATTCGATCGGATTTCTGCATTTATTAAGGATCGGATGGCGGGTGTGGTCTTGTCCAGGAATTTATTACGACCGACGGGTTCATTCTAGATGACCGTTGCATCCGGGATTATCGTATTGGGCATAAAAGAAGAAAGTATTCAATTGGGACGGTTACATTTGCAGAAAAACCGAGAGCTATAGAGTAAGTTGTTAAGAATTCCCTGTGAAGAGATAAGTTTGTTACAGAGTGCTATGATTTTCAGAAGTTGCAGCCATTGCACATCTACCATTTTACACTGAGTGGGTTCTGCCTGAGGACGAACCTTTAGAAGACATGCCAAGACGCTTCAACCCTGGTGGCTGTAGGTCCGCTATGACGATACCACCCAGGGTTGTGAAATTAGGTACATCACAGGTCAGATAGCCGCTAAGAATGAAGAGTCAAGTGCCAGAAGTAGAAGTTGTCACCAAAGTTTTTGCTAAGGAGAAGAATAACACCGAGCCGATCACTGAAGATAAGAAAGCAGAGCAGAAGAATGATGAGAAGAAATATCCTGCCAGGAGGAAAGTAAAAAGGGGAAAAAGAAAGCAACGGGAGAAGGTCGTCGACCTATCTGATCAGCAAAGAGAAGCACAAGATATTGTGGAGGCAACAAGACGAAAATCTGATGATCAGAGGCAGCATGAGTACCTGGAGCACCTCGAAGAGAAGAAAAGTGGAAGAGGACAACAAACCCAGCAAACAGTAGAATTCCAGCATGCAGACAAAGGCTTGTTCTCGAAACGGAATTCATGGTTTGTATCTCTTTCATATAGAGGGCCCCAGACTGAATGGAATGTTTAAGAAGGCTGGAAGATATATATTTTCCTTGTGATAAAATTTCTAACCCAGATAAAGTGGAAAGGATATCTGTGGAAGACCTTTCAAACACTAGAAGGTTCTTAAAAAGTTTCAGTAGCGATGAGAACGAGACCATGACTAAGGGCAGAAAGGATAAGAGAGCCCAACGAACCAAGTTACAGAAACTATAAGGAACGTGTCGAAGCGATGCAGAACGAAGTCACAGGACTTCGAGACAAGTTTAATAAGGCTTCACAGGAAGCCAAGGAAACGCTACAGTAGGAGAAGCCCGCTGGTAGTGGCTCGGGGACGAGCCACAAGGAAGGGTTAGGGGACTATTGGAGCAGGGTCCCGCAGCTACAGAAGAAGCTGCTAGTTTAGCGGACAGACAGTTTTGGTGGAGAGAAGATAAGATAGAGCTACAACATCGTAGCACGTTTCCAGCTACAGAGCAGAGCCAAAAACCATGACTTTTAAGATAGCGAAGTCAAGGAAGATGACGGTACCTGAGCGGTCGAGAAGAGAGAGCTCACCCACTGCATTGAAGGCAGCGACAAATATAGGAGGGCTCAGCAACCCTCATAAAGGAAAAGGAGCAACGAGGCTAAAGCATTGAAGACGAAGGACAGAAAGCGAAGCGGTGCACAGTACCCATGATCAGTGCCGGGAAGCATGGAAGACTGTAGAGAGCTGTGGTGTGATGGAAAGCGGCTACCTCAAGTACAGATACAGCTGACTGTCACTAGTTAGGGTTTGGGTTACTGTTGGGATAGGCCCACAGTGTTGTAATGGCAAGACCTTCGGGCTGCCTATAAAGGGATGTATTTTGTATTGTAAAAGGTTGGCATTTTGGGAATTTTAGGCCATCCATCTAGTCGAATAACATATAGTTAGCCATTGAGTTTGTTAGCTCACAGTTATCTCGTATTGTAATAGAGTAGAGCTTTAGTTCTGTTATTAGCGGTAGCAATCTTACTGTAACTAGTAGCTGGCTTAGAGAGCATGCATGTAACGATCCGCAGGGATCAACAGAGAGGGAAGAGTATATTGTAGGAGAGCAATATAGAGAGGAAAAGAGATCTAAGAGAGAAGATATTGAGCTGCATATGCGGTGCAGCAGAACTGTGTTTTACCTTCCCCTGAGCTATAATAAAACATAGTTCTGTGGACGTAACTTCCATCCTGGAGGTGAACCATGTTAAAATCGAGTGTTATGTGATTGACTTATGTGTTATGTTTACTTGTGTATTTATTAGTCAATTCATGGACTTTGTTTACAGTTTAATGAATGAATGTGTTAATCAGTTTATAGCAATATAGAAGGATAAACATAAGTTGAAGTCTCTGGCATGTTGTATGTGGGTTCATTTATGCTTTGCTTGAATAGTCACTAGTCGCAGTGTTAAACAACCTGTCATATTGAGTCTTGCAAGTCAACACGAACAACGCTAAGTGCACTGAGCTGCGGGAGTAGGGTATCGCAAGAAGGTGATACCGCACCAGCAGAGGATCTGCGGTGCGCGATACCGTAGGTTAAGGGCTTAGCATTGGGAGGAAGTTACGTATCGCCTGGTGAGCGGCGATGCGATAAGGTTGGAGTCATCGTGAGTCAGTGAAGGTGCATGATGTGGAAAGGGACCGCACGACAGTAGAGGGGACATCTCGTGGCTAGAAGAGCCGTGAGATGAGGATATTGTGCGACGCGAGCAGAGGAGTCACGTGATGCACAGAGAAAGAGACCTCGTAGCTAGAAGAGCTACGAGTCGCAAGTAGGATCGCCATAGAACCTGGTCCAAGACGCTTGAGTCCTTGGCCAACCCATTAGAATCACTTCGGGTGAGACTTTAGGCCACTTTGCGATCTGTCACTGAAAGGGCCAATGAGCTAGGGGTGTTGTTGGTTAAATACCGTAAACCCGAGTCTGCCAACGATAGCCAACATCCTTCTTCAACTCCAATTTCTACTGCATCATATATGGTTTTACCTTTTATCTACATGAGAACTTTTCCACCCAAAAAAGAAACTCTGAAGCCTTTCTTGTCTAAGGATTAAATATAAAGAAGATTATTCTTTAGTCCTAGGACATACAAGACATCTTTCATATTGACGGGCTTTCTAGATTCCAACTTATAGGATACTTCTCCTATTCCTTTGATGGGGTATTGGGAATCATCTCCAAGCATTACTTTGTATGGAAATTCCTTTTGTACAAGTCATGAGAGTGATTTTGTGTACCCTTTCATGTGTTTGGAGGCATCACTATCTACTACCCAGGTGTCATTTCCTAGTGAGACTGATCCTGTTAGAGCAGAGATCAATACATATTCTTTTCTAGAGTCTTCATCCTTCTTTGCTTCTTCTTCAACTTCTTGATCACTATCTTTAGTAGCATGGGCCTGCAATCTTCTCATCTTTTTTACTCTTCCTGCTTTCATGGCACAGTTGATGGAAATGTGTCACAACTTGTGGCGAGTGAAGCATTCAAAATTTGAGAAGTCTTTCTTGGGCCTCTAAAACCATTGAGTCTTATAAGGATGGTCATGACTCTTCATTTTGACTTTGGTATGAGTTGTCAAGGATTGATCCTCATTGTCATTTGGATTTTCTTCTCTAGTTTCTATCCTTTCTTCTTCTTGAACACATTCTTCCCATAAATTTTAGAATTTGGTTAGTTTCCTTCTTGAACATATTCCTCAGATAAATGCTTCCTAATATAATAGAATACCATTTAAGGTTGTCATAACAACTTCTACTTATTCAACCATATCACCAATGGCTTCTTACTGATCCTTGATTTGAGCCAATCTTGTAAAGTAAGACTGCATGGTATGTGACTTTTGAGATTTTACACTTTTGAGTTGATTCCTCAGGGTCATATTCCTATTAATGTTTCTTCCTTCAAATAAACTAGATAGAGCATAAAACATTTATTTTGGATTCTTACTTGAGGATACTTGAGGAATCAAGTTATCTTTGATGGATTCAGCTATGAGCCTTTTAGCTATGACCATATCATTCTTATACTTGGTCTTGGCTTCAGTTTCTTCTGGTTCTTTCACTTCCCCCTTTACAAATCTATTTAGATCACTCTCTTGTAGGATGATCATGATCCTATAATCCCATGCTTTGAAGTTTTCAACACCTTCAAGCTTTTTATCTAGCTTGGTATTCTTTGTCATCTTTAATATACTAAGAAATTCAAATGGAATAAGGAGGAATATTACTTACTTGAAGAAAACAATGTCTAAATGACCTCTTGGATGACCTAGGGTTTGATGTAGAAACCCTAATTTTTCAGTTGGGATCACTGGTAGAGCTGAGTGATGGAGAGATGTGACTCCCTAGGGAGAGGTAGAATATATCTTTCTTTTTCTGACATTGATGATGTAGTCTCAAGAAAATAGAAGAAAATAGAAGCCCTAGTTTGTCTCGACAGTAGTAACTGGTCCAAAAATGAAACTTCTTGAAATTTAGTTCTGTCTTCATAGAGAGATGCGCTCTTTAGGGGAAAGTTGAGGGATCCCTCTTTTCTAATTGATTTGTTGAGGGATTTGTTTAGAGTAACAAACCCTGACTTTGAAGTGATTCCTTTTAGGGTGGCTCTGATACCATGTTAAGTTTTCATAATTTGATTAGATGATATCTTAAAACAAATTGTCACTAGTAATATCACTGAAATAACAACAAGCACATAAAAATAAGATACCAAGAACAAAAATATTTTCCTTGGGGAAACTACAAGGGAGAAAACCCCACAAAACTTTCTAAGTATAGAACTCAACTAAAGTAGTGTAAAACCTAGAAAACTGCTTCTCTCTTCTTTCTGGCACACTAATCTTTCTCTCTCTTGCAAAAAAACTTGAGTGACCAAGTACAAATGAAGGGGCGCACCTCCCTATTTATATTATTCTAGCTGACTTGACCTCTAACCTAAGAGGGATGACTTGTCTAACTGACTGGACTGACTTGTCTAGCAAGACACAAAAAATAACATTTATTACATTGACACTTGGGTACTATTGACTTGAATTACATTCATAGTTTTACATTGAATCTTTCAATGACTCTTACAAAACCAAACTCATCTCTTGAAGGAGGAACATATTGAACACATCTTGGAATATCTTCCAAAGTTTAAATACTTTAACACTCCCTCTTAACTAGGAAGGTATTCAACCATAGTAGCAACTTCTACCACAACTGTACAACTGACTGGTGAGTCTCTATATGTCATAGGAAGTATTGGAACATCATCATACATATTCATCATCGATCTCAGCTGGATCATCTTCTGCAATCTCAATATGTGAATACTGAATCATCTTTTGTACGTACTTGAGCATCTTCTATCATCTTCTGTAGCATTAGTACGTGGATACTAAATAATCACCTGTCACATTAGTATATGAATATTGAATCATCTTTTGGATCATATTCTGAATCATTATTTATTACGTCAGTATATAAATACTGAATCATCTTTTGGATCATCTTCTACAGCACCAGTATGTGGATACTGAGTCATGTTACGTCATACTAGCATATGAATGCTAAATAACCTTTTGACAATATCAGTATGTGAATACTGAGACATCAGCTATAACCTCAACATCTGCAACATCAGTATATATATACTGAAACATCAACAATAATCTCATTAGCATGTTAGTGCTAAAGTCAAAATCATCTAGAATTCTAGATCATCATATGCATTATCATCATAGAGATGCCGAAAAATCATCATCACCAGCAGTATAGAAATACTGAAGCAAGCTCATCAACAATCATTAGTGTAAAAACACTGAAACTATCTCAACAATCAACTCAATAATCATCAGTATAACAATACTGAAACTATCATCTCAACAATCATCATTACAACAATACTGAAAACATCTTAGCAATCATCAATATATAAATACTGAAGAAAACATCTCAACAATCATCAATATAACAATACCGAATCAATCATATCAACAATCAACAATATAATAATACTGAAGATACATCTTTCCCTCTAACCATATCAGAGCAACATCATAGTGAGTTTTCTGGTAGATCCATCTGGGCATTTTGTCTAACTTACTAACCCTTTCAAGCCAACATGCCTAGTTAGAGATATGGATCTCCCCATGGAACATACAAGCCTTGTCTATATTACTAACCCTTTTGGGCCAACCAAGCCTATCCATACATACTAATCCCCATAGGATCAACAGGCCTTGTTTGACTTACTAACCCATTCGGGCCAAACAAGCCTAGCTATACTTACCATCCCCTAGACTGAGCTACTCACCACTGCATTCATCTTCCATCTACTAGCACTCCCTCTTTCGAGAGAGGTCCTTTCAGATTACAACAAGTTTGTCTTGAAAGTATTCAAACTTTACACGAGCCAGAGGCTTAGTTAACACATCTTCCATTTGTTCCTTTGTAGGAACATACTTGATATTTACAGCTCCTTTATGAACCACATCCCATATGAAATGATATCTAACTTCAATATGCTTTGTCTTATCATGAAACACATGATTTTCTATCATCTTGATACAACTCTGATTATCACAAAAGATATTAGTAGCATCTATCTCTGCATCAAATAGTCTTGCCAACATCTTTTGAATCCATACTGCTTCGCTACATGATGAACATGTTGCAACGTATTCAGCCTTTGTCATGCTAAGTGCAATACTGGTCTTATTTCTAATGAACCAAGAGATTATTCCTGATCCCAGACTAAAGAAACATCCCAAGGTGCTTTTTCTATCTTTGGTACTTCCTCCCCAATCTGAATTTGTATGTCCATGTAATTATATCTTGCCACTAGATGCATATCTGAGCCCATAATCTAAAGTTCCCTTTAGATACCTTATTACATGTTTTTCTCCAATAAGGTGAATGTGTTTAGGATTCACCATATACTTACTTATAGTGTTGACAAAAAAACATATATTTGGTCTTGTATTGGTTAAGTACATCAGAGAACCAATAATCTGTCTATATAAGGTAGCATCAACTGCTTCCGAAGCATCATCAATTAATAAATACAAACTCGTTGTCATCGACGTAGTCATATCCTTGCAATCTATCATTCCAAATATTTTTAGGATTTCTACTACATATTTTCCTTGGTTTAGGAAAATCTTGTCTAGATACTGCCATACCTCAAGACCTAGAAAGTAATGCATCATCCCAAGGTCTTTCATCTTGAACTTTGTAACAAGATTCTTCTTACATTTGATGATGGGATTATTTTCTCTTGTTAGGAGTATATCACCTACATATAGTAATAATATCATAATTTCATCATTCTAAATATTATAGTAGAGGTTGGAGTCTTCTTTACTTTTTGTAAATCCTAAGCTCATTATAAATCCATCGATCCTTCAATACCATGCTTTGGGTGCTTGCTTTAACCCATACAATACCTTCTTTAGTCTACATACATGAATTTTATAAGCATTAGTCTCGAACCCTTGTGGTTATTCGATATATAACTCTTCTTTAATCAAGCCATTTAGAAAGGATGTCTTCACATCCATTTGATGCATCTTCCACTTCATAGTGGATTCCAAGGCAAGGATGGTTCTGATTGAGGTGTACCTAGCCACTGGTGCAAAGGTCTCCTCATAGTCAATTCCCTCTTTCTGAGAGAATCCTCGAGCTACAAATCTTTCCTTGTACTTTTCTAGACTACCATCTACTGAGTGTTTAGTTTTGAAGATCCATTTTGAGAATACCACTGATTTGTCTTTTGGTCTTGGTACTATTTCCCACACATAATTATTTGTAATGAATTGGTACTCCTCGACCATTGCATCAAACCATTCCTCATGTTTTATTGCTTCTTCAAAACATGATGGTTCTTTATCAACTAGATCACACATCAAAGCCATATAACTAGGGTATGACTTTGGATTCTTTCTTTCTCAAATGTTTCCTTTTGAAGAACCATGTCTTTTTTTCTTCTTCAATTACTTCACGAGCCCAGGAAGGTTTTCTCTTTCGAGAATTCATTTCATTGAGTAATTCTTCAAGTAACTAAGGCTCTGTCATATCATGATCCCTAAGCATCTGATCTTCTTCTTCGTTCCTAATTTCTTTAGGAATTAATACAACTTTTGGAGTTTCATGCTCCTCTTCATCTTCCTTATATTTCTTTGACTTGTTGAAGGCTGCATCTTCATCACATTTAACATCTCTACTAAGTTCAATTTGACGGTATCCTGGGATATAGATTCGATAAGCTTTTGATTTCTCACTATATCCTACGAACAATCCGTTCTGTCCTGAAGGATCTAACTTTGACCTTTTCTCCTTGGGAATGCGTATGTGTACATGACAACCAAATATCTTTAGGTGACATACTTTAGGATTTTCTTCAGAAATCATTTATTCTAGAGTTTTGTTCTTTATGGCACTATGGGAGATTCTATTTTGTACACACACTTCCGTTCTGGTTGCTTCTACCCATAGGTACATCAGTACATCTTGATCATGTATCATATATTTCACAGCTTCAATGATAAATCTATTATTTCTTTCCACCACACCATTTTGTTTTGGATTATAGGGAATGGTGAGATCCCTCTTAACCCCAAATTCCTTGTAGTATTCATTGAATTCATTTGATGTGAACTCACCTCCATCATCTGACCTCAATATATTTATTTTCTTTTCAGAGAGGTTTTCTACTAGGGCCTTAAATTCCTTAAACCTTTCAAACACTTTATCCTTATTTTCCAAGAAGTACATCCAAGTCTTGCAGGAATAGTCATCAATAAAAGAAACATAGTAAACATACCCGATTAATGAAGTGGTTTGCATTGTCCTGGATATGTCTGAATGGATATTGTCTAAGATCCCTTTTGCTTTACTGTCACTGTTTTGATAAGGGTTCTTAGTATTCTTCCCTTGTGCACATCATTTGCACACTTCTTCATGCTCTATCTAAATTTCTTGTAGACCAGTCACAACATTTCTTACAATTAGTAGAGATTTGTAGTGAATATGAGCAATCCTTATGTGCCATAGCTCACATGGGTTTATGATACTAGTTTCTAATGCTAAATATGTATGTCCCTTTAATTTGTAAAGTCCTCCTTATTCAACTCCAATTTCTACTGCATCATCTATGGTTTTACCTTTTGTCCACATGAGAACTTTTCCACCCACAAAAGAAACTCTAAAGCTTTTCTTGTCTAAGGCTGAAATAGAAAGAATATTCTTCTTTAGTCCTAGGACATACATGATATATTTCACCTTCTTGGGATTTACAAAGTCCAACTTATAGGATGCTTCTCCTATTCCTTTGATGGGGTATTGGGAATCATCTCCAAGCATTACTTTGTGTGGAGATTCCTTTTGTACAAGGCATTAGAGTGATTCCTTGTATCCTTTCATGTGCTTGGAGGCACCACTATCCACTAGCCAGGTGTCATTTCCTAGTGAGACTGATCCCGTTATAGCAGATATCAATTCATATTCTTCACTAGAGACTTCATCCTTCTTTACTTCTTCTTAAACTTCTTGATCACTCTCTTCAACAGCATGTTCCTGAAATATTCTCATCTTTTTGACTCTTTCTGCTTTCATGGAACAATTGATGGCAATGTGTCCCAACTTGTGGCAAGTGAAGCATTAAAAATTTGAGAAGTCTTTCTGGGGCCTCTTAAACCCTTGAGTATTATGAGGATGGTCATGTATCTTCCTTTTTTATTTGGTATGAGTTGTCAAGGCTTGATCCTCATTGCCATTTAGTTTTTTTTCTCTAGTTTCTATCCTTTCTTCTTCTTAAACACATTCTTCCCATAAATTTCAGAATTTGGTTAGTTTCCTTCTTGAACAAATTCCTCAGATAAATGTTTCCTAATCTCTTGGAAGACCATTTAAGGTTGTCATCACAACTTCTGCTTCTTCAACCATATCACCAATGGCTTATAATTGATCCTTGATTTGAGTTACTCTTGTAAATTAAGTTTGCATGGTATCTAACTTTTGAAATTTTACACTTTTGAGTTGATTCCTTGGGGTCATCTTCCTATTAATGTTTCTTCCTTCAAATAAAATAGATAGAGAATCAAACATTTCTTTTGGATTCTCATTTGAGGATAATTGAGGAATAAATTTATCTTTTATGGAGTCATCTATGATACTTTTATCTATGATCATATACTTATTAAACTTGGTCTTGGCTTCAACTTATTCTGGTTCTTTCACTTCCTCATTTACAAATCCATCTAGATCATTCTCTTGTAGGATGAGCATGATCCTATACTTCCATGCTCTGAAGTTTTCAACACATTCAATATTTTCATCTACCTTGGTATTCTTTGGCATCTTTAATATATTGAGAACTTCAAATTGAATAAGGAGGAATAATACCTACTTGAAGAAAAAAGATTCTGACTTACCTCCTTGATGACCTAGGGTTTGATGTAGAAACCCTAATTTTTCAATTGGGATCACTAGTAGAGTTGAGTGATGGAGAAGATGTGCCTCCCTAGGGATAGGTTTATTGTATCTTGATTTTTATTATATTAATGATGTAGTCTCAGGAAAAATGAAACCCTAGTTTGTCCCGACAGTAGTAAGTGGTCAAAAACTGAAACTTCTCAAAATTCAGTTCGTCTTCACAGAAAGATGCACTCTTTAGGGGTGAGTTGATGGAGCCCTCTTTTCTGGTTGATCTGTTGAGGGATTTTCTTGGATTAGCAAACCCTAATTGTGCAGTGCTCAGCTTTTAGGGTGGCTCTAATACCATGTTAAGTTTTCATAATTTTATTAGATTATATCTTAAAACAAATTGTCACTAGTAAGATCATTGAAAGAACAACAAGCATAAAAGATAAGAGCAGAAGAACACAAATATTTTCGTTGGGGAAACCACAAGGGAGAAAAATCCACAAAACTTCCTCACTATAGAACTCAACCGTAGTGTAAAACCCAGACAATTGTTTCTCTCTTCTTTCTGGTGCACTAATCTTTCTCTCTCTTGCAAAACAACTTGAGTGAGTGAGTAAAAATGAAGGGGAGAACCTCCCTATTTATATTCTTTAGTTGACTTGACATCTAGCCTAATAGGGCTGACTTTTCTAGCAAGACACAAAAATAACATTTATTATATTGACACTTGGGTACTATTGACCCAACTTACATTTAGAGGTTTACATTGACTCTTTTAATGACTCTTACAAAACCAAACTCATCTCCCAAAGGAGGAACATATTCAATACATCTTGGAATATCTTCCGAAGTTACAATACTTTAGCAAGGGGTTTATATTGTAGCAATGATTATGAAACTACGATCTAATCTGGGTGTACACAAGGAAATCTAAGAGAAAGTGACTTTCATGCTCAATGTTTCATAGTCTCACAAAGATGGAAAATCCTTTCCACGCACAATGTTTCAATAATTCTACTGCATCTGAGTTTAATGTGAAGTTCATGAGAGTTCATCCTTATCTTGTAAAATTTATCTAGTAGTACTCACACCATCCCTCAATAACATATACTATATAGTTATTTTTATTAATTTGCTATTTTCTTATCAATGTATATACATACATTTATAGAGATATATTTAATAATAATAACCAATTATCATATATTATTATTAAAAATATTTCAAATCATCATTCATTTATCATTCGATTATCATATATAATTTTAAAGCAGTATAATAATAATACTAACAATATTGATATGGTTTACTTCAAAGTTAGCTGATTATATAGTATTATTATGTTTCAATATTGAATATAAATATAATATAGTTGACTATATTTTTTTTATGGTGATGATGATGATTAACATCCACTAAGATCAACTTTGGTCTATCATACCTTAAGAAGATTAATTGGATTGCTGTAAAATTTTATTTCTATGCTCAAAAAGCTTAGAAAGAAGCATTCCTAGGTTACCATAGCTATGACTAGTTAGAAGGTTAGGGAGGTTTATATTGTAGAAAATATTACAAAACTACGATTTAATGTGGGTGTATGCAACAAAATCTAAGAGAAAGTGACTTTCATCCTCAACGTTTGTAGTTTCATAAAGCTGACAAATCCTTTCCACTTAGGGTGTTTTAGGAATTGTCTAGTGTCTTGTTTAACTTTGAAGCTCATGAGAGTTCATTCTTATCTTGGTTATATTAATTTTCTTCTTCGAACTAGTTAAAACAAATAGATGTTCTTGATATTCTAGTTTAGGGTTAATGAACTCCTTATAGTATCTTAATTTCCTTTTAACTTCTAATTCTTTCTCTTCCCATATTTTCTCTTTAAACTTAGAAGTGATAATTTTCTTAATGTTATTGATATCTTTCAAAGTGGCATTTTCGTCAATCCCCCACTGGTTTAACCAGGCCATGTCGTCTTTATACTAGAATCTTTTGAGACTAAGTTGGTATTGAATCAATTTTAAAGCAATTTTAGGAAGTCTTTGGTCTCGCATGTTATTTATCATGTACTTGTACATCAAGTACCTAGTCAAAGCGATGCTTTCAATAGGGGGTAGACCCACTTCTATAAGGAGAATAGGGTAGGGTGTATTCTTTTTAATTTTGAGGTTATACATTATAAAATGCTTATGGATTTGTTCAATTTTTATCTAGCATTCTTTATAGATGTTGCAACCCCAAAATTCATAACTATACAAGTTAATGAGAGTGATGAGAGTTAAAAAAATAAATTTTTTTTTATCCCACATCACAAGATTTGTTGATTTAAAATTCTTTTGAAGACCAAAATAAGACTTTCGGCCTCCATTAATCATTTTATCAAAGCTATAGTTCCAGTTGATCTTGTAACGAATATTAATTCTGAAATACTTGTAGAGAGACACTTCCTTCATGTTGCTATTGTCATATATGAAATTAGTGTAAGTGGCCTTGTTTGATTTGATAATCATAACTTTTGTTTTGTTGGTGTTAACAATTATACCCATATTAGAGCATAAATCCTTGAGAAATATTAATTTATTATCAAGATCAAAGTGGCAAATTTCCATAACAAAAATATGATTGGCATAAAGAGAAGAAGGATGGAGACTATACTAGCTAAGGTCATGCCAACACACCCCACTTCTTCTAAAAAAATTTCTATCTTATCAATATAGATATGCCAAAAAGGGTAGGGGAGAGGGGGAAATATTAATTAAATAAAATATTAAAATTGTTATATTTCAACCATCCCTTAGTGCTCTTAAATTTTGCAATGACAATATCATACAATTTTATCACAACAACTCTCGACTCGAAAGGAACCTTTAGCTATTTTAATATATTCCACATGTTATTTCTAGGCACCATACCAAAAGTTGTCCTGAATTTTACAAAGCAACAAAAGAGATTGTATTTACTATTATGACATTTTTCCATGATGACCCTAAGTGTAAGGAGGTTTTCCGTGGTAGAGTGATGTCTACTAAATACATCCTAACCTTTATCCAACTTACCTTCACTTTCTAACCAAAGTTGATTTTATTTTCTAGAATGATATTGTAAAGCTTAGCTTAGAGAGGGATAATCATAATGGTTAATTTTATCACCACTTTTAAAGATAGGAATAATGAGGATATTGAGTCCAAGAAGAGTTTGTGGATGTGAGGAATGAGGATTGACCCACCAATTTTTAAGATTTCTACTTGGTATCATTCAATGCCAATAGCTTTTCCATTTGGAAGGGGATTAACCCCAAAATAAATATTTTCTAATGAGAAAACGTCTTTTGTTGTAAGGAGGGTTTGAATATTATCAATGAAATCTAAGGATTTGTAAATCTTTTTAATATAGAAATTCCAATCTTCCTAGGAAATCCTATTATTATCTTTAGTTTTACTAGATAGAATTTGCCTCCATAATTTCTTAGGAGCTACCTTAGAGAGTTGTAAAAGATTTTCCTACTTTTTATTTATATAATACATTTTTTATATTTTAATTAGATATTTGTATTTTTTATCTTGTCAATTTTTAGAGACTCTTCAATAGCTTCCTTGATGGATCTTCTTGCATTTCTACATTCTTTATCATACTAGGGGTTAATTCTTAAATTTTTTTACTTATAACTTCAATGGATAAATTGTCAATGGAAGATGATATTACCGTAATAAAGATTGTGTATCCATGATGATGATGGGTGTATCCAGGGAGGCTCCAAGATTGAAAACAACTCTCGTTGTACTTGCTTTGATATGCTCGGTCATGATTCTCATTTTGGAGGCCATCAATGGGTTGAGGTGTTTGTTGTCTTCAACCAAAGAGAAGATGCTCCAGATGGATATAGGTGGCCACCCACCAATTCCATTGGCTCAAGACAATTTTCCATTTTGGTAATTTTCTTGTAACTTTCTATGGTTTTTTAGGTCCCAAACTTTTGGGGCCATTTTGAGGCCCTAAACGACGTTTTTTTGGCGATTTGGTGGTGGTGGTGGTGGGGGGGGATGGTTTCCAATGGAATTCACTTTCCCCTAGTTAGATGATGTAAATTTTTGATAGAAATTTCCAATGGGATATCAAGAACCTAAAATGGATATTGTATGCAAACATTTGATCCCATGAAGTTGACTCTTCAACTAAGAAAATCGGGGCCACAAACTTTAGGACGATTCATCTCCTAGGGTTTCTGCCTCTCCAAGGGTTTATGATAAAAGGACATTTGAATTCATTTTGTATTCATCTTTTCATGAGTGAACATAACCACCACATCTCTTCTCAAAGATACAACTACCACCATTCTAGCTAATTTTGTTTTACAATTTGTTCTGTTTCATTCATATAATATAATATGAGTTTACTATATCACTTTGTTTATTGCCATATATCTATGTATGTGAAAATATACATATTCTCTTTCATTTCGTTCTCACATTAATCCATATTAATGGTATCATAGACTTCTACTATTGTGGTTTCTCAGTGCATGTCCCCAACAAGATCTGAATAACAAAAGTTTGGTCTCGAACTAGTTGATCTTGGGGAAAATACCTCTCATTAGCCCAAGTAACCTCACATGGTGGGAGAAGAAAAGAAAGATGATGGAGTAGGAGATCTTATTAAACTATTGCATGAATCCTTCGTGCAACAATAGAATGAGATGGTGGATAATTTATCCCAGATCATTTGAAGAATTCCGACGACAACGGATGTACCTTCAATGAGAAACTGTTTCAGGGGCGTGACTCTCTCCAAGGCACAAGTTAACTTTGACATCTCCTTATTTGAATTAAATATATATGCAGATTCTTTGGAAAAATGGTTGAGTCTGTTAGAGGGTTACTTCTATGTTCAAAATTTTTTCGACATCAAAAAGATCACCTTTTGCTCCTTAAGTCCCTCCCCCATATCAAAGATAGGTGGGACTAGTACCGTGAGAGGCATGCAAGGGATGAATTTGAAATATTCCAGAAAGAACCTACTTAGGCATCTTTTGTCGATGTCGTCAAAGAGGAATTCCACCCTATTGGAAATAATGATGACAAATACACTCGGTGGAGGACAATGGGCTAGGAAAGAGACCAAAAGGTGTCGGAGTATACCAATATATTCCATACCTTTTGCTCAAAGCTGGGTATTAGAGACTCTAAATGACACTTGGTTCTAAAGTACCGCAGTGGCTTGCATAGGTACATTCAGTCAAAGATGGATTTCCTGGACATATCCTCATTAGGAGAAGCTTACTGATATGCTTTCAAAATTGAGAAAATTTAAGCAAAAGAATAAGTAGGATTTTGGGTCTGAAATTGTTAACATAGAACCCCAAAATCAAGCTTCGGATCCAACTTGTTCCCCATCGGCTCATAAAATATGAAATTCACACTTGGGAGTTTCTCACAACTCTTTGAGAATGAATGTCCCTTGTCTTGAATTCCATCATGTCTGTAGCTCAAAGAGTCATAAAACCAGTAGTTTATTAATCGTCGCATTAAGTTTCCAAGTTCCCACATTAACCACACCACCATTCTTCTTGTCCATGTGTTGAGGGACAACCTAACACATGTCAGGCTCCCCACATGTGTGCACGTTCTCTTCACTCGCATTTGAGAAATATTAAAATTAAAGTTAATATTAATAATAATATTAATTTTAAAGTAATATTAATATTAACATTAATGTTATTATTTCCATTAACAATTAACCTTAATGTTAACATTAATAATAAGATTAATATTTTTCTCAATATTAACATTAATGTTAATATTAATAATATCATTGATCTTAATGTTAATCTAAACATAATATTAATCTTAACATTAATATTAATGTAAACATTGAAATTAAAATTAATGTATTGAAATTAAATGTAATGTATTGAAGTCAACCCTCCCTTGTAATCAACGATTGGATTGAAGTCAAAATTGGCTTGAAGTCAACTTTCGATTAAGGGAATATTTGGATTGAAGTGAACTATATATTGAAGTCAACCATGGATTGAAGTCAACATTATATTGAAGTGAACCTTTAACCTTGTACTGAAGTCAACCTTGAATTAAAGTCAACCCTTGCTTGAAGTTACCCTTGGCTTGAAGTCAACCATGGATTGAAGAAAACCTTTTTTTGAGGTCAACCCTTGATTGAAGTTACCTTTGGATTGAATTCAACCAAGGATTGAAGGAAACAATGGATTTAAGTCAACCATGGATTGAAGTCAACCTTTGATAAAAATTCAACCTTGGCTTGAAGTCAACCTTGGATTGAAGTTAGTCATGGATTCAAATAAACCATGGGTTGAAGTCATTTACGTTAATATTATTAATGTATTTAATACTGTTATGAGGGAAATCTATCTTATGGCTGGGGTTTAGAGGTCCACCAACATACTGTGAGGTTGTAGACATATAAACATAATTATAAGCATTTATTAAAGAAAGAGATGAGGATTGTGCACCTTGTTTCGACGGTCGATCCTAACTTGGCCTCTTCTCTCCAATGTTCTTCTGCTTCCAATATTCAACACTTGCAAAAGGAAATCACCTTTCCTTAAAGTGTCTCCAATTATTATAACAGATGAGAAATGAACATAAACAAATATTGAAATTCAAAAACAAAGTACAATCTAGATCATTACTAAAAAAAATTGAATCATTCGTTACAAAATGATGGAAGGAAATGACAATATTTATTGGAAGAGTTTCTAGAAACATTACAAATCCTCTGCTTAATTAGAATCCTCTGCAAGACCTAGCTTCGATTCCTCTTTATCCTATCCTTAATAAAAGTTCTCGAGCATAAATTTTCCTCCAAAGTTGGTCCCCTTTTCTTATACCCTTCCCCTCTTTTTATACTTGTTTGTGATAAAGGATTTCGAGGCTAGGATGTTTAGGGAAGTTGTGGAGGTTTCCAAACCGAGCCCAAATTCCATTTGATTAATCATCTTTTTATTTTGAACAATTATTAACAAAATACGTGACCTGTAATGAAGCAACTTGTGAATAGTATGCAGGTTCCTTTGAGGAAACTCACGTATTCTACTCTTAATATCCATACGCGGGTTGCTTGAGGGAGACTCACACATGGTATGCAAGTTTCTAAAAGGAAAGTCACATATTCCAAGTGATTTGATATGGAAAGGTAGATGATACTGGAGTTAATGGAAAGTATTAAAGGTCCAATCCTCTTATAAATATAGGCCTACTTCTATCCATGTTGTCCTTTTGTGTAACGACACATTTTTTTGTCATTAATCAGATGGAGAAGTTCCATTTCGAGGTATAATAGATTGCCCCTAATGTGTGAGGTTAGAGGGTGAGGATGGATGAAATACATTACAATATTTATCTCAGAGGAATTAGAATTTAGTCTTCAGAGGAGTACTTGAAACCACAAAATAGAGGTTATTGTTAGAAAATCATCACCAAGGATTCCATGTTCAATAATGTGGAACAATGGCTCCTTTAAAAGATACATATACATCATATAATACAGTCTATAAGGCCACACATATTTACAAGGTGGATCATAGCCACATGAGTATAATAGTAGATATTCAATAACTGGAGTAATGTTACAAATCATGACATAATCTTGTATAACTTAGGTTTCATAAGATGTACACCCAAGTTCTCCATCAGAATAAGTAAAAATCCTACCATGTGAATATAGTAGTTGAAGTTGAACATGGAGGATTCCATTAGAATATAGGAAAAATAGTTGTAGCGACAAGCAATGAAAATGAGACCACGAATATGAAAAGTGGTTCTTAAGGTACTATAAAAACTCAAAGTCTTTGTCATTAGCAGGAGATGATAGGAAGCCATGTGTGAGAGGGAAGGCACTAAATCCTTCAACATGTCACAAGAGTAATGTTGGGCTTAGGGCAGACCCGGGTTCTTATACTTTTATCTTCGCACCAACAAACAGACCCACAGTGTTGGCCCTTTCGGCAACAACCTGCGAATAGGTTGTAGTCTCACCCAAAACAGCTATGGGATGCCACAGAATCAGGTTTCTATAGGTGAAAGAGGGATATTACTGTACCTTTAGCCTTAACAAATAATAATTATACAATATAGAGCTTTGACATTCACTTAAATAGCTTCGCAGTTTAGATAAAAAGATAGTTTCTTGCTTAACCCTTAACTGGGAATTCACAGCGAAGTTAATACTTAGCAACTTATCTTAATTTACCATTCATCTACTTAAATGCATAAAAACATAACAGGAACAGAAATAAAAAGAACCACCACAACACAAGATATACGTGGTTCACCCCTAGTGTAGGGGCTACATCCACATAACTGCGTTTATATTCAACACTTTACAAACAACACAGTTCTGATCTGCGCACTCAGCTGTAGACCTTCTCAACAACTCTGATCTGCGCACTTAGCTGCAGATCTTCTCAACAACTCTGATCTGCGCACTTAGCTGCAGATCCTTCCTTCCAAAACCCTCTGTTCACTCAGCTGCAGAGGTCGTCCACGCACTCAGCTGGGACTTAACCTTAAACCCAAAAATAGACCTTAGCTTCTTCACATGACATCATATCATAACAAAAATCGTCCTTGACTCCTTTACATAAGTGCCTATTTATACAAGTGCACTATTACAATACCATGGGCTTAAACCATGGGCTTAAACTATGGGTCATTTACAAAAAGAGGGGCTTTGACCCAACCCCGAATCCCCTAAGACTATTTTGGATTGCAACTCCACTTACAAGCTTCGCACCAAAACCGCGGAGTTGCCAAAATTAAGGACCTTCAAGTTCTGAGCCCCAACAGGCCCCTAAGACTCACCAATGTCCCGTCCTGGGACACTCTGCTGCTTTTCTAGTGGAAGAATCTTGTTGGCGAAGATAGTAAATTGCTTGTTGAGGCTGCACATGATATCTTCGGCTGCTTGCTCCTTCTCTACTATCTCTTGCAATGTTGTTGTAGATGCTTCGTTGGCCTTTTCCTGTGCAAACGCATCATACTCCTTCAAAACTTTGAGCTGGTTGTCCGCAGCAGTGCTCAATTCCAAGGCCTTGTTAATAAGGGGCTACACAGAGTTCACCAACAGTGTTTCTTTCCTTCTGCAAGACTCAATTTCTTGCTGGAGCTCATTGCTATGTTTCACCTTAAGCATCTTCTGCATAGGAGGCAATGTTTTAATTTCTGCCTTTACTACATCCAGCTCTCCCTGTCGCTGCTTGATGGTTTCTTGCAACTTTTCTACTTCTGGGTTGTCCTACAAGTTTTCCCATGCCTCGACACTTTCATCTAGCATCTTTGATGCACTACTTACAAGATCTGAGATCTTTGCTGCTGAGGCCTGAATATCTCTATGATGCTGTTCCCTGACCTCTGGTGGACTCTCAGGAATGATGCGAAGTTGAAGCTCTATAATCTGAGCTTCATGTTCTGCTTTCAGCTTCTCTATCTAGCTTCGAGACTATTGTGCATAGTCTTTCAGCTTGATGATTCTTTGCTCCAGTTCTTCTTCAGCCTACATGTCGAAGTCAGGGAGACTTCTTTACGCCCCATCCAACACTCGCACTAGTGTAGCCCGCTTGTTTTCTGCTTCCCTCTTCTTCTGTTTTGCTTCTTCCAACTGCGCTGCGAGGCTCTCACAATGCTTCATGGAATTCTCTAATTGCATGTGTGAATAGCTGTCTCATTCTTGGATCTCCTTCAAGAGGGCCAATTGACAAAGATGCATCTCTGGCATAGACAACTTGGTGTAATCTATCTCAACTATCATGCTCATCTGCGATTGAGAGGTTGCGTTAGTTATTATAAGGGCTGCACTTGGTACTTGCCCTCTATTGTTTCTGGTTGGCCATTGTCTCATATCTGGCTGCATGCTTATTGGGGCACTGCTTGCTGCAGCGCCTGTTGCTGTTCTTTCTGCTAACTCCTTCAGTTCAGTAATTCGCTGTGCTACGCCAGCGAGCGAATCAATACGTGTAGCTGCAAACTATGCCCATTTTTTGGTTAATACTTCTGCAGAATTTGTTAGAGCTTGATCAAGCTCATCAATCGTCAAAGCAGGCTCTTCGACGATATTCTTGCCCTTCGACGCCTTAGCTTTCTTTCTGGGCGAAGGCTTTGTAACTTCCTCCACTTCTAGAGACTTGCATTTATCTGGGCAATTAGGGTCAAAAATTGTCTTGACTGATTCTTCTTCTTCTTCATCAGCTCCGTCATCGCCACCCTGGTCATCTCCACTTTGCTGTGACTCATCTTGTTCTTCGGTCCCTTCAAGTGGGTCACTTTCCGGCGGCTGACTAGGACCTATGCCCACATCTATCACTAGGGGGACTGGTATGTTGGGCCTTGTTCCCGCGTCCTTCATCCATTCAGCTGGCCACTGCTGGACTACTGCGACGATGTCTTCCTAGTTCACCACGTATGGCAACTTCCAGCATGTATGCTTGTTATCTATGCGGGCCTGGATGAAGACATTGTGCATGTCAGCCTTGAAGTTGGCCACTCCAGCATACTAAGAGAATAGCTCATTACTGAGCCGCAGTGTTTTCAGGATCTCATATGAAATGTTCATCACATAGAAGGCGGACACGTAGTTCGTCATCTACTGAAAGGATTTATCCTGTGAAACCCAAAGAGATGCGTACCTTATTGCGCCAGGCATCTCCAGAGGCACATTGACAAACTGTGCCTCGGTAGGTTCTCTCCATCCCACCAGTGCAATAAGCACTAATAACCATGAGTAATGAAATGGTCTACCTTTCTCCTATGCATCACGGACATATTCAAGGAGTTCCCTAGCAATGTACTCTACCCATTTGTAACTATAGCCTTCGGCACAGTTCACAGCAATACTGACAATCGAGGCAGGTACTTCATTCATTCTGCACTTCTGCATTAATTTGCATGCTAGGAGCTCTGCAGCGAGGGGAATGTTTTGGTGCTGAATTATCGAGGTTTGATACCCTCGCTTTCCTTTCGTCAGGCCGAAGCGGTCCTTCATGTGCTGCGCCAGCTTCGTATCCTCGTGTTTTTCGACAAAATCAATCCCAGGATCAGGCCCTTCCTTTGGCAAGCCTGTAATCCTATGAATCGGTTCTCCATCAATAGCTATTTTCTGGCTTCCTATCCATAGGTACCCATCATGTACCAATGCCAATAGCTGCTTGACCACCACGGTAACCTACGTGCTGCGACCAAAGTGGGGGATATTTAGCATCTTCAATAAGCCAGCTTGCTCCAAGCCAGCAGCCCACTGTTTGACTTCCAGTAATGTCGTTCCGGCCTCTGGATAATGGACAGAGTGCAAGTATTTCCCTGGTGCAAACTGCAGAAACTTCTCATGATCATTCGTATCGTGGTATGTGTACTTGAGCTGGTCTAATTTTCCTATCATCATTTCGACCAATTGCACACCCTGTGGCAGCGAAGGGGTGCGTAACGTGAACTTGGCTGTCCGTCAAGGTGGCTGAAATCCTAGTCCAATAGGCAGAAGATATGGTGGATGCTGTGATGCAACGTTCTCATCTTCACCAAAGTATTCAAAACCTTCAGGTGGGAGCTCTGCCGAACTAGGAGGATTCATCTCGGGATCCTCTGGTGTCTTTCCTGATGGCTTGTGCCTTTCTTCATTCTGCTTAGAATGAACTTCTACCTTAAATTTCTTTCTGGTTTCTCATGTCTGCATTGGTTGACTCGACGCTGGGGGAGTCTCTTCGCAAGGTGCAGATGCAGGTGGGTTGCTCATAAGGTTCTGCAGACCCCTCTGTCTGAATTCTCTTAACAATTCCTGAACTTCGCGATCAGCTGACATGGACTCAACTCAAGAAAATGCATACTGTGAAATTCGTAGGCCTAGGTGTCTTCTTATAGAATCCAATGACCAAATCTGCCATAACTGTGCATTAAAGACACCAAATCTGACAGAGCAGCGGTAGATCTTGTCCAAACGATGCTAGATTTCCCAAAAACTCATCATTACAGGCAGTTAATACAGTTAACGTACCGGTGCCGCCAAATCTGATTTTTTCCAACAGTCACATTTTAAGCTTCGATACACCTTTCTTCTTTGGCACAACCACTAACTTCAGCTTCACCACACTAAGGACCTCCGACACAATATAGACCTTCGACACATCCTGACACAAGCTTTGACACTTCGTAAGTTTTCCCACAATCTGCCCCAGCTCTCTAAGAAAAACTTCATTATAGTCTAGTACCCAATTTCAAATGTTCTTGGTACTTAGACTCTTCTTCTACTATTACTTTGGGTCAGGGGGGTACAGGCCCGTCCTTGTACTTCTTTAATATACTCGCATTCACCATGGAGGGAAAAATTTCTCCATTTAATTTAGCTAACTGAACTGCGCCACCATTGGCAACTTTCTGAACTATGTAAGGTCCTTTCTAATGTGTCTTGAACTTACCTGGGAACTTCATGAATTTACTTTCGTACAAGAGCACAAGATCACCATTCTGAAAGTGCTTCTTCTTAATGTGTCTATCATGCCATACTTTTTCTCTAGCTTTATGTACTTGATGCTGGAAACCTGCAATGAATCTATTTTATTCTAGTTCCAGTATCTTCGCTATCCTTTCATTCAACATGGCTAGATCATCCATCCCTGTGAAGGCAGATATTCTGAGGCTAGGAACAATGTACTCCATGGGCATAACTGCTTCCTGTCCATATACTAGCCTAAAAGGTGTATGGCCTATCAACTTCTTGCAAGTGGTTCTATAAGCCCATAATACTGCTGGAATTCTAAGATCTTAATCATTTCTGTTAACATTGCAAACCTTTGTCAGAGCGTGCTCAAGGATCTTGTTAAAGGCTTCGACAGTTCCATTTGCTTGAGGATGGTAGGAAGTACTCTTCTGATGATATACTTGAAATTCTTTGGTCAATGCTTCAATAGTCTTATTCAGAAAATGTGATCCTTGATCACTCATGAGAATTATAGGACATCCAAACCTTGACAAGATATTATCAAATATGAACTTCGTAGCTATAGCAGCACTACAGTCCTTGACTGGGTGAGCTTCGGCCTAACGAGTAAGGTAATCAGTTGCTGTAATAATGTATCTTGCTCTAGATTTCTTTGCAGGGGGATTAATTGGTCCAACAAAATCAATAGCCCATTTGTCAAATGCTTGTAAAGTTACCTATGGGACCAGAGGCATCTCATCCCTCCTGGATGGTTTGCCTGTCCTCTGACAGATATCGCAGCTGTGGAAATACTCTCTTGCATCCTTATCAATCGTAGGCCACCACAATCCAGCTGTCAGAATATTCTGTGCCGTATCTTTTCCTGCATAATGACCTCCTGCTGCTCCAGAATGTGCCTCAGCCAAAATCAATGGATTTTCATGCTTCAAGACACATCTGCATAGTATTTCATCTGGTCCCATCTTATATAGTTGTCCTGCTATCAAGGTAAAGTCAGCTGCTCTAACCACCAGTTGCTTCTTCTGCTGTGTTGTCATCTCTGAGGGTGTAAAACCTGTAGACAAGTACTGAACAATATCCTGAAAATAGTCATCAACCATCTGGATGGAAAACAACTAGGCATCAGGAAGACCTTCGTCCAAACTAGTGGGTTCTTCTCCTGACTCGAGCCTCGACAAGTGGTCAGGCCCCAGGTTAAGTCTTCCTGGCTTAACTATGATCTCAAAGTCATACTCCTGAAAAAAAATCAGCCATCTGCATATCCTTCCACCTAACATAGGCTTGTTAACCAAATACTTCAAAGCAGAATGATCAATGAACATCTTAAAATGAGATCCTAACAAATAATGTCGAAATTTCTGCAAGGCATAAACCATAGCTAGACCTTCTCATTCTGTCGTAGTATAATTCTTTTCTGCTGTGGAAAATTCTCTACTTGCAAAAGCAATAAGGTGATCAATATTACCTTCACCTGACTGAGCCAATACTATACCTAAAGCAATGGAAGATGCATCGACATGAACATGAAACTCCTT
>LPNX010642796.1:0-17500 GCA_001517045.1 Pseudotsuga menziesii
GGGGGGTGTTTTTGGTGTTTTTTTTGCAAAAATCATCGTTTTTATGGGTAGAGTTCTCGTTCATAGTATATAGTTCTTGTTTCATAGTATAAGTGGTTAGGGATAATTTTAGGGGCAAAACTTAGCCCATGGGCTATTTTTCCATATTTTTTTGCAAAAAAAGATTCGTCATTTTGCATTTTTTGAAGCTCTATTTCGCCCAATTTTGATGGGGTAAAATTTTTTCACCCTAAAAATCGCCAAATTATTATATAAATGATATAAAATCCTTGGAAATTAAAATGTTTTCTGAAAAATATCGCCAAACATTTTATAGTTGGCATTTTAAGAATTGGTAAGATTCGCCAACATTTATACACTTTTAAATTAGTATGGTTCCTTAAAATCATCCTTGTTTGTTGAAAAGTATGATGTGTAAGTCAAACAATTGAAGATGCATGTAGATGCATTAACCGTGAAAGTTATAATGTTGAAATACTCAAAAACAAACCAACACTCCAAAATCAATAGTTATAATATGTAGAAGCAAATATTGTGAACTCAACTCTGAAAAGAGTTATACAATTCAAATACCCACGAATATTAAAGCTATAAAAGGCGGCTATCAAATAGAACCTAAAATTATCCACATAAGTTATATGTTATAATAATGAGCACACGAGGTTATAATTAATGTCGCTACTAATGAGATTGATGTTGTTCTGGTGGATCCAATGGCTCGGATGCTTCTTCAGGTTTTCTAACTACCCCTTTCATTGTGACTGGTGGCTGGCTAGAAGAAAACATTTGGTGAAGACATAAGAACATCAAATTCAATTTCAAAATATTCTTTAAGTTTTTTTTTATAATAAAGTTCAAGTTGGTGCCACGGGTATGGCTTGTTTTCGTTCATTTTGGCAGCATCATTAATAAGCTGATAGTTACATTTGGTGAAAACGTGAGCACCAAGTTGTTCTTTTTCTCAAAGAACAAAAAGACAAAGTTCTATTTAGCTATATAATATGATGAACTTCTTTGTGGATTAAAAAAAAAATTCATAAAACTTGCTGAGTCAAACTAAGCCATTTCAGCTAAAATAACTTATAAAATTTGTAATCCAAAGTTTTTTTTGTGGCTTTAAAAAAAACTCATAAAACTTGTATAGTCAAACCAAGCTACTTTAGCTAAAAAAAATTCATAAAACTTGTATACTCAAACCAAGCTACTTCAACTAAAAAAACTCATAAAACTTGTATAGTCAAACCAGGCTACTTCAACTCTTTAGCTATGGCATAATATTCTATTTCTGATGGCAGGGACTTGGTTCCTTTAGCAACCCGCCTTCTTAATTTTCATGTCAATAATTGTTTGTTTATGCCATATCTTTTAGTCTACCTATTATTTATTTATGCAACATTAAAGACGATTAAGTCTTAATTATCAGTGAAGCTTACTCACCAAAAAGCTAAGTTACCCAAGTTTAGCAGAAAAACCACGTGGCATGTTGAGCAATAAAGTTAAACCTTTTAATCCTTTAACATGAATGCTCAGCATGGCAATCCTTTAAATGAGTGGCTTCTCCCTTCTCTAAGAAGCCATATAAGGACTATGCTATGAGGGAGGCACCCTTTCTTCTAATGCTTCTGATTGGTAATTCCTTACTATATCTCTTCTAGTATCATCCACTATGAGGGAGGCACCCTTTCTTCTAATGCTTCTGATTGGTAATTCCTTACTATATCTCTTCTAGTATCATCCACTGTGTTCTGCAAGATATCAGACCCAATTGAGCTTGAAACCATTGGTACAGACGTTCGTGAAATGCAAAGCTTGTTCATAGCATTCTCCCTTCTGACAAGTCCTAAGAACCTGTATATACAAGATCTGCACTGTCATGTTCATCGATAAACTCTTTTTCGGAGTTAAGTATTTGGCTAAATACTTATCTGAGAGAAAAGAGATATAAATTCTGAGAAATCCCGTCTCCAGTAAAAAGCCACTCTTTAGCTGCCAAAGAGCAGAGCACCTCCTCCTCCTCCCGCCCTCCTCCTCCCTGCCTCCTCCCCCTCCTGTAAATGAAACAATATGAAATCACAGTGACAAGTGAAACAATATGAAATCAAACAAGTGGTTAGATCAAATTTTGCAAGAGGTTTGTACATCCAATGGGACATTTTCTTTCATACAACAATATGCTTGCCATTTTCGCCCATACACTAATATGTTTTTGTTTACAAAAAATTACCCTTAATTGAAAATGTCCTTTTATTAAATAAATTTCTATTCTTATACGTTAATATGTGTTATAAATATGACATTAATATATTAATGTTATTATAAACAAATTTAAATATTTTTAATGTCTTAGATCAATTTCTATTCGTATACGTCAATATGTGTTATAAATATCACGTCAATATGTTAATGTTATTATAAACAAATTTAAATATATAAAAATTATTTAAATTAATTTTTATTAAAGTTGAATTTAAATATATAAAAAATATGGATTGTATTTTTACATATTTTATTTTATAATTTTAATAAGTTTTAGAAAATGAAATTTAAAATGATGTATTTTTAAAAAAACAAAAAAATTTAGAATTATGTAAATGAAAGAATCATAAATTTTGAAAATAAATAAAATAATATACAATTAATTTGATAAATTATAAACTAATTATAAGTATAATAATTTACAAAAGTAATTTTAATTAATAATTTACAAAAGTAATTTTAATTAATTATGCATGCCAATGTATTATTAATAAAAAATGGACAATTACAATTGATGAAGTATATAGATATAAACAAAATGTAAATCTATATATACAAATGGAAAGCTATAAAAAATAGGTTTGTTGTGGGAATTATCCAAAGATATTATACCTAATACCATTATCCATAAATCTTTACAATCAATTCATAACTTATTTTGATTTACAAAATAAATCATAATACATCATCAAGAAAATAAAAGTTACAGAAATCCAAATATTAATATCAAAGTTAATATATCTAATATATATGATAAATTTTAATTGGTTTAAAATTAATTAAAGTTAATTATATTGTATGTCAAGGTCAAATATATTTAAACTTGTTAG
Organism: Pseudotsuga menziesii; assembly: GCA_001517045.1. NCBI lineage: Eukaryota > Viridiplantae > Streptophyta > Pinopsida > Pinales > Pinaceae > Pseudotsuga > Pseudotsuga menziesii. The sequence continues at coordinate 3,087 of LPNX010642796.1, forward strand.
TTTTAATGTTTTATCAAGCACTTTTATTAAAAATGATATAATGATAATCAAATAAATGATTAATTGTCATTCATAAGGCATAGAGATTGTCCAAAATACAAATTTACATAAGAAAAATACAAAAACTTAATGTGTATATGTTTATTTACAAAATTATTTTTTCTATTATTATTTACTATTTGACTTCTTCTTCTTTTTTAATTTTATTAAGAGGTATGCATTACATTTTATAAGAGATCATAATTTTTTTTCTTGGAAAAAAATTATAATATATTTATATCAAAAAATATATTACATTCTTCATATGCATGACAATAAAATTTGCATTATTTTTCTAAATTGTAGAAGCCTTCTACTCAAAAGCCCTTACACTCAACAAAACAACTTTCCATCGTTCTACTAAATCTTTATGCATTACATAATCTTTCTCAACCATCAACAAAATCCAGATCTTCAAAATTGACAAGTATCCTCAACACCATTTTGCTTAATTGTACATATTCCATTCATTGTTTTATCCTTTCTTTGAAAGCTTGACTTACCTTACTATATGTCACATATTAACTACAACTTTTGTTGTTGCAACTTAACTTCTCGTCACTCATCTTCTTGTGCAATACTGGCAAGCTTGACTAAAATAATTATTATAATTATTAATAAGAATATTAAAGCCTAACCTTTTAAATCATAGAATTGGAAAATCAACTTGAAGTTATTTGCATGTACTTTATGATATGGAATTTCATAACTAATTTAATATATGTTGCATATCAAACTCAACTAATACACAATTTGTCATAGTGCTTACTCATTTTGACAAGATATAATCAATTTCATTGCATTACTTGGATTGTGGGCCCGGTTTTTCCTCTTCAATTTATTACGAAATGCACTAAGCAACTTAGTAACTTATTGATAAATTGATGAAATCTATAAAAATAATATAAAGCAAGAAATATATTAAAATAAAATAAAATGAAGTGATGCATATTTTGCAACTATTTAAAATGGTGTTATGGATAGATATATAAAATAATAATATTAGAAGATGAAACATTTCATATGGAATTTATTATGTTTTATTCTCATGTATCATATTATAATCTAAACAAAAATACATGAACTTCAAATATATACAAAATAATAATAATAATAATAATAATAATAAAATGTTTATTTATTTGTATTATTTGTATTACTCTTTGACTTTTAGACTTTATTTTAGAAATAAAATTTATATATATATAATGTTTTTAATATGTTATTTAAAAATATGTGGTATACCTTTTCTTGGATTTATGTGAATCGTCACTTTTTGGAAAATAATATAAAATAGTATCATTTTTATACAAAATATCTCTGAAAATCTATTGAAAATGGTTTTCGATGTTTTTATTTTCTAGAATTTTTTACAAATTTGTTAATAAAAATGTCTTATTTTGTCCATAAAAATGTCTTATTTTAAAGAAAAAATTACAAAATATATATGTTTTTCATTATAACTTGCTTCTAACTATATGTTATTTTGTTAAATTTCTAAAAAAACACTTGAAAATATAAATTAAAAATACTTTACAACAAAGATGATTCAAAGGCCCAAAAAAATGTCTCAAAATGAAAATGTGTGATACTAGTATAACCCTTTCTGAAACGGAGGTAATAATAGCTACTAAAATTAGGAGAGAGAAAAATGAAAACTGTATCGAGTTCTAGTTTCATAGTATAAGTGGTTAATGAGCAAGAAGCGCATCTTCCGGAATTTGTTGTTCGGTATCCCTAGTAGATTCCTCGCCACATTGATCTTGCAGCAAGGGGCTCGGAATTGGTGCAATAATGTGAAAATGTTGCATTAATTTATTTTTTGATTTTTATAATTACAAGTAATTCATTTAAAAAAAACATTACAAAGGTGCTTTTTTACCTAGCGTGGGCACATCATGTTCTTCATTATCCTGTCTATGCTCAACTTATACAGTGTGACCATCTACATGCTCTGTAGTTGAAATATGGAGAAGTACAATTAATGTTCATCATCTACAATTATCTATACAAAACAGTAGCATATTAATAAATTCATTACCAAGAATCGAAGCATGATCTTCGACTAGTTGGTGTACATCTTCGATATTAACGGGGTCATTTCTTTCATGCTCAAAATAGAATAAATATTTTATGTTAATTATTTATAACGAATAGATTGGATGAGAATTAATAAATTTTCATTAAACTATATAGTTTTTATATACCTGTGCACCAAATGGATCACCAAAAGACCATATATGCCCAGATTGTTCCAAATTGGATATCAAGTGTTGATAGGAGATACATGGATCCCACTGAAAGTAAACCCTCATATCACCTTCATGAAACAACTTTCAGAAAATTTACAAAAAGTTAAGAAGGTGACAAAACCTTGGGCTAGGGTTTACAAGGCCAGTAAACAGAAACAACTCAAGGAAGTAGAAGGCTCCCTAAAAGAGATTTACAAGCAGAATAACTTTGGAATTTTTACAGAGGAAGAATTAAAGGAGGTTAGGGAAAAGTAATTAAAAAGACAATAACTATTGGCCAGGGAGGAGGAGCTACTAAGGCTAAAAAGCAGAGTTATTTAGATAAAAGAAGGAGACAACAATACTAACTTTTTTCACAATTTTGCTAACCTTAGAAGGAATCAGAACACGATTTCGACAATAAAGGGCATGAATGGGGTAATGGTTATCTCCTTTAAAGAAAAAACGGATGTGAGGGAGAGGTTTTTCAAAAACCTATTCAAGGAATCAGAAGGTTGTAATATCCAAGAAATCTTTAAGGTCATTAATTTGTTTCCAAGAATGATAAATCAAGAAATGAACAATTTCCTAAAGGAAGAGGTCACAAAGAAGGATCTGGAAAAAATTGTGTACTCCTTTCAAAAAGGTAAGAGCCTTGGTCCGGATGGGCTCACCATTGAATTTTTTCAATGGTTTTTTGACCTAGTGAAAGAGGACTTACTGAAGGTTGTGCAATAGTCGCAAAAGGCGGGGAAGGTATTGGGAGCCCTGAATTCCACATTCTTTGCTCTCATCCCTAAGAAACAAAACCCTTCCTCCTTTGAATAATTCAGGCCAATCTCGTGCTGCAATGTGTTTTATAAAATAATCGCAAGGATTATAGCCCAAAGACTGAAGCCAATTCTGAGCGATATCATAACAAAGGAGCAGTTTGGATTTCTGTTCAACCACCAAATTCATGATGCGGTGTCCCTTGCATAGGAAGAAATTCATACCATTAAGAGGTCTAAAAGATGGCAGCATTTGCTTTAAAACTGGATCTATCCGAAGCCTATGATAGGGTAAACTAGACCTTTCTAAGGCTAGTAATGATTCATATTGGGATGGATTTGGAGATAGTCAATTGGATAATGGGATGCGTTCAGTCATCTTCCTTTGTAGGAACGAATAATGGATCACCCTAAAACATTTCCAGGGCTACAAGAGGCGTTAGAAAAGGGTGCCCTCTTTACCTGTTCCTTTTTCTATTGATAGCATATGCCTTGAGCAGAATTATAAATCAAGCAAAAAGGGAAGGCTCTTATAAAGGAATAATGGTAACTAATTTAGAAGAACTATCTCACATCCTATTTGTGGATGATGTGGTAATGATGGGAGAGGGTACATGGGGAAATCTAAAGGAAGCAGAGTAGATTCTGGACTTATACAACAAAGCTACATGAATGTATATCAATGTGGAAAAGTCCTTTCTCTCTGAAAATGGTTTTCCAAAGGAGGTAAGAGATAGGCTTAGGGCTGAATTTCCTTACATGATAAAACCAATGGATGAAGGGTTCATATACCTAGGGTTTGTACTCAAGCCTAATGCTTACTCCTTTAAAGATTGGATGTGGCTTTACAAGAAAATTGAAGGTAGAATTGGGTTTTGGACTTATAAGTTCTTATCCAGGGGAGGAAGGTTGGTTCTGCTTAAGGAAATCCTTCAAAGCATCCTGATATATTGGGCCACAATTGCTTACATCCCGAAGGGAATTTTACAGAAATTAAGGAAAAAGTTCTTCTCCTTCATATGGTCTGCCAATAGACATTTGGAAGGAATTCCTCTAGCTCGATGGAAATCACTAGCCAGTCCAAAATATTTAGGAGGGTGAGGCATTAAGAACCCCTTTCTTTTCTGTCAATCATTGGCTTCCAAAACATTATGGCGCCTAATCACCTAACTCCTTATGGGGGAAGGTCTTAATCTCCAAATATTGTCCAAGAACGGGTCTATAGGATGGAAAGCACTGGTTTTAGCCTTCCCTCAAGTAGGGAATTGGTTGGCATGGTTGGTTGGAAATGGAAGCGAAGTAAGGGTAGGAGAAGATCCATGGTCAGGAGAAGGGGAGAGTTTTAAACTTTCAGAAGGCCTAGTCTTGAACCTAAGAAGCTTAGGGATATTCACCCTAAACCAAGCTTGTTCTCTATCATTACAAAGGGAAACTCTCTGGAAGAATTCAGAGGACTTAGGTCTAGAGGGAGGACTTAAGGAGGAATGGGAGGAATATGTTTCATTGCTAAAATCTAGTTTTATTCATTTAGAGGAGGAGAAAGAAGATAAATTGGCTTGGACCAAAAATCCTGTTAATGGGGATTTCACGGCCAAACTAGGCTACAAGACTTGGGCATGGGAGCAGCATCAGAGAGAGAAGGTGGATTGGTGGAACCAGTTATGTAAATATGAAGGCCCCTTAAAGGCCAAATTAACCTTGTGGTTGAGTCTCAATAACAAGCTCTTAACTTGGGATAACTTGCAGAAAAGAGGATGGATTGGTCCAAATCGATGTGCAATCTGTTATTCAGATGAGGAAATTGTCTCTCATTTGTTTAATTTCCATTCTTATGCATAATTTGTGTGGAAGGTGGCATGCACAGAATTAAAGTATCAAGGCACATCGGGGATCTCTCTTGAACACAAAGCAAAAGCATGGTGGACAGAAAGATCGGTATGTCTATATAGTGCTTTCCCATCCCTTTTCTCTTATTGAATTTGGTGGGAGAGAAACACTGTCATTTTAAACAATAAATTGATTCCTCTTGAATTAACATCAGCTCTTGTGATACAGTGGGTCAGGGAACATACATCCCAAGAAAAAAAGCCAAAAATCAGAGTTTTGGTTCCTCCAGAGATAAACAAAGATATTCCTTTGGCCTTTTTCGATGGTGCAAGTCAAGGGGACCCTCCGCTAGGAGGTTCGGGAGTAGTGCTTTACCTCTCAGACAATCATAAGATCCAAGCAAGTTTTTCTCTAGGAAATTGCACCAATAATAAGGAAAAAATTGCAGCACTACACTTGGTTCTGAATTTGGCCATAAACAACAATATATCTCAATTGCAAGTTTTCAGGGATTCCAAAATGGTGGTTGATTGGGTGAACAGGAAGATTCAAATTAATGCTCCACATTTACAACAACTACTGAACGCTATAAGAAGGCTATTGGAATTCTTCACAGGTTTCAGAATATCTCACATTTAGAGAGAGATGAATATGGAAGCAGATGGAGTATCCAAGCTAGCTCTACTACTGGATCTAGGTAAACTGGAGATAGAAGAAATTTCAGGAATTTGAACTCAATTACTGAAGTTTTAAATTATTCGAATGAAGATGTATAAAGGACACATGATTATAGCACTGAACATATGAGACTCAATATGTTTTTCCAAGATTTTAAAGGCATAGCCTGGATATAGAACTTGTACTCTTGGACAACCCATAAAAAAAATTGCGAGAATTTTTGTGATGAGGGGATTTTGGTTCTTCTGTAATGAAAGTTCCTCTGGAACAGTTTATGGTCACTCTTTATTTAGAGTGGTGGATATTTTCCTATATATATATATATATATATATATATATATATTCCAAAACAAGTTATATTACACTTTAAATGTGCATATAAACACTAAGGAAACATCAAACAAAATATTACCACTTTCCATAACATGACATTCTTTGTATTCTTCAATGGACCCCAAAATTTGTCTATTTTATAGCCCATACTATATTTTATATTTACATTTGACACTTACATATTAATGTGAAACATTCATGCCTTTTGATGACCAATATAGAATTTATTCCATATTATTATCTAATTATATATACAATTTATTAATTTCAAGCATGGATGTGATGTGCTTGATTTTAAAGTGAGTTTTTGATGATTTTTGTATGTGAACCGATATGGTCTAAATGGATAATAGCATAGGGATTTGATCTATAAGACAAGGATGATCCCCTTCATTTAGAAATCCAAATATAGTCCCTTCACCATCTTTAGAGTTGTTAACTCTTGGAGGAAGCGATGATGGACTAGACCCAGAAGAACCAATGTCATGTGATTTACTTTAAATGGATGAAAGGATTATTTGATACTACAAATTGATTCCATGTCGTCAATCTATTTCATATCAATGGTTAGGGATCTCATAATATTGAGGTGCATTTCCATACTATTGTGTATGTTTTGTTCCTATGTCAATCACAACCATCATGTTGACTTAACTTGCATGAGCTCTTTTCCATAAAAACACCATCCTATGACATCATGTTGACACAATTATAAATTTTATTGACTTTCCCATGGGACAAAAATTATGACCTACATATGCTTGATTAAGTCCCATCCTTTAATAATATAGGTCACAAGATGAAGTCCTTCGCTACTCGTTTCCCAAACACCAAAATTTGAATCTTATTAGAAAACACTCATATTTTCATTACTAATATAGTTGGGCATTTAAACCAAGTATTCCAAATTTTGCTTAACTAGAATTGCGTCTATGAACCTTTGGTTGTTAAGGAATGCATTTCCTCAAAAATAACTTGGAACCTAAATTTTTTATGCATGAGCATAGACTATCTCAGTGAAGTCATTTATGACTTCACTAGGTCAAGGGAAACTTAAGGAGACCTAGGGTCTCATACATGTAAATTTTCTTTATTTCGTAAAAAGTTGAATAAATGGATAAGGATACTCGATCCTTTCCACATGTAATAGCTAGAACTGAATTAGTGTTCAGTAGCGTGATTATAGTATTTAGTTATTGATATGTTAGTTACTCATAGGGTTAGTAAAGTCAAATAAGGACTGTGTTCCTTAATTAAAGGATATGGAAACAAAACAACTCAAGTTATTTAGTTAGGGGCTTGAGGTAGCTCATGGGAGTTTTTTATAGCTCAGAGAGCTTGAGATAGCTTGAGGAAGCTCGAGTAGCTTGTAGAGCTTGAGATAGCTCAAGGAAGCTTGAGTAGATTGTAGAGCTTAATTGCTCATAACAGGGGAAAGGTTAGATCAAGAGGAGAATCTCAGAGTTAGACTATTGGAGCATACACAGAGAGTGAATATCTCTGTTTGTATTGATCTATCTAATGCGCTCAAGTTCAAGAGGGTTTCTTTGTGAAAATAATCAAGTTTCTTTTGCATATAGTGAATCTACATAATTGAATTGTTTACTTTACACAGAGATACACAATTTATATTTTAATGCACATAGAGTGAATGGATGATTGAGTTTTATGACTTAATCGAGAACATTTCTTTTTTAAAGCCTATGTTATATTGATCACATCCATCGAAATTCAAGTTGATTGATGGAATTTTATAAGTGTATAATGATAAATTGCAGTGATAATCTTTGTGTGATGCGCATAGCTTGAATGAGTTTTACACACAGTACATCGATGGATGTTGTGTGTTGGATAGGTAGATCGACGGTCATGGATGGTTTTTCTAAATAGCTTACAAGCCAAATGGAGGAGATTGATCATTGGTTTGATCAACGATGGCCCAGGACATACTGCAACCAGAGTTGTTGGGAGTTAAAGAACCCATGACCGTGCAATAGAACCCACAACAGTTTCAGTAGAACCCACGGCAGTTCAATAGAACCCATGGCATTGCAATATAACCCACAGTAGTTGCTAGGATTTAAAGAACTCGCTGCAGTACAATAGAAACCACAGTGCAAAAGAAGCCCTAATGAGCTTGCCATTACATTGTTGAGGTTACCATGGGTTTAACGTTGCTCATTCCAGACCATTATAATGTTTCTCATTCCAAACCATGGGGTTAACATTTAACCTACATACATACATACATACCGAAGACATTGCAGGCAGATGTATTTAAGGTGCAGTAAAACTATTAGCAGCTCATGAAGACAAATTGCAGACAACCCATGAAGAGAAATTTCAGAGAACATTGTGAACACCATCAACAGAAATCGCATACACCCGTATTGAACCCATGAATCCGTATTGGAGAAATTGCATGCAGCGGCCAATACACAAATCGTGTCAAGATATAAAAATGGCAGACGGTGAGTGCAGAAGCTTCCAAGCATTGACATAAAAATCTAACCTCGATCTATTTATAACATTATGGAAAATGTCAACGCGTAGTGCAAAAAGACTTTACAACGTCAAAAATGTTGAAAATCCATACAATTAGTTTAAGTAATAATCATTTCATTGAATTGTAAAGATAGAGATATATTTTGGATTGTTTTGTGGTTGTAAATCACCTAAATTATTTCTACTCAATAATAAAAGGAAAAAAAACCTTCCCAACTTTGACATTAATAAAATGTATGATAATTCAATTATTTATTTTTATACGAAACCCCAAGCATGCCCAACAGATTCCCTAGATAAAATATTTGTTATAGAGAATATTGTACATTGAAACACAAAACCAAAGACCTGATATATTTTTTCTATATGAAACCCAATGCAATGCAAGTCTAGACGAATTTCTAGATAAAATGCTACTTATAGATATTTAAGGTTGCATGTTATTTCCTTTATTTAAAGACTTTGTAATTGCATCATCATCATCATGTGATGATGATGTTGATGATGATGATGGCGACGACGATGATGATGATGATGAAGACAATGATCACCATGTTGATCTCATATGAAATGATGATGATCATGATGATGATGATGATGGTGTTGTTGATCATGATGTTGATCATGATAACGATGATGATGGCATTGACGATGATGATCATGATAACGATGATGATGATGATGATGATGATGATGATGATGATGATGATGACGACGATGATGATCATGATGACAATGACGCCGATGATCATGATGTTGATGATGACGTTGATGATGACGTTGATGATGATGATGATGATGATGATGATGACGATCATGATGACGTTGATGATGATGACGGAAACAATGATGATGATGATGATGATGTTGATGATGATGATGACTATGACAATGACGACGACGACGACGACGATGATGATGATGAAGATGGTCATCAACATGTTGATCTCATATGAAATTATGAAGATGATGATGATGATGACGATGATGATGATATTGATGATGATGATGATGTGGAAATTGAACTCAGGTTTTAGAACAATTACACTCACAACAATTGCCAATTACACATGAAAATTACTCACAAAGGAGACTGGATAATGGAGAAGAACACTAATCTATATTGAATAAGTGTACAATAGCCAACCCTGTGAAGTCATAGGCTTCCACAATAAATAATTACATGAGAGATTCGAATGCATAAGGGTTCCATTCAAATTTGGTCAAAAACAGGCTTACTAAATCTAAGCAAATCCCCCATAGGTGCATAAAGCAGTTTCCAAAACTGTCTAGGAGCTCATGAATTGGAAAAATCAATTAGGCAAGCTAATAGGTGATGGAAGGAAAAATCATACATGCTTTTCATAGGTGAAAAGAGTGGAGGATGATGAGGACAAAAAACAAGTTAACTTCACCTAGTCAAACTTTCCCAATTGCCTTAAAACTCAGAAAAAGCAGGCAATAAAGCAGAAAAAGTAGACATGCGCTAGGGAGGCCAGGAATAAAGCAGATTTGATTCCAAGAGGTTTCCCAAGCACTCCATGACTCAAATTTAGCAATTTTGACCACTATGGATGTGTGGAGGACAACTTGCATAAGGTGGAATATGGAAACTAGGAAAATAAGACAAAAATTGGATTAATTAATGTCCAAGGTAGCTAACTATGGGTTGATTATTCTAACACTCCCCCTTAAGCCTGGCTTATGAGTAAAATATAAGAAAATTATAGGGCCTAGCAATAAGGCTTAGTCACCCTTTACATACTGCATGTCCATTTAACCAAGGAAAGAGGCAAAAACCCAATGGGAAAAATCCTCCCTTAAACATGGACAGTAAAACAAAATTTGGAAATCGTGTCATCACTCATGCTTCACAGCATGATCAGCAATCCCCATCAGTGATTTGAGATTTGCACAAGCTGTCTCATGTAGTGCATATGGATCTCAATGTGTTTGGTTCTCTTCTTCTGAACTGGATCTTTACAGATTCGAATGGTACTCTGATTATCACAGTAGATAGTTGTTGAGTATTCTGATTCGAAGCCACACTCTCCAAGTAACCCCTGCAACCATAAACATTGATTTGCTGCATTTACAACTCCTCTGTACTCTGCTTATGTAGATGAGAGTGCAATGGCACTTTGTTTCTTTCTTGACCAGTTGATTGGCCCTTCTACAAGCATGAACACATATCTTGATGTTGACTTTGGATCTGTGCTATCACCTGCCCAATCACTGTCAGTAAAACCAATCAAATCAAGATCAGATTTAGCTTTGTAGAAGATCCCATGAGTCCTTGTTCCCTGAACAAAGTTAAGGATCCTTTTGGCTGCTCTCCAATGGATCTCATGGGACTAATCCATGTATCTTGAAGCCACACTTACTGCATAAGAAATATCAGGTCTAGTATGTGTAATATACAACAAACATCCAATCAATTTCCTATACAGTGTATTGTTTACCATAGGTGAAGAATCAACTTCTTCAAGCTTAACTCCTGAAAGGAGAGGAGTCTTGCTTGGCTTGAAATCCTTCGAATTGAATTTGTTCAGCAAATCCAAGGAATACTTGGACTGATGTACTTTGATTCCTTCTTTGGTTTGAGCAATCTCGAGCCCCAAGAATTGGCTCAATAATCCCAAATCTGTCATTGAGAAGGCATGGTTCATTGCATCCTTCAAGGAGGAAATTTCATCCTTTGAGCTTCCTGTAATGAGAAGGTCATCAACATACAAAACAATGATCATTAATGAACCATGAATCAGCTTCAAATAGACATTTGGATCTGACTTGCATCGAACAAAATTCAGTGATAGCAGAAAGCTATCAATCTTGGCATACCAAGCCCTAGGGGCTTACTTAAGCCCATACAATGACTTCTTTAGCCTGCACACAAGAGATGGGTTAGTAGCAAATCCTTGAGGCTTCTACATGTAAATATCTTCAGTGATATATCCATTCAGGAAAGCACACTTCACATCCATGTGGTGTACCTCCCACTGCTTTGAAGCTGCAATGGCTAAGGCTAGCCTGATGGAGTCCATCTTTGCCACTGGTGCAAAGTTCTCATTGTAGTCTATGCCATGTACCTGTGAGTATCCCTTGGCTACCAATCTGGCCTTATACTTTAGAGGTGAACCATCAGCAGCAAATTTGGTTTTGTACACCCACTTACACTAAACTAGCTTCCTCCCTGGGGGAAGATCAACCAGCTCCCAAGTGTTGCTCTTCTGGAGTGAGCTGAACTCTTCTTCCGTGGCTGTTTGCCATATTGGATCATTTGCTGCATATTCATATGTCTGTGGGTCTGATTCAACCATCAGATAGCATTTTTTTGCAAACATAGGATCTTTCATGCACAGAGCACTCTCAAACTGAGATCTAGTCCTCCTAGGTCGATCATTAGGATTTCCAGCTAGTTCTCCAGCTGCATGAATGGTCTTGGCTGCCCATTTTGGTCTTGTAGGACTGTTAGGATCTGCAATTAAATCATCATTATCAGACATATTAGAATCATCATGTTCAACTATCTCTTCACTTACATTCAGAGGTTCTGGTGGTGAAGAGGATTCTCCAACTTCCACTGTTGCTAGGGGCTCTTCTTGAAACTGAACACACCTTTCAATGAAGGCTTTGTTTGTGCTCAAATTGATCAAATTGTACCCTTTTGAATCTTCAGAGTACCCAACAAATAGACACTCTTGGCTTTGGGGCTGCAAAGCCTTCCTCTTTTCTGTTGGAATTCTAGCCCAAGCCCTTGAGCCAAAAATCTTGAAATGGGTCACATCTGGCTTGTGCCCACTCCATGCTTCGAAAGGAGTCATACCATCAAGCTGTTTATGAGGCACCCTATTCTGGATATAGGCTACATAGTTTATAGCTTTGTCCCAAAAATTTGTTGGCAAAGTCTTAGCCTCCATCATGCAGGTTGCCATCTCTTTCAGTGATATGTTCTTTCTCTCAGCAACACCATTCTGCTGTGGTGTGTAATGGATAGAATGCTGCATCTGAATACCTACATCTGCACAATATTGAATGAACTCAAACTTGACATACTCACCACCATTGTCAGATCTGAGGAACTTGAGTTTCCTCCCATACTGGTTTTCAACCAAAGCCTTAAAGAATTTGAAGAGGCCAAAAACTTCAGACTTGTGTTTCAGGAAGTAAACCCAACAATACCTGGAAAAGTCATCTATGAATGTCAATTCATATTTGTCCTGACTCATTGACATATGAGGAAATGGGCCAGAAACATCACTGTGGATCAACTCAAGAGGTGCAGAGGTTCTCTCATGACTAGCTTTCTCAAATTTATGCTCTGGGTGTTTTCCTAGGATGCAACCTTGACAGACTCCTTTGGAAAACTTAATCTTTGGTAACCCTATGACCATTTCTTTTTCACTAAGATCAGAAAGATACTTGTAATTTAGGTGGCCAAATCTTTCTTGCCAAATCTTGCTTGCCTCCTTAGCATGAATCAAAAGAGCAGAGGGGTTTGAGTAGCGTAGGAAGTGTGAGAACATGTATACCTTCGAAGTGTGATTTGCAACTCCTTTTGCAATGACTTTACCACTTGAGATCTTTGTGATCTCAATTTCATCAAGGGAGAATATGACCTTCTTTGGAGACCCTATGTGGGTCATCTGATACACTGATAAGAGGTTAGAGGCAAGACCTAGAACATACAATACATTGCTGAACTTACCATGGTCAAGATCAATCCTCCCTTTTCCCAAAATTTCAGTGAGAGAGTCATCTCCCAGTACAATTGGTGGACCTTTCAACATGTCAAGTGAGGTGAATGCCTCCTTAGTCGAAACCATATGTCTTGAAGCTCCAAAATCAATGATGAAACTAGGTGAGCTTGATGTGCCAGCAACCAATGCATGAACTCTCTCTCTGTCTTCTGAATTTGATCCTCCTTCCCTCTTCTTTGAGCTATCTGGAAGGGAGATGCCATTCTTCTCTAGGAGTTGGGTCAGCATGTCTATTTGCTTCTTCATGCAGGAGCTTTCAGAATGATTGCCCTTACTGCAGTATGCGCACTTGCTCATTTCTCCTTTGTTCTTCTTCTTTTGGGGGTTCTTCTTGGAACCTTGAGGCTCCTCTGGAGACTTGTTCTTGTCTCTCTTTTGCTCATGTGGCTTTTTAGCTTTCTTCTTTCTTTTTGAATCCACCCTCGAATCTCCAACAACCAGAGCTTGGTCTTTGGATGGTTTGATGGTGCCCATCATCACCAGTTTATCTTGTTCTTGTGTGAGAGATTCCATGAAATCTGCAAGGCTAGGCATTTTCCAAGCTCGAGCTGTCAACTTTGTGGCATAGAAGGTCGAAACAAACACTGACTAGTCAGGGCCAAGCTTCGAGAGTATGGCCAAGACCAGCTGATCATCCTTCTTTTCGATCCCACATTGTTTTAGCTGCAAAACAAGTGCTTTGAACTTGGAAAAATAGAGTTGTAGGGATTCAAAGCTATTGGGACTCAGGGAGATCAAATCATTTTCAATTTGATGTCCCCTCATCTCATCTGTCTTACCAAAAATATCAAGAAGATTCTCCCATACTTCATTTGGTGATGTCAATCCATCAAGATGGAAAAAGATGTCTCTGGATATGCTCAGACACAGGAGACCATAGGCCTCATCCCTCCTGTTGTGCCATTTAATCTTCTCTGCAGCTACATTGGGCTCTGCTTCTGTTGCCATAGTCACTCTGTAGAGGCCTTTTGCTCTCAACAGTATCTCCATATCTACTTTCCATTCAAACAAGTTAAATGGAGTCAAGATGATCTTCTGAGATTGATCCATAGCTTAGAAATTGTCCCTTCAGTCAGCAGAATGCTCCCAGTCAATGATGTTGAACCTGCAAAACAAATTGGAAAGAGAGAAATCGATCTACAAAGGCTCTGATACCATGTGGAAATTGAACGCAGGTGTTAAAACAATTACACTCACAACAATTGCCAATTACACATGCAAATTACTCACAAAGGAGACTGAATAATGGAGCAGAACACTAATTTGTATTG
>LPNX010642796.1:22500-51663 GCA_001517045.1 Pseudotsuga menziesii
GGAAAAAAACAATGTGTACATCAATATGTAATTTGAAAAAGAAATGAATTTGAGTGGTTGATTAATATGCTTTCCTGCATTGTATCAAACAGATGAGCAATTTGTAGGTGCTCATAGTAGGGAACCTACTGAATTGTTTAGGATAACTTTTCATTCCTTGTGGAAGACCATTAATTCCTTCATGATCACGAAGGACATCATGAATATTAGTGTATAAATAAATTACAGAAATCAATTATGGCCACTACAGTAAACAACAAACAATAAAAATCAATATATAACAATTCATATACGATGATCCATACATACCAGCTTGACGATTTCTATTATATTGCAACTTCCAAATGTGAGGTGTCATTCTCCATGGTTTTAATGTCATCTCTTGCTTACCATTGAAAATATTTTTTTGGGTTTTTCTATAACTGTGATTCTTAGAGATGAAGTGCCTGTACTCATCAAACACCTCCTTTATTAAGATTTTTGAGTGACGATATTTGATCTTAGGACCACAAAATGGACATGCAAATTTTCCCTTTGTTTGAAGACCTACAATATTTAGATATGGAATATCTATGTCAATTATAATTATATATAAACTATATTAACTACAAAAAATTAAATGCAAGCAATAAAATTTCCCATCACCCCTTCTTTTCACTGCATCCCACAGTATAGCAAGAAATTGTTGATTTTATTCGTTTGGATTAGGAATATTGATATTTGACATTTTGTCACAAAAAGCTTGAATGAAGAATATCGACAACCTTAAAAAATCAAGGTCCACACATCACTATTTCCGCAAATGGTGGCTTGTCGAAGAATAAAATAGTTTCCCTAAACCATTTGTTGATAAAATTATGTCTGCAAACAGTCCATTGAGAAATAAAAGAATTATGCAAATCGTTCGTCGAAGAATAAAACAATTCCTCAAACCGTTCGTCAAGGAATAAACTAATTTCCACAAATTGCCTATCACTTCTATAGAAAACATGTTGAAATGTTTCTGTAATTTATATATTTTCAAATTCAACAGTTGTCGAATAACTGACGATATTAACCTAGTTACCATTGCAAATAAAAATGGAAACTACATTGCCAATACGACGAGCCCTTGTCTCATATACAACGACAAATTCATAAAAAAATCTGACCACATTGGCATCTAAAATTCGACGTACTTGAAGTCAAATATTTGACGAAAATGAGTCGAAAATTCGACAATAGAAATAAATGTTAGAAATTTGATAGAATATTCTACAATTTTAAAAAAAATAAAAAATCGACATTTCAAATTGAAATATGATAAAACAGTACTTTTTCTTTTGGATGTCGTCAAATTTTGGGTTGAAATCTTGTTGTGAGAGGGACTCCAATCCTCAAATAAAAATTATTATCAAAGTAAATAATACCGAGTAACATAACATGTGAGTGTACCTGACCAAGAGGTTGCATCAAGTACATAGGAAATGTGTACAACATCAACATAGGCTCAACACACATAGGTAAACACTTTTCCACAACCCCTTGCTCATAACATCATGGTTCCTCTTACTCTCTTCCATGGCATTGATCATCTAGTTTTTTTTATTTTATTAATTATTTTATAAGTTCAACATAACAAAAATAGTAATAATGTGCAAACCATAGTCCAAGAACCTTGTGGCACTATGTCCAACATAACAACAATATAATATGTCTGGGGGCTAAACCAAAGCATATTACAGCTTCACTGTCATCGGTCATTCTATGAATGTTGATGAATACAACAATGATTATTACACCTTCATTAGTTTTTAAAACCTTTGTAGATTCTATCATCATAATAATGATGATATTTAGGATTTTTGTCGTAAAACTGGTAGACTAATAACATTCACTGTAAGAGACATTAACTAAGAAAATGTGTCAAAGTTATGACTCATACATCATAAGTGTGATGAATGAAGAAATTTTTTCGAAATTACAACAATTGTTGGGGAGAAAAAAATGATTATTATTGGTAATTATATAGTAATTATTGACAATACAAAATGAGTTACTCCATATCATCTAAAAAAATCACCCCATATGTACTAGTGTGCATGGTTGTCTACTGTTGATGCTTAAATCAGTAGTGGATATGGATGACTATTTCCCATGGAAAATCTACTTATAAACTTGTATCTCACTACCAAGACTATCATAGATCATGAAACTATATGGTTAGAGAGTCAGGATAGTGATCATGAAAAATTTCAACAACTACTTATTGTTTAAATATCTCTATTCTTTAAAGAAGAAATAGAGGATGATGCAATTAATAGCTTTATTAGTAATCCTTATGCATCTCCACCACCATCCTTGTAGTTCCTCGACTCTATAATGGATTCATATATTCAAGAGGACTATACACTGACTGATCTATATTTGGAATCAAAATGTTTACCCTCCCCTCCTTATGATGTAACTAATTCCACTAGTGCCCTACTAGAATTCACCCAAGGAATATAATGGATATTAATTATGGGTTTACCACCTTACAATGAGAACAACTAATTAATATTTTGGAAGAATTGAGTGATTCATTCACTTGATTGTATACTAATATGAGAGCAATTCACTTGGATTTCTGTGCTCACCATATTTATATAAAAGAGGATCTTCAACCTATTAGACAACCCCAACATAGAATGAATACTACATTACGATAAATAGTCAAAACGGATATACAAAGATACTTAATGTGAAATTTATTTACCCTATTTCTTATAGTCGATGGGTGTCACCACTTTGAATCATACAAAAAAAAAATGGAAATGGTGGATTTCTATTATTTATTAAGAGCCAAACTAAGATATCAAAAATATCATTTTCCTTTTCCATTTATTGACCAATTTTTTGACACATTAGTAGGGAATAAATTATTATCATTCCTTAGTTCAACAGATACAATCATACCCAAATTTCTCTTCATAATTAAGATAAGGCTACATTTAGTTGTCCCTAAGGAACATTTTCCAACTAAGTACTACATTTTTTCCTTTACAGTGCACTTGCTACTTTCAAAGCTGGGTTGTTCTTGGTATCTTTTCATATTTTATTCATGATTATGTCAAATTTTATATGATGATTTTAGAGTCTATGGTAATATATTTGTTGAAATCTTGGCTAATTTAGGAAATTTTCTTAAAACACTATAAGGAAACAATATTTCCATTTGCAATGAAAATTTCTATGTGTTTCTCACTTGGGATTTGTTCTTGGTCACAACATTTATTTTCTAGGTATAAAAGTGGTCTAGCAAAAATCAAAGTAATATATAGTCATCCTATTACCGCTAGAAGAGTAACTAGGTGGTTGTTGTTATTAAATAATTTGATATCACCATCTTTTATTAGCCAAAAAAAATATAATTTTGTTGTTGACCTCCTCTCTAGGCTCACTAATAATTAAGAAGCTTCACTTGTTTAATATGCATTTCCTGATGAACACTTATTTGCATTATGTACTCACACTCCTTGGTTTATATATATTTATAAATACTTGGTTGTAGGAAATATTCTAGCACACCTCTCACCAAAGGAATGACAAAGGAACGGTCAGGATTAATACTAAGTATTCTTCGATTAATGGTTATCTGATTTATATAGGGTCATATCTCATCATTCAAATTTGTGTTAAAGAGGGTGAAATTTAGGAAATCCTAAATATTTTCAATATGATCCATGTCGTGGAAAAGTTTCCAACAAAAGGACTACTCACGAAGTGTTACCTCTAGGCTACTACTAGAAAAACAATTTTTAGGATGCTAAAAAGTATGTGAGAAGTTGTGAAAGTTGTAAGAGGATGGGGAATGTTATGGAGAGAAAGTTCCTATTGCTTGGCGGTACCACAACAGATAGTATGACACCAGAAATCAATCTTTCCCAATATACAAGAGTAGTAAGCATATCTAACACTAAGGGATATATAATTATACCTTATTCCAGAGGGTTGAAGTAGATCGTTGTTGAGATTTTCCAATGCAATTGCACTTACAATTTGCTCTCAACAACAGCAAACAAAGCAAGCATGATATATATAAAAACGTGTTATAGCTACTCTAGCATATATAATCAACCATGTATAAGCAATTAAATACATCCATGGGTTCAATATTCATATTCATATGCACATGAATTGGCCAGGAAAAGATATTTCTATTAATAAATTAGAGATACAATAGTGACAAACTTCATCGGCACTTCTGCAAACTGGAGAAACTGAGCCATCCACCCCTTCAATCCTCCATATCTCGATAGCAAGCTCACAAAGCAAAGGAAATCTTGGGAAGAACAATATTTTCTCCAAGGGACAAGGGGATGTAGACCCAAGTATAAGAAAAACAAGGAAACAATGGACTATAGTTTCCTTACTCTTCAATTTCTCCTCCTTCAATGTATCCAAGAGGCTCAATATATAGCACTCCAAAGAGGTAATGGAGGGTCGAATCCGAGCGTTCTCAAGGAATATGGAAGGCCAAGAGACAAGATATTCGGACTCATATGAGGAAAACTCCAAAAATGTTTGTCTGTATGTACACATCCTGATGTATGCGGGTTTGGGGTCAAAACTATGTATAGACGTGAGTATGGCTTTAAAAGTTGCGTATAGGTATAAACAGGTGATTTTGGGGGATGATATTGGAACATCAAATTATAATATAATTCCATGGGGTCCATAGAGTCTGTAGAGGGACAGGGATGGCCATAAATGTGTGATCAACTAGGTGTGGTAAAATTAGCTATAAAAAATTCCCCCTAATGTGTGAGGTCCGAGGGGTAACATGATGGTCGTAATACATTATAAAATCCATCCCAAAAGTGGAGTAATGAAGACCCAGGTGGAAGAACCATCCACTCATCAATACAATACAATATTGAATCTCTGCATGTGACTGCAAATACATGTAGCAGTCTTGGATACATAAGACTACAATGGCCATGAATATGCATGATATAAAAATGCCATGTGTGGTCATGGCCACATACAATATACAATGTATCAAGATATCCATAGTAGATGAAGATATCTGATATACACTAGAATCACTGGAATCAAGATCACGAAAGATGAAATCTCATGAATACTGGAACGATCAAGGAGGTATTATATCTGGAATGCCACTAAACTGGATGGTCTTCAACAAAAACCACTATGAGTACATGTCCTACTATGTGAATAGATGTGTCGAGGTTGAACATAGTAGTCCATTATATGATTACCGATCATTGATGTATATCGTTAACATATGATAGATAACTCACCGATAATGAAAGTGGGAATCAAGTTATAGAGTGCAATCTAACAAGTGTGAATTGATGTGTTGAGGTCGAACGCTTGAAAGAATCCATCGATCATGGGACATTGATGTATTCCCAAAACTGTCGATGGCAAGAGAACCTACTACTGATGACTATAAGTATCAAGGCACTCAAAGGACTCTAGACCGCTATTCCAGAATAAATGATCTGATGTCGATAGAATGGAATCTCTTGGAAGGAGGTCATTAAGGAATCTCCCATCAACCAACACGAGCTACTTAGAAACATTGTATAATGTGGAAGAACTCGAACAAGATGTGAACGAACCAATTGTTAGAATAATCAACCCATAGTTAGCTACCTTAGACATTAATTTAATTATTTTTGTCTTATTTGCCTAGTTCATGTGTCCCACCTTATGCAAGTTGTCATTTACCTATCCATAGTGGTCAAACTTGCCTATTTTGACTCATGTAGCGCTTGGGAAACCTCAAGGAATCAATTCTACTTTATTCCTGGCCTCCTAGGTGCCCTTCTGCTTTTTCTGCTTTATTGCCTGCTTTTTCAATGCTTTAAGGCAATTGGGAAAGTTTGACTAGGTGAGGTTAACTAGTTTTTTGTCCTCCACATCCTCCACTCTTTTCTCCTATGAAAAGAATGTATGAGTTTTCATTCCATCACTCTTTATATTTCCTAAGTGATTTTTCCAATTCGTGAGCTCCATGACTGATTTGGAAACTACTTTATGCACCTATGGGGGATTTGCTTAATTTTAGTAAGCCTGCTTTTGACTAGATTCGAATTTCCTCCTCGTGCATTCGAATCCCTTATGTAATTATTTAATGCAGCAACCTATTATGTTACAGGGTTGGATATTGTACACTGATTTAATACAGTTTGGTTTTCAGCTCCATTTTCAGTCTCTTTTGTGAGTGATTTTGCATGATCAATTGATAATTGTTGTGAGTAAAATTGTTCTATCACTGGGTTCAATTTCCACATGGTATCAGATCCATTTTAGATCGATTTATCTCCTTCAAAATTGTTTTGCAGGTTCGACATCAGTGACTGGGAGCCTTCTACTGACAGCCGGGACAAATTTCTAAGCTATGGATCAATCTCAGAAGATCATCTTCACTCCCTTCAACTTCTTTGAATGGAAAGCAGAGATGGAGATACTATTCAGAGAGAAATGCCTCTATAGGGTGACTATGGCAACAGAAGTAGATCCCAATGCAGCTGTAGAGGAGATTAAATGGCACAACAGGAGGGATGAGGCCTATGGTCTCTTGTGTCTGAGTATTTCCAGAGACCTCCTTTTCCATCTTAATGGATTGACATCACCGAATGAAGTATGGGAGAAGATTACTAATCTTTTTGGAAAGACAGATGAGATGAGGGGACATCAAATCGAAAATGAGCTGATTTCCCTGAGTCCCAGTAGCTTTCAATCTCTGCAAGTCTATTTCTCCAAGTTCAAAGCACTTGTTTTGCAGCTAAAACAGTGTGGGATCGAAAAGAAGGATGATCATATGGTATTGGCCATTCTCTTGAATCTTGACCCTGACTATTCAGTGTTTTTTTTGACCTTATATGCCACAAAGTTGACATCTCGAACCTAGAAGATGCCTAGCCTTATAGATTTCATGGAATCTCTCACACAAGAACAGGACAAGCTGGTAATGATGGGAACCATCAAACCATCCAAAGACCAAGATTTGGTTGCTGGAGATTCGAAGGTGGATTCAAAAAGAAAAAAGAAAGCTAAAAGGCCACCTAAGCAAAAGAGAGACAAGAACAAGTCTCCGGAGGAGCCACAAGGTTCCAAGAAGAACTACCAGAAGAAGAAGAATAAAGGAGAAATGAGCAAGTGCACATACTGTAGTAAGGGAAATCACACTGAGAGCTCCTACATGAAGAATCAAATAGACATGCTGACCCAAATCCTGGAGAAGAATGGCATCTCCCTTCCAGACAGCTCAAAGAAGAGAGAAGGAGGGTCAAGTTCAGAAGACAGAGAGAGAGTTCATGCATTGGTTGCTGGCACATCAAGCTCACCTAGTTTCATCATCAATTCTGGAGCTTCAATACACATGGTTTCAACCAAGGAGGCATTCTCCTCACTTGACATGTCGAAAGGACCACCTATAGTACTGGGAGGTGACTCTCTCACTGAAAGTTTGGGCAAAGGGAGGATTTATCTTGATCATGGTCAGTTCAGCAAAGTGTTGTATGTGCCTGGTCTTGCCTCCAACCTCTTATCAGTGTACCAGATGAGTCACACTGGGTCTCCAAATAAGGTCATATTCTCCCCTGATGAAGTTGAGATCACAGAGATCTCAAGTGGTAAAGTCATTGCAAAAGGAGTTGCAAATCATGCTCAAAAGGTATACATGTTCTCACACTTCCTACCCTACTCAAACCCCTCTACTCTTCTGATTCATGCTAATGAGGCAAGAAAGCTTTGGCATGAAATATTTGGCCACCTAAATTACAAGTATCTTTCTGATCTTAGTGAAAAAGAGATGGTCATAGGGTTTCCCAAGATAAAATTTTCCAAAGGAGTCTGCCAAGGTTGTATCCTAGGAAAACACCCAGAGCATAAATTTGAGAGAGCTAGTCATGAGAGAACCTCTGCACCCCTCGAGCTGATCCAAAGTGATTTTGTTGGCCCATTCCCTCATATGTCCATGATTTAGGCCAAATATGCAGTGAATTTCATAGATGACTTTTCCAGGTATTGCTGGGTTTACTTCCTGAAACACAAGTCCAAAGTTTTTGGCCTCTTCAAAGTCTTTAAGGCTTTGGTTGAAAACCAGTCTAGGAGGAAACTCAAGGTCCTCAGATCTGACAATGGTGGTGAGTATGTCAATTCTAAGTTTATTAATTATTGTGCAGATGCAGGTATTCAGATGTAGCATTCTATCCCTTACACACCACAACAGAATGGTGTTGCTGAGAGGAAGAACAGATCACTGAAGGAGATGGCAACATGCATGATGGAGACCAAAACTTTGCCACCAAAGTACTGGGCTGAAGCTATAAACTGTGCAGCCTATATCCAGAATAGGGTGCCTCATAAAAATCTTGAAGTTATGACTCCTTTCGAAGCATGGAGTGGGCACAAGCCAGATGTGACCCATTTCAGGATTTTTGGCTCAAGGGCTTGGGCTAGAATTCCAACAGAAAAGAGAAAGGCTTTGCAGCCCCAAAGCCAAGAGTGTCTATTTGTTGGGTACTCTGAATATTCAAAATGGTACAAGATGATAAATTTTATCACAAACAAAGCCTTTATTGAAAGGTGTGTTCAGTTTCAAGAAGAACCCCTTGCAGCAGTGGAAGTTGGAGAAGCCTCTTCACCACCTGAACCTCTGAAAGTAAGTGAAGATTTTGTTGAACATGCTGATTCTGATATGTCTGATATTGATGCGTTTATTGCATACCCTAACATCCCTACAAGGCCAAAATGGGAAGCCAAGACACTACATGTAGCAGGAGAGCTAGCTGGGGATCCCAATGACCCAAGGAGAACTAGATCTCAATTTGAGAGTGGTCTATGCATGAAGGATCCTATGTTTGCTCAGAAATGATGTTTGATGGTGGAATCATATCCTCAAACATATGAAGAAGCAGCAGGAGATCCAATATGGCAAGCATCCATGAAGGAAGAGTTCAGCTCACTCCAGAAGAGCAACACATGGGAGCTAGTGGATCTTCCCTCAGGGAGGAAGTTAGTTCAGTGTAAGTGGGTCTACAAGACCAAATTTGCTGCTGATGGTTCACCTCTGAAGTACAAGGCTAGATTGGTATCCAAGGGCTACTCATAGGTTCATGGCATAGATTACAATGAGACCTTTGCACCAGTGGCAAAGATGGACTCCATCAGGCTAGCCTTAGCCATTGCAGCTTCAAAGCAATGGGAGGTACATCACATGGATGTAAAATGTACCTTCCTAAATGGAGATATCACTGAAGAGATATATATGCAGCAGCCTCAAGGATTTTCTACTAACCCTTCTCTTGTGTGCAGGTTGAGAAATTCATTGTATGGGCTAAAGCAAGCCCCCAGGGCTTGGTATGCCTAGATTGATAGCTTCTTGCTATCACTGAATTTTGTTCGGTGCAAATCAGATCCAAATGTATATTTGAAGTTAATTAATGGTTCATTAATGATAATTGTGTTATATGTTGATGACCTTCTCATTACAAGAAGCTCAAAGGATGAGATTGCTTCCTTGAAGGGTGCAATGAACCAAGCCTTCTCCATGATAGATTTGGGGCTCTTAAGCCAATTCTTGGGGCTTGAGATTGCTCAAACCAAATATGGAATCAAGGTGCACCAGTCCAAGTATGCCTTGTATTTTCTAAACAAATTCAAAATGAAGGACTACAAACCAAGCAAGAATCCTTTCCTTTCAGGAGTGAAGCCGGAAGAAGCTGATTCTTCACCTATGGTAAACAATACACTGTATAGGCAATTGATTGGATGTTTGTTGTATATTACACATACTAGACCTGATATTTCTTATGCAGTAAGTGTGGCTTATAGATACATGGATCAGCCTCATGCGATCCATTGGAAAGCAGCCAAAAGGATCCTTAACTTTGTTCAGGGAACAAGGACACATGGGATCTTCTACAAAGCAAAATCTGATCTTGATTTGATTAGGTTTACTGACAATGATTGGGCAGGTGATAGCACAGACAGAAAGTCCACATCATGATATGTGTTCATGCTTGCAGAAGGGCCAATCAGTTGGTCAAGCAAGAAACAGAGCACCATTGCACTTTCATCTACAGAAGCAGAGTACAGAGGAGTTGTTAATGCAGCAACTCAATGTTTATGGTTGCAGGGATTACTTAGAGAGTGTGGTTTCGAATCAAAGTACTCAACTACCATATACTGTGATAACCAAAGTACCATTCGAATCTGCAATGATCCAGTTCAAAATCAAAGAACCAAACACATTGAGATCCATATGCACTACATCAGAGAGCTTGTGCATGATGACACCATTCACCTACTCTTCTGTTCATCTTCAAAACAAGTAGCTGATATCTTCACCAAAGCATTTTGTGAGAATACCTTCAGCAATCTCAAATCACTACTGGGGATTTCTGATCATGCTATGAAGCATGAGTGAAGACAAGATTTCCAGATTTTGTTTTACAGTCCATGTTTAAGGGAGGATTTTCCCATGTGGTGTTTGCCTCTTTCCTTGTTTAAATGGACATGCAGTATGTAAAGGGTGACTAAGCCTTGTTGCTAGGCCCTATAATTTTCTGATATATTACTCATAAGTTAGGCTTAAGGGGGGTTGTTATAATAATCAACCCATAGTTAGCTACCTTAGACATTAATTTAATTATTTTTGTCTTATTTGCCTAGTTCATGTGTCCCACCTTATGCAAGTTGTCATTTACCTATCCATAGTGGTCAAACTTGCCTATTTTGACTCATTTAGCAATTGGAAAACCTCAAGAAATCAATTCTGGTTTATTCCTGGCCTCCTAGGCGCCCTTCTTCTTTTTCTGCTTTATTGCCTGCTTTTTCAGTGCTTTAAGGAAATTGGGAAAGTTTGACTAGGTGAGGTTAACTAGTTTTTTGTCCTCCACATCCTCCACTCTTTTCTCCTATGAAAAGCATGTATGAGTTGTCATTCCATCACTCTTTAGCTTGCCTAAGTGATTTTTCCAATTCGTGAGCTCCATGACTGATTTGGAAACTACTTTATGCACCTATGGGGGATTTGCTTAATTTTAGTAAGCCTGCTTTTGACTAGATTCGAATTGCCTCCTCATGCATTCGAATCCCTTATGTAATTATTTAATGCAGAAACCTATTATGTTACAGGGTTGGCTATTGTACACTGAGTTAATACAGTTTATTGTTCAGCTCCATTTTCAGTCTCTTTTGTGAGTGATTTTGCATGATCAATTGATAATTGTTGTGAGTAAAATTGTTCTATCACTGGGTTCAATTTCAATGCCAATAACAATACCAGGAATGGTTGACATGAAAAGTCAAGATAACTGAGGAATGGCCAACTCAGGCTTCAACTTCCTTCGAACAAGAGCATAAGGCAAGTGGTGACTAAAGGTAGGAAGCATGGACTCGATATGAAAATTGGGACATCTTTGTGACACAAGAGCCATCAACAGAGGCTCCATGGGGACTGGAAGCATAACCAGTCATGGGAGATAAACTCAAATTAACAATTACATCTCCTAAATTCAAACTAATAACCCAACCAATGAATGCGATATACAATGCTCTGTTTGAAGGAGAAACAACTCGATTGCTGCCAAAGATAACATCTCTTCCCATCCAGCTTTTTATGATTTTTTTTTTTGGAATTTTTCAAATATTTTGAAAAGCTTGAAAATGAATAAAAGTGCTTTATAGTATATATCTAGGAGGAGACGAGTGTCACGGATAGGAAAACTAGTTCCAAGCAGTGGAACATACCTATGCTCAATGCAAGGAAGTATGTGCAAGATAACAACACTCGAGGGAAGGTCTCCTCTCGGCAAAGGGGTGATCAAGCTACAAAGGATATGTAAAAGGCTCTACTTGGCTAGACATGAGATAAGCTCGGGCTACAGTGGCTTATAACTCTGAATCAGGGAGCCGGCATAAGGGTCAATAAGGCAAGCAAAGCTCATGAAATGCAATTAAAACTTGATATATACAAGGGACTCCCTATAGGGAATGGCCAGCATAAATTTCAAGAGGAGTATAAAGCTCTTGCTCAAGGACATGGCAGGACTAAAAAGGGACTCCCACAACCTAAAGGAGGCATCTCAGCATGGGTACTAAATGTAAAATAAGATCTAACTAGGGCACCCATGTATAGGAAAGATCTACCATTCACACAATACCACTTCTAACAACAACATGAAGGTTCTATGATATGGTTTGTACCTAAGGTTAAGATGAAATGGTCATAAGGTCATGCAAAATGCAGGCGGATGTGAAATCCTAACCTATATGCTAGTTCAGAAATTATACCTGTTATAAGCATGAACGGATCAAAGACTCGGTCAAAACGCTCTCAAAATGGGTACCTACAACACAATATTAGGTCAAATGGTCCAAAAATGGTGAAAAATAGACCAAACTATAGAAAAGTGGGTAAAATTTTCAAAAATAATTCTATAAAATAGTGAAAAAATAATTTTTTCCATACCATTTGAAAATTTACCCAACATAGTGTTTTTTGGACTAACAACTTAAGAAGCTGATTCCGGGAGCATCTGTCCACGAAATCGCACACCGTCTGGTTCAAGTAGATCATCATGCCCCACTCTTCCATTTGCATGCTTTTATTTTTAAATTTGATGGTCAATTTTTTATCTTGGTCCATCCCAAAATAGGCGGTTTTGGTCCACGCAGAAATCGGGTCTTTTTCTGCATATAGGGTTGGACATACGCAGAAAAAAATGCGATACCCGCCTATGTACGTGGTTGTTTTGAAAAGAGTCATGTATAGGGCCACAAATAGAAAAATCAAGGTAAAAAACTAATGAAACTTAGAAATTTATGTGTAGGATGTTTCTTGAGTGGAGACAACATGAGCATGAAGACGTTGATCGGGACGTGCAAGGTGACTTGATGGCTCAACAAGCTTTGAGGGCTTGTTGTTTGTACAAGTTCTGACACCTTGGAAGCTTGAGGGAAAAACCAAGGCTACTCAAAATTCTAGTAGACTATTGGGATCTTGACTCAGAGACATTCCATCTAGACAGGATGCCCCTCAGCCTTGAGGTTGAGGATATTTATTTTATTACAGGATTTTCCTGAAGAGCGGAAGTGGTAAACCTATGAGCTCATGGGATAGAAGGCGGTCTCACGATAGAGGAATACATTGCTATTTATTGCCTCCTCGATACGGAAAAAGTTGGGAGTTAAATATCGACAAACTCGATCCAAAACCTAGGGCTAAAGGCCATACTTTTGGTGCTTGGCAGGATAGCGAGGTTGGCATCCCTCCACCAGGATTCAAGGTCTTTGATGTTATATGTGTTGGAGTGTATGCATCCTACTATATACAATTGGAGTACCTCACTGCTGAGCAACATGAAGCAACATCTTATGGACTGCAAGATGGGAAGGATAGGGAACTTCGGTTTCAGAATCATCTTGAGTGCTTTATTTTTTGAGTGTGTGTCAGGGATAAGCCCAAGATTTGATTTCCCCACATGGTGCTCAAGATCTGACTCAGCTACGCTGGGTTAATGTCATGTGGATATTAGGATGGGGGTGAGTGGACAACCCCTACCCAGCAGACTTCTTCCTCTGGTGGCGTAGGTAGATCATCACGATAGACGATAACCCTACGAGGGGTTAGACTTCCATGGAGACCAGACATCCCCATTCCACCAAGATCTGCATATGGGGAGATAGGTAACAAATCTCGACTCAAACTTTTTTTTTTGAAGTATTAAATTTTGTTTTATTTTTGTGTTTTTCGATATATGGAATCAAAACGATATGTTTTTGGTGTGATGACATATAGTGATAGTAGATCATGTACATGCAGATGTGGGACCATGATGGCCAAATGGATTCCCTCGTCATCAATGGAGGGGAAGAGGATATGTGATCATGAGTGTGGTTGCAGAGCAGACACTCCAAAGCATTCACACAAAATTTGTTCGACTGTCACATAGAGTTCCCATGGCGCAAGTCGAGGACTTGCCAGAGGCCATGTAGTGCTAAGTGGTGGGTGTGCCATGCGCATGGGTTTGTTTGTTCCATTGACTAGCTAGAGCCATAGGGTGTTACCATGATCAGCACCCTCCTCCTCCCTAGGCTTAGAGACCTGGGTGTACATTTTGTTGTATCACCATGTGGTATATTTTGATGGCTCATAAGCCCCATTTTTGTATATGACATTTATGTATTATGACACTACATTTTGGACATATTTTAATGAAAAATACCTATGATGATCGGTTATTATTTTATTTACATGTGTAAATGTGTTTGTGAATGCTTTATCGTCTGTGAAACAAACGTCATTCTAGTACGTAGTTATCATATGAATCAACAACTTGATTAAAATTTATTGTAATATGGATGTATGTTATGCTTTCAAATTGTTGTTCTAGCAACCTGACACACAAGAACCTTCATAAAAAAGTTGGATCCCTAACATGATACAATCCATTTAGCTATGAGACCACTAACTATGAATCAAGATGTACCTCAAGAGAGTGAATACCATGTGAAATGGCATCACGCAATAACTCAATAACGACACTATACTCTGCAACATTGTTTGATGGACGTTGTAAACACACACCTCCTGAAGACAACACATGACCCCATTAGAGGAAATTTGAGGTCTAAAATGGGCCTCTTAAGGAAAATAATAAAATAATAGTTTTTAATTTTGGAGGAAGAATGAAAAAAACTGCTTTTTGTGTTCGTATTTTTGACATATGTCCCTGTGTTTTTACCCAAATTTCAAGCAGGAGAGCTTGTTGGATGCGGAATTTAATTCTGCATCCAACACATACCCACACTGCATACTTTTGACGGACCCTGCTACCCCAAAAACAAGAAATACCTGAAAAAACGTGATGATGACATCATCATCACATTTTTTCAGGTATTTCTTGTTTTTGGGGTAGTGGGGTCCATTAAAAGTATGCAATGTGGGTACTCGTTCAATGCAGAAAAAAATTACACATCCAACAAGCTCTCCTGCTCAGAATTTGAGTAAAAACACAAGGGGATATGTTGAAAACACAAAAAAAAAGTAGTTTTCTTTTATGACAAATATGTTAATTCAACCATTATGGTTGACTCATTTTATTGAAATTCTATTGGTTTGTTGAATTCCAACTCACAAAATTTATTGTTGGCACATTTCCCTGTAAGGCCCATTTTAGATCCCAAATTTCCTCTGATGGTAGGAGTGTAAATCAACTAAGCATCCAAAGTTGAGTTTTCAGTGTGGCGGTTAGCACCATCAGTGAATCCTACATAAACCAAAGACCATGTTGACATCTTCCACAACAAACAGAAGCTAGTCAACAAAATCAATCACCACAAGAAGACCAAAACTAAGCTATACAAATGTACAATAATATACAACAAATCATCCTTGACTGAGAATCATGCATAGTACTTCTTAAGATAGAGCCCAAGGTCATCCCTTCATAATTGGCTAACTCGTAGGCACCTTTCTCTAATACATGCTTGACTATGTAAGGACCATGCCACATAGGGTTAAACTTTCCTGCCCCCAAGGTTTCCTTAGCTTGGTCCCACAAAATAACCAAGTCACCTTCACTAAACCTCCTAGGACGAATAGACTTATCGTACTAGACATTAACGCAATGCTTATTAGTCTCAATAGCCACTAAATCATCTCGATGTTTGTTGGTAAAAACCCACCAAGAGACCCTCGTCAACAGGGGTTCTCACTCTATCGACGCCCAACCAGCGCGATCTCCCTGAGCACCGGCCCAGACAGGTTTTACCCTGCCCAGCAACATCCACAAAGCGGACGAAATCTCACCCGAGGTGTTCAAGTGAGAGATGTCAGATCTGATTTTCCGGCAGTAAGAAGGGAAGATATGGCATCCGCGGCTTAGACAACATAACTATCAGATTACTCCAAGTCACTCGACAGAACTAAGATAGTTATCATAATTCATCTTCACAACTACAGATCTAACATATCACATCATTCATTTATCACAGCAGTATCATTCATAAAACAACTTTAACAAGCTTCATCATCATTGAAAGAATTGGGATAGATCGCATCATTAGTTCATTGCAGCAACATCAGTAAATCATAAATAGATTCAATACATTTCTCATTGACATCGCAGTAGAGAACACAGGAAAACAGAAGACAGCATTTAGGCAACAACTGTCATGTCATATTAATTCTGCGCAATAGATCCAAAACAGATAATTCTTCTCCAGAGCAGGAGACTGATTACATCCCAAAATTCAGTATCTAACACAGATAGATTGCAGATTGTTCAAAACAGAAGACTCATCAAGACCATAGACATATCGCAATCAAGGAAAATTTTAGGGGTGAATTTTAGCCTAGTGGGCTATTTTTCCATGTTTTTCTCCCAAAAAAGATTCGCCATTTTTCATTTTTTGAAGCCCTATTTCACCCAATTTTGATGGGGTAAAAATTTTTCACCCTAAAAATAGCCAAATTATTATGTAAATGATATAAAATGCTTGGAAATTAAAATATTTTTTGAAAAATATCGCCAATCATTTTAGTTGGCGTTTTAAGAATTGGTAACATTAGCCAACATTTATACACTCTTAAATAATTATGGTTCCTTAAAATCATCCCAAATCGCAATAGATTGATTACTCCCAGACATTGACTTAGAATTGTATCGCGTTGATCATCCTCTTCCTGATTATTAATCATTATTCTCACAATTTCAAATCTAGATCTTTATATAGGCTTGCGCCTTTACATCAAAGGTCCACTTCTAACTAAATTCTAACCACTAGTGACCTATGTCCACAAAACATGGTCAATTAATACATTAAATATTCAAAAGCAGTTATTCTTCTATCCATCACGCTGATCTGGCCTTGCGCGATGTCACGTGAGCTTTCCCAGCTGCCACGATGCTGCAAAAATCACTTACCCAAAACCCCTACCAATAGGCCCTCAACACAGTCTTGTGGCTCATCCCCAAGCCATGTCAGGTTGATAGGGTATATGTCGTTCTCTTGGCCTTGAGATCTTCAAACTGCTACGAGATCTCTCGAACCTAGAGTTGTACTTTTTTGGCAGCGCTTTGATAGTTAAGCAAATCCTGTTGCACGGGGTGCACTTCCCCAACCTTGCCATTGACCATTTTTCGACTTCCTTACACCACCTGCAACGTTGTGATTGCTTTGATAGCCAGCTGCCCACCAACTTCTTGAAACTCATCCAACTGGGCATGGTTCTTTTTTTGGTGTTCTTGGGCGTGGGAATCTCTCTGTTGTAGGTCCTTCAACTCCTCAGACCATGTGATCTGCACCATGAGTGGCAGTGCTAGCAATGACGTCTTCATTGTCGTCAACTGTCCTTTAGCTTCTTGTGCTTTCTTGGTCAATTGGTCGATTTGTTCGTCCTAGACAACACTATGCCAGAACTACATCATCTCCTCTGTAATTTTCTTTGCTTCTTGCTCCAGAACTGCATCGTCACCTCCGTGATTTTCATCTCCTCAATAGTAGTCTTCCATTCGGCAACCTGTTCTAACGGCGTTGTTGGATGGATCAGGGCATTGAGCAGAATATTGGTGTCCTAGAGCTTGGCAATAACTTCCCCAAGTCACTTGGCCTTAGCGACTGCAGTAAGCTCAGCCGTGCTTTAAAATATATGTTGGAAAGCCTCATCGATAGCTTGCTCGACTGTGCCACAACTTGTGCACAGTTGCGCCTTCTCAATGATAAGGCAGTATTGCACCTTCTTAAGCTTAGTGATTTCCTCAGCATCCTTGCATTTTTGCTCACCCTATGTTGCCTTCAATGCCTCAATCTCCCATACCTTCTCTTCCGCCAGCTACACCTTGACCTGATGCAGCTCCTCAGCTTCTTTCTGGAGATTCTCGGCTATGCTCTGCGACTGCACATACCCATCAGTAAGCTCCTTATGCCTATCAGTCAATTCCTGGGTGGCAACATGCTGCAGCTACACAAGCACCTGAGCAGGTAACTTTTTAAGATCCAAGGCAATGCTCTAGAGTGGCCGCAATAACAGGTTCACTTATTCACTCCCTGCGTTGATCGCATTCAGGGGAACTTGAACATTCTTGGACCGTGGCTTGGTGCTAAACGATAAGAATTCCTGCATCACATCTTTCTTAGGTGTCTTCCTAGAAACAACATCATAAATAGAATTCAACTTATCTCTTACCACAACAAACCCTTCTTGATTGGAATCTTGTATTGCTTGCATCGCAGCCTCAACAGAGTCAGTGATCGCTTTGATGAGCCGCTGCAGCTGGGCCTCCATCCCTGGTCAGGTACCATTGACCGAGTCGTATTCTAGGTGCCATTTGGTTTGAGTTTCCTCCCGCATTTATTGTGCTTCGGCATCAGGTTCCATCGATGATTCATCGTCAGAGTCGTGAACACTGAGCTCCTTCTAGACAGGATCGTCAGGGGAATCAAGTGGTGGCTCCTTAGAGAGTTCCTCCTAGCTCACGAGGTTGCACCATTCATCCATCCACTCCTGAATGAGAGCATCCAATTCTTCATCAGTGACTTTGTAGGCCAAAGGTAGCCACTATTTGTTGGGGTCCCACCGCACTTGGATATAAGTGGAATGAGGCCCGATAGCGAATTGAATGAGCCACTGATACTTGGTTGCTGTGTAATTAGATAAGCAGGGAACTTTGACAGCTGCAGCTTGCAGCACTTCCCAATAGACCCAAAAATTGATCGCACAGTCCATCTGTCGATTGGGCTCCTCAACCCACCACAAATTCTAATAGCGTGCACCTCAGCACACCTCCACCTCATCGACTACCATTGGATGATAATATTTTGGTTCCATTCATGCGACAAGCACAATGAGAATTAGCTTCCAACTGTAGGGAAATGGCCTCTGGGCCTGAGCAGCGAGAGCATCGTCGAGCAACTGGTTGAGCAGAAACAAGGACCAGTTCATTTGCACGCCCTCTGTGCATTTTTGTACACATGTGACCGCGCCAGAGTTGTACTAAACTGGTCAATTCCCCTAGACAATATTCCTCACCAAAATGCGCGCCTCGATACGTACCTCCTGCATATTAATGTTGTCGATACGATAGGCGCGACCATCATGATGTAAGCTAAATCTATCCTTCAGCTACTTGGATAGCTTCTTGTCAGTATCTCCTCGGCAGATATACTTTGTCAGATCTTCCCTGACCTTCATCAAGCTCGTAATGTTTGCAATTAAGTCAACTGTGATAGGAATAGGATCATTCAACTAGAGCATCCCACCATGAAAGCAGGCCAAGAGTTTCTTGATGCATGCATGAGCTTCATTCAATCGCCCAAAGTGAGTCATATTAATGAGCCCCAACAATCCATATTTATTCAACCCACTCGCCCATGGTTGAGGAATCCTCTGAATCAGTGCACCAGGCCCTGTCAAAACTAATTCATAGGGATCATCCCTGGCATCTTTGAGAAATAGCAAATTGTGGTCTTCAAACTTCAACTTGATCAAGGCAAGGATGATATCTACCGAGCAAGTCATTCCTTCCGGTAGCGGCGACAATTTGGGTGATACTTTTGATTCTTTGTGGGCTGCCTCTTGCTCCTAGACGCGTTGGAGCGACATATCCCAGAACATCATTGACAGAGAAAACCATGGGCGCCTCAGATTATATAGCTCCTGAGCTCGACAGCATGGTCTGTGAAGTCCCCTCTCCTTCCACTCTAGCCGAAGTGTGGGTGTGCCTCTTTTGCGGCAGCATGGAACTGAGATTCTGAGCCTACTGCTTTCTTTTGAGGATAGATGAAGAGCCTACCGGCATGCTCATGGCTTCTTCTTCAATGGTCGTGAGCCACCAAATGGGGGATTCCTGCTCACTGGAAATATCAATTGCTTCAAGGTCACTCAGCATGCCGCACTCCCCAATCCTTACTATGCACCCAACGACATTGCACCTCTACTCCTCAACTCGCACTCAAGACTCTTCAACTGTACTCAGATCAACACTTCTCTCACTCAACTGAACTGTTCTAAACAATGCATTCCTCCTGTGTCCCACGTGATTTTTATAGCCACTTCTTAATTCGAAATCATCATTGCCAAATCCACCGTGTCTATCATGAACAAATCCAACAGTAATGACACCAAATCCACTAGCAATCTCACCCTACTAATGGTCGGATCGCCCATTAATGCACGTCGCTTCAACAAGTTCCGCTAGCTAACTGTTCTGACCACTTGCATTTATTGCTTATTTTACCAACCCACGTCCCTACCACTGTTGTAGGTGTTCTCCCTTCCATCGCTACTAACTCCCATCCTTGCGCGGCCTCTTCCCCTAGGCTCACCTTGCTGCTATCTAACAAAATCTTCTATTTTTTTTTTGCAGCGCCTCAAGTGGCACGCATATTTGACCCCGTCCTATAGGGCTTTAAGCGACTCCCATTTACGAGTGTCAACAGTACCACACCATCCAATTGTTGTAATTGAACTGCACCTCCAGAAGTAATGAAATGAACAAGATACAGGCCTAACCAGTGCATCTGTAACTTACCTGGATGCTTCATGAATTTGTTGTCATATAACAGCACCATATCTCCTTCCGCAAACTATTTATTGTTAATGTGATGATCATGCCACACCTTATGTCGATCCTTCGCAACGTGCTAGTGGAAGCCTGCAATAAAGAGGGCCTCTTCAAGCTGGATCAACTATGTAATGCGCTCTTCACATGCTTCTACATCATCCATGCCAGTCACCGCAGTGATGCACAAACTAGGATCAATGTATTCCATGGGCATGACTACCTCTTTCCCATATACTAGCTTAAACAGTGTTAGCTTTGTCAGTCATTTACAAGTGGTGCGATAGGCACATAGCACTGCTGCAATTTTCAAGTCCCAGTCATTGTGATTAGCATTACCTTTGTCAATGTTGTTTCCAAAATTGTGTTGAACGCTTCAATAGTCCCATTCGCCTGCGAATGGTATGGTGTGCTTTTATTGTGTTGCACCTGCAACTCCTCAGTTAGCGCTCTCACAGTGTGGTTAATAAAGTGACTACCCTGGTCACTCATCAATATCCTGGAACACCCAAACCATGTCACAATATTCTCAAATATGAACTTCGATGCTGTCACAGCGGTACAATACAAAACTAGTGAGGCCTCTTCCCACCTGTTCATATAGTCAGTTGTGGTAATGATGTATCACACACAAGTCCTCTTCCCTGATGGATTAATTGGACCCACAAAATCCACATCCCATTTATCAAAAGTTTGTAGAGTTACCTGCGGCACAAGCAGCATCTCATCCTGTCGCGATGGTTTACCGACACGCTGGCAGATGTCACAACTCCATGCATAGTCTGCGGCATCATTATGCAATGTAGGCCACCATAGCTTGGCGTGAAACAAATTCCTCACAGTATCCCTTCCTCCATTGTGACCTCCCGCAATTCCTGCATGTGCTTCTTCTAGAATGGGTCCCTACTCATGTAGTAGGATACACCGTCGCAAGATTTCATCTGGTCCAAGCTTGTATAACTTCCCAACAATCAGCTAGAAATCTAAATCCTTTACTACCAGTTGCTTCTTCTGACTGGTTGATAGGATCTCAAGGGAAACCCCAGTGGCTAAGAACTAAATGATTGGGGCATAATGATCATCTGTTATATCAACATAGAACAGTTGCGCATCTGGAAATCCATCATCAATATTGGTAGGTTCTTCTCCGGTCTTAGTGCGAAACAAGTGATTAGGACCAACATTCAACCGTCCTGGATTCACAACTATTTCAAAGTCAAATTCCTAAAAAAATTAGCAGCCACTGATAGATCTTACCCCCCAACACAGGCTTATTGACTAAATATTGCACAGCGGAATGATCGGTGAACATCTTGAAGTGACCGCCTAACAAATAGTGCCTGAACTTTTGTAAGGAATAAACCATCACCAAAGGCTTCTCTTTCAGTCGTTGTGTAGTTTCTTTCAGCAAACAACAACTTCCTACTGGCATATGCAATCGGGTGATCCAAGCCGCCCTCCCCTAGTTGCACAAGCACAACCCCCAGCACAATAGAAGAGGTGTCAACATGCACATGGAACTCCGTGTTCCAATCAAGGAATACCAATATGGGTGCAGGGGCCATCTTGGCCTTCAGCATGTCAAAACTTCCTTGACATTCCTGACTCCACTCAAATGCAGCATCCTTTTTTAATAGCTTCCCCATAGGGGAAGTAATCATAGCGTATCCTTTGATGAACTTGTGATAGTACCCCATGTGCCCCAGCGTCGCCTAAAGCATCTTCACATTCATCACCGGTGGAAGACTAAGAATTAGCGTGATCTTTGCTGGATCAACCAACAGACCTTCCTTACATACTATGTGTCTGAGTAGCATTCCAAATGGCGCATAGAAAATGCACTTCTTAGAATTTAGTGCAATTTGATGCTGTCAACACCTTTCTAGCATCAATTGCAAGTTTTTGAGATGGTCCCTAATTAGCCCATAGACTATCTAATCATCCATATATACTTGCAGGAACTTTTGAATAAAGTCTTTAAACACAACAACAACTACTCAAGAAAGTATTGCTGGCGCATTCTTTAGCCCAAAGGGCATGACTATATATTCAAAACAACCCCATTCAGTGGCAAACATAGTATTATGGTGATCCTCCTTTGCAATATGGATCTGGTGGTACCCCAAAAATCCATCTGTGAAGGAATACATCTCCTGACCGCTTACTCCTTCAAGGACCTCTTCTATAAACAGAGTCAGGAACAGATCATGCATGTATGCATCATTCAACGTTCTTAGGTCAACACAAATGTGGACTTCTCCGGTCTTTTTATCCTAAACCACCATAGGTCTTATCCACTTTGATTGTATGACAGGCTCAATGATCCCAGCATCTAGCATCCAGTCGATCTAAGTCTTCACATGGTCCTTATATCATGGGTTCGATCGATACGGCCTATGTCGCATAGGTTTTGCATCTGGTTTCAATAGAATTTTCATCTCCCCCAGGTCCCCTAATATACCCTTCATTTCTGAGAACCATGTTGGAAACATATCCTGGAATTCATGCAGCAGGTCCATGATTTTGGCCATTGTTTCCTCGTCCCAATAGTCCCCAATATTGGAAAATTATGGGTTCTCTTCTGACCCAATGTTGACTTTCCTGATATTCAGTGGCTAACTCATCAAATCCGTTAGTATGTCTGGAACTACAACATTGTGGCTTCCTTTTGACTCCGAAATATTAACATTCTGCAACTCATCATCATCTGCAGGCTCCCTCGATAGATTATAACACTTCATCATGGATTGCATTGAGTAGTGCACATGTGGATCAACTGGGTATGTGATAGGGACGACCTTCAGCACTACGTCGCAGATGATTTGCAATGCATTATGTATCTCTGGGTTGGAATCCTGGAAACTAAACATCTGCACAAATTAAATGAACAAATCCTCCCAAGTGGTTATAGTTCTACGCAGTTCTGTCGCTACATACCAGGATCTCGGCATCTCGTCTAGAGTATGAACAAAATCATGGACCCATTCATATTTAGGTCATGATGCCCATAAGGCCTGACATTCCATCAAGTGACTGGCGGGGTCATTATGTCCATCGTATCTCCCAGCATGATAGACCTCCGAATTACCGAAGCGCACCATCATCAATCTCCGACACTGTCCCCAGTCATGGATCGCCTGCTTGTGTGTCACCCACCCTCGGGTTAGGATAGCCTTCATTGCTAAATCTAGGGACAATACCCTTTGTGGTTCAAGCACTTTCTCTTCAAAATCTCAAAATAATTCTGATAAATTTTCCAACCCTTCATAAATTAGCAACGTGATAGTCTCAGTTGCTACGCGACGAAGAGACTGTGTGATCAACCTGCATTTCCTAAACAACACCTCATGCATCCTATTTTTCCAATTTTCCAAAGCATCATCAGAATCAGAGGATGCTGAACTATCGCTGTGCCATCCAATTTCACCATCGACGGTAGGGTGGATATAGTCTTCAGAGATATTATAGACGTGATCCCAAATTCTACCAGCTTCATCCCTCATAGGTTCAATATACCAACGTCCTTCCTAAGGGTCCATGGGAGCAATGACCCAGACATCCTGGTTCTCAAATCTCATAACCCATTTTTTGAAATTTATAACTGCCATGCTATCATTATCCCACCCAATCCCTAGTAGTGTGGGATAGGAACCTCCATCTTCAACCACTTCTATCACATCAAAATCAGCATACATTTTCATACCTTCAACATCGATAACCAGGTTTGAGACGCGACCAATGGGCTGAACTTTTGTCCGATTTGCTAGTCGCAGCTGCACCGGTGACCATCGCAATGTTGAACTCCCCATCAGCTGCCAAGTTTGCTTGGAAATAATGTTTAGATCTGATTCGAGATCTAGGATAACCGATTCAACCTCGTAATCTCCGATTTAAATGTTCATCCTCATCTCCTTTCCTATCTTCCTCATTTGCAAGGAGTTCACCGCAGAATCCTTCAATGTCTTATCCCGGTGGTACGCATTAGAGGAATTTTGAGGTAAAAAATGGGCCTCCTAAGGAAATTAATAAAATAATAGTTAAAATAATAAAATAATAGTTAAAATACTAAAATAATATTTATTAATTTTGAAGGAAAAAAGAAAAAAACTACTTTTTGTGTTTGTATTTTTGACATATCTCCCTGTGTGTTTACTCAAATTTCGATCGGGAGAGCTCGTTGGATGCGGAATTTGATTCCGCATCCAACGATTATGTACACTGCATACTTTTTATGGACCCCACTACCCCAAAAACAAGAAATACCTGAAAAAATGTGATGATGACATCATCATCACATTTTTCAAGTCTTTCTTGTTTTTGGGGTAGAGGGGTCCATCAAAAGTATGTAGTGTGGGTACTCGTTGGATGAAAAATTTGATTCTACATCCAACGAGCTCTCTCGATCGAAATTTGAGTAAAAACACAGGGAGATATGTCGAAAACATGAACAAAAAAAGTAGTTTTTTTATGAAAAATATGTCAATTCAACCATTATGGTTGACTCGTTTTATTGGAATTCTATTGGTTCTTGAATTCCAACTCACAAGAACTTATTTTTGGTGCGTTTTCTTATAAGGCCCATTTTAGACCCCAAATTTCCTCTAATGACAATTTCTCAATCTCGACAAGGGCTTCAAGATCCCTTGCTAGTGACAAAGAACTATCAAAGAACTGTTGCAAGGTACCATGCTGCCACGATGGTCCTGCCTCTATAGATGGATCAAAAGCAGATGGCATGTTGATAATAGGTAACTTACCTAAATTTCTCCCAGTTGCATGCTTGGCCTCAAAGAAGGTGTCTTTATTCATCGCAATATCAAATGCTACCTTTTTCTTTCCAGTGAACCGAACTTGCTAACATGGTCCATCTTCTCTAGTTGTCGCACCGGCGCAAGTGACAACTCCAATGTCGAAATCCTTCATTCCCAGTTCGGCTTGAATTGTCGCAACCATCGATCCTTGATTCAAGTTCTTGGCTTGATTCAATGGTGGATTCTGATTCAACGGCGGGTTTGTTGGCTGATTCTAAGTCTTTGGTGGGATCTGATTCTGCATCGTCAGTTGGTTCTGTACTTGGAACGTTGGCTAGTTCTGATTTTGCGCATTCTATAACTAAGGAATGTGTCCATCCTGCCACTTTACAATCAGCTGAGGGAAATTTTCAAAATTATGCTCGCTGGCTGCATAGTATGTACACTACGCATGAGGACACTCCCTCTGGTAGTGCCCAAATACTCCACAGGTATAACACTGGATTAATTCTTGAACTTGTCCTCCTCCTTGTCCCCTAAATCCTCCATGGAATCCTCCTCAGACTCCTTGCTGAAACTGAGGCTGGGACAACTTTTGCTGTGGGGGGTTTGGCTGCTACTAGACATAGTGCACAGTTGGAACATATTGTGGCCAAGGATGAGCAATACCTAATTATACTATAGTCATGGTGTAGACTGTGGTTGCACTATGAACTACGACTGTGACGTAAACTGCTGCTGCGGTTGCGATGGGATGAACTACATCTAGGGCGGCAGTATATACTGCACCTGTGCTACTGGTTTTGCCATCTGAGGTTGCGCTTGCATTGCCCAAGGGTCCTCACCTTTCACAAAGTATGAATCATATGTCCTTTCCTAGAGTAATTCATAAGCTCGACAGTTTTTATCGTCGTGTCCTACTGACCAACAAAAGGTACAGTACAGACTCTCTGCCTTGGTAACCATCTTTTGCATGTAGTCGCAGTTCTCATGTCGATGCCCATAGACCTGACATATGCGGCACCATGGTACACCAGTGCAGTTCAATGGGCTCGGGGCTCCTGAAAGAAAATAATTTTGAAACATTAGATATGTGGGGAAAGCGCAGCAATGAACCACTCCTTGTGTTGGACATCGCTCATATGGAAGATGAATCGAGCCATCAATGTCTTAAACTATTGATCAAAGTCCCAAATTGTTTCATTGGGGAACTGCTTGATTTCTTTCAACTCGGTAATGTACTGAGCCTCAGACTTTGGCTTCTTGAATTAATAACCCCTTATGAATCTCATCCAATGTTTTCGTTGTACCTCCCTGAGGAACCAGCATGAATCTCATGTACCAATCCAGTGCACGACCCCTGAGGGTGGTTTCCAGCTGGATTTTCTTGACATTGTCTAGATCGCCTCGTATAAGAACCAGTATTTCTTTTGGTCATTGGTTCCATTTCCATGAAATATTGGTATCTTTATTTCATTGCCTGCAATTTTGGGCCTCCTTCCTTCAGCTAATACTCTACTACTAGACTGCTGCTGACACGTTGGGAAAGTCGACGTAGAATGCGTGTTTCTTTCTGGTGGTGGATTAGTGCACGAAGGTGTGGACACGTTACTGCTAGGGTTCGATCCTACCATTATTCATGGCATAGCCTAGGCATGGTCATCCTCGTCGTCACTGAAAGGTCACTTTGTCCCGTGTGGGTTTTCTTCACGGCATCGCACTTCGATCATAGCAGGACCTTCTGCTATGCTCTGCCTCTTCTCTCGAAACCTTGCTCTTCCTCTTGTACAACCACTTGTTTCCTAGGAATCCTTCACACTCTCACCAGAACTTATTCCCATCTACCCCTTACCTTTCCATGCATCTCCCCCCTTCCGTCGTGGTGTCCACAGCCTCCGCACACTAGAGTTCCACTACTCTTGGTCCATCTTCAGAATACCTTTTTTGCAGACAAGTTGTTTAATAGATAGCTGCAGAGACAACAAAAATCTACCTCATGTTACATTAAAGAACTCCCTTTCTGCTTTTCTAAATGACTTATTGGTATCAACTGAAAACTCGATAATGTAGCCCTCCAGGATACTATCCAACCCCACCTCAATAGCTTGTGATGCCTTATTGTCTGTTTCTTGTAATTCCTAGATCAACTTTGGAGTCCAAGATGTCGGCTCTCCTCCTTGTAATTTTGTCTTCTTAGAAGTGAACTTCACCAGCCACTCATACAAGATGATAGGAAACTCACAGAAAAACCATTCATGAGGACTGTCATGAATATATCTGTCCAACCAATTTCCCGTCGACAACTTTGGATTCTAATTTTTTGTTTCAGAAAATTCTTGTAGTTTTAGACCAAACCACTCCTCGATCTCCGATCAAGTCGGAGGACAGAGCATATCCTACTTTTAATCGAAAATTGGTCCTAGCAAAGGAACCATTTGTTGGCAAAAACCCACCAACAAAGCCTCATCGACAAGGGTTCTCACTCTGTCGATGCCAAACCAGTGCGATCTCCCTGAGCACTGGCCCAAACAAGTTTTACCTTGCCTAGCAACATCCGTAGAGCGGACGATGTCTCACCTGAGGCGTTCAAGGGGGAGCTGTCAGAACTGAGTTTTCGATAGTAAAAAGGGAAGATATGGAATCTGCGGCTTCGACAACATAACTATCAGATTACTCCAAGTCACTCGACAGAACTAAGAAAGTTATCACAATTCATATTCACAACTACAGATCTTATAGATCACATCATTCATTTATCGCAGCAGTATCATTCATAAAACAACTTTAACAAGATTCATCATCATTGACAAAATTGGGATAGATTGCATCATTAGTTCATTGCAGAAACATCAATAAATCATAAACAGATTCAATACATTTCTCATTGACATCGCAGCAAAGAAAACAGGAAAACAGAAGACAGCATTTAAGCAACAACCATCATGTCATATTAATTCTGCGCAACAAATCCAAAACAGCTAATTCTTCTCCACATCAGGAGACTGATTACATCCCAAAATTCATTATCTGACATAGGAAGATCACAGATTTTTCAAAACAAAAGACTCATAAAGACCATAGACAGATCGCAATAGATTGATCACTCCCAGACATTGACTTAGACTTGTATCGCATTGACCATCCTCTTCCTGATTCTTAATCATTATTCTCACAATTGCAAATCTAGATCTATATATAGGCTTGCGCCTTTACATCAAAGGTCCAATTCTAACTAACTTCTAACCACTAATGACCTATGTCCACAAAACGTGGTCAATTAATACATTAAATATTCAAAAGCGGTTATTCTTCCGCCCATCGCATTGATCTGGCCTTGCACGGTCTCGCGTGATATTTTGCAGCTGTCGCAATGCTGCACAACTCACTTACCTAAAACCCCTTGTTATACACCTGAATGGCACCTCTCCGTCTGAGTGCTGATATCCCTCATGTCGACACACAAAAGGACACTTATGGATTGAGGTTGCCCATATTCACTATACCTTAGCTTATGATGAAGAACATTCCCTATATACCCAGCTGGTTACTTTGCCATTTTGCCATGTTGAGTTGTATTCGCGACTCTCTATATTGACAACTCGCGCATCATTCGCGAGTCTCCTATATAGCAAGTCGTGAATCCTTGTATTTGCGGGTTTCTCTTCTATATAGTCGCGAATCATTCGTGGGTTGCTCTACTACAAACCCGCGAATGGTTTCCTCAACATTAAAACATAAAACCTCACGCTAATGGAAGATTATTTTACTCATTTAACTTAATCTTCTTAACTGCCACAACCTCCCTAACCTTCGAGAACTGCCTCATTTCATCCATATAAATAGAG